>CM076584.1:244149005-244712728 GCA_034641835.2 Pinus albicaulis | reverse complement strand
TATGGGGTGTTAGAAAATTATATATTATGGCGCAATGCAACACATAAAATATGCGGAAAAAATACAAGCACACAAAACACATAAAACCAGAGAGACATAGATATACGTGGTTCACCCATTTTGGGCTACGTCCACCCCGAACAGCCAGTCCTTCCTTTCTATTATCCAACAAAAATGAAGAGACAAAAACTACAGTAGATCCGATGTAATATCCTCTATTCTCCCTCTCTGTTTCTCGCTCCGAGAATACACACATAATACACAGCCGCAATACAATACCCTCATATATACAAGGGGGTTGCCTTCTAGGGAAAAAAACCCTAATCTAAACATAACTTCTACATTCAGATCATTTTCCTAATGAACGGCCTAGATTGACTAGAAATTACTATACTTTTACAAGGCAATTTTACATCTATTTTTAGCTTCGGGGGCACTGCCCCTGAAAACCCCCGCCAAGGGGGGGCTTCGAAAAGCGTTGCCGCCCCCCTTGGACCCCCCACGGAAATAATTAATTATGGGCGGCGTTGCCGCCGCTTTTAAGGTACAGGGGTCCAATGTTGTGATACAAAGTAAACAAGATAATCAAGCTCCACACCCAACAATCTCCCACTTGGAGACTGATTGTAGCAACTCCACTGCTGCTTCATTTGCTAGACAATGACTCCTCTTTGGACCTGGTTGTTCCTCATCTTCATCGTCATCCTTGAAGACCAATTTAAACTGAGCATGTTCTCATTTTCTCCCTGGTTACAACTTTTGTTAGCATATCTGCAGGATTCTGGCTAGTGTGTATCTTTTCCAACTTCAACTCTCCATCTTCCAATACTGACCGTATGAAATGGTACTTGAGATGTATGTGTTTAGTCCTAGAATGAAATGCTGAGTTATTTGCAAGATGAATGGCACTTTGGCTATCACTGTATAACGTGCCCATATCATGCTTCTTACCTAATTAACCCACAAACATTTGTAACCAAATCATTTCCTTACTAGCCTCTGTAGCAGCAACATACTCTGCCTCTGTTGTTGAAAGTGCAACAACACTTTGGATTTTTGAAATCCAACTGACAGTTGTTCCACCTACAGTAAATACATATCCTGTAGTGCTCCTCCTATTATCTCTGTCACCTGCCATATCTACATCAACATATCCCTGTAGAGCAATGTTTGAACCACCAAAGCATAATGCTTGATTTGTGGTACCTCTCAAATATCTGAGAATCCATTTTACTGCCATCTAATGTTATTTTCCTAGATTATTCATGTACCTGCTTACAACTCCCACTGCATGTGCGATATCAGGTCTTGTGCATACCATTGCATACATTAAGCTTCCAACTGCAGATGCATATGGAACTTTAGACATATATTCCATTTCTCTCTTGGGTCTTGGGGCACATCTCCTTACTAAGTTTGAAATGGCTAGCAAAAGGTGTACTAAATGGTTTTTCATTCTGCATATTAAATCTTTTCAACACCTTTTCTATGTACTCATTCTGAGACAGTCTAAATTTGCAATTTTTCCTGTCCCTAGTTATCCTCATACCAAGGATTTGTTTTGCAGCTCCCAAATCCTTCAGTGCAAAGGAATTTGGAAATTTTCTTTTGAGCACATTTATTTCCTGCATGTTAGATCCTGCAACAATCATGTCATCTACATACAATAACAATATAATATAGCTTCCATCATTTTTCCTTTTTAGATAAACACAATGATCAGAGTGACATCTAGTATAACCTTGTTTAGACATGTACTTGTCAAATTTTAGATACCACTGCCTTGGAGCCTGTTTTAAACCATACAAGCTCTTCTTTAACCTGCACACCAATTTATCTTTCCCTTTTACCTCATATCCTTCTGGTTGCTGCATGTATATCTCTTCCTCCAAACCTCCATGGAGAAATGATGTCTTTACATCTAACTGTTCAAGATGTAAATCTTTCACTGCTACAAGACTTAAAATAGTTCTGATTGAATTCATCTTAACAACAGGAGAAAATATTTCATCAAAATCAATACCTTTCTTCTGTGCAAACCCCTTCACCACAAGTCTAGCTTTGTACCTCTGTTTTCCTCCATCTTCTTCCTTCAGCCTGTAAACCCATTTATTCTGCAATGTAGTTTTACCTGCAGGAAACTTGATTAAGTCCCAAGTCTGGTTATGCATTAAGGAGTCCATCTCTTCTTCCATGGCTAGCTCCCACTTCTTCCTGCTTTCAACCTGCATTTCTTCTTCATAACATTCAGGTTCACCAGAATCAGTCAACAATAAATAATATAATGAAGGAGAGTATCTTTCAGGGGGTCTACTTATCCTGGTAGATCTTCTAACACCACTTTCAGGTGTTTGAGGTGCCTGTTGCTGTTGTGGTGGTTGCTGTTGTTGTGGTTGTTGATTATTATTATTATTTTCAAGCACCTTTACTTTTTCAGTTATCTCATCAAGAACCGTGTATTCCTTGCTTTCTTTTTCCTGTTTCTTTTCCTGCAGCTGATTCTTATACAAGACCTTTTCATTAAATATTACATCTCTGCTCCTAATGATTTTGTGATTTTCATAATCATATAAGCGATAACCAAAATCATTAGCACCATATCCAATAAAGGTACATTTCTTTGATTTTGCCTCAAGCTTTGTTATGTTTTCTTTATTAATATGGAAAAAGGCCTCACAACCAAAAGGCTTTAAAAAAGAGTAGTTTACCTTTTTACCTATCCATGCTTCCTCTGGAATACCACCATCCAAGGAACTTGAAGGCCCTCTGTTTATTAGATAAAAAACAGTATCTACAGCATCTGCCAAAAATTGTAAAGCCAATCCTGCATGCAATCTCATGCACCTTGCACGCTCCATGATTGTTCTATTCAGCCTTTCTGACACACCATTTTCTTGTGGTGTTCTTGGAATTGTCTTCTCTCTACGAATTCCATGCTTTGAACAGTACCTATAAAACTCTTTGCTGCAATATTCACCTCCATTGTCTAATCTGAGACACTTCAACTTCTTTCATGTCTCAATCTCAACCAAAGCTTTCCATTTCTTGAAAGTATCAAATACATCAGATTTATTCCGAATAAAATAAATCCATGTTTTCTAGTTGCATCATCAATAAAAGTAACATAATAATGAGAGCCATCAAGAGATGATACCTGAGCAGGTCCCCATACATCTGTATGCACAAGCTCCAATTTTTCTCTCTTCTTTTCTTTCCCAACTCTGAGAAATCTGACTCTCTTTTGTTTTCCATAATTGCAATTCTCATAGAAATCCAAATTAACATTCTTCAATCTTGGCAACAAATTTCTTGAGTGAAGAATCTTCATTCCCTTCTCACTCATGTGTCCGAGCCTATGATGCCATAATGCTGCATCTTCTCCTTTCGAATTTAAAGCATTAACAGAGTTAGAAATACCATTTCATAAATACAATGTACCAACCTTTTCACCTTTTGCTATTACCAGCGCTCCTTTGGTGACCTTCCAAGTTTTATTTGTGAAAGTTGTCACACAACCTTCACTGCCTAACTACCCTGTTGAAATCAAATTTTTCTTCAGATCTGGAACATGCCTTACCTTCTTTAGTAGCCATTGGTTTCCATTTTTTTGTTTTACAAGAACTTTACCCATTCCAACAATTTTACAGGGTTTATCATCACCCAAACGAACTTGTCCAAAATCTCCTTGAACATAGTCATGAAAATATTTCTTATCAGGGGTGGCATGGAATGAAGCTCCTGAATCTACAACCCAAGAATCAGTAACATTTTCGAAAGAAATAATCAAAGCATCTTGTAACACATCACCTGTCACATTTGCTTCATGATTTTTTTCTTGTTGTGTGTCTCCTTCTTTTCCCTTCCGAGATCTACAGCCTTTCTTTAAGTGTCCTTTCTTTCCGCAATTCCAGCACACTATCCCCGATCTGGACTTGGATCTACCTTTCCTTGATTTACTGCGATATCCCGAGCTCTTTCCTCTTTCCATTCTTCTTCCCCTAGACTCTGCACTCAAAGCATTACCTGATGTCTCACCAGAGCTTTTTCGTCGCATTTCCTCGCTAAGGATAGCACCAACAACATCATCAAACTTTAAAGTACTAGATCCAGAGACAGAGTTACTAATGGCCATTACTAAACCATTCCAAATCTTTGGCAATGAGCACAAGAATAACAGAGCTCTAACTTCATCATCAAAGTTTACCCCTACAGAACTTAACTGACTGGTAACTGTATTAAATTCATTTAAATGGTCTGCAACAGATCCACCTTCTGAAATCTTCATATTAAATAGTCGTTTCATAAGAAATACCTTGTTTGAGGTCGAGGGTTTTTCATATAGTTTCGCCAACGCCTGCATCAAACCCTCTGTTGTTGTTTCCTTTGAAATATTGAAGGCGACTGGCGCTGCAAGGCACAAACGTACTATTTCGAGTGCCTTTCTATCGAGAATGTTCCATTTCGCGTCTGTCATGGCCGCCGGCTTCTTTGTTTTTTCGCTCAATGGTAGGTACAGATCTTTCTGATACAGATAATATTCCATCTGCATCTTCCACAGTGGGAAGTTTTGGCCGTTAAATTTCTCGACCCTAAACTTACCATCTTCCGCCATTGCTCCTACTCGAACCAGAAACCCTTCTTTCCTGCGAGTTTATCAGCCAAATATACCTTCGGCTCTGATACCAGTTGTTAGAAAATTATATATTATGGCGCAATGCAACACATAAAATATGCGGAAAAAATACAAGCACACAAAACACATAAAACCAGAGAGACACAGATATACGTGGTTCACCCAGTTTGGGCTACGTACAACCCAAACAGCCAGTCCTTCCTTTCTATTATCCAGCAAAAATGAAGAGACAAAACCTACAGCAGATCCGCTGTAATATCCTCTATTCTCCCTCTCTGTTTCTCGCTCCGAGAATACACACATAATACACAGCCGCAATAAAATACCCTCATATATACAAGGGGGTTGCCTTCTAGGGAAAAAAACCCTAATCTAAACATAACTTCTACCATCAGATCATTTGCCTAATGAACGGCCCAGATTGACTAGAAATTACTATACTTTTACAAGGCAATTTTACATCTATTTTTAGCTTTGGGGGCGCTGCCCCCGAAAACCCTCGCCAGGGGGGGGCTCCGAAAAGTGATGCCACCCCCCCTGGACCCCCCACGGCAGTGATTAATTACGGGTGGCGTTGCCGCCCCTTTTAAGGTACAGGGGTCCAATGTTGTGATACAAAGTAAACAAGATAATCAGGCTCCACACCCAACATGGAGAAGTATACAAATACCACTTTTCATGAGAAGGAGAATCGATCAACGACAATCCTTGAGAGATTTCACTCAAACGTGTGTGGACCATTCTCAATAGCTTCCACAACAAAGCACAGGTACTATGTGATTTTGTTGATGATTTTTCTAGAAAGTGTTGGATTTTATTCATGTAGAAGAAAGATAATACATTCTCCAATTTTTGTGAGTTCAAAGCACTGGTAGAGAAAGATATGGGGAATAAGGTGAAGGATCTAAGGAGCGACAATGGTGGTGAGTATATTTCTAATGAATATAAGAAATTCTCTGCCAAAGAAGGAATTCAGAGAGAATTGATTGCACCTCATTATGCACAACAGAATGGGATTGTAGAAATAAAGAACAAAACAATTGGGGGAGCAACACGAGCTATGTTACATCATGAGGGCCTACCATTACATCTGTGGGCAGAGGCATGCAACACAATGGTAATTTTTTAGAACTGTAGTCTGCATCGGATACTTGGCACGAGTGCACTAGAGGACTTTTCAAGTAAGAAATCAGATGTTTCATATTCTAAAATTTTTGGCTCATCTATCTATTTCCATGTGACCAAAGATTCCAGGAATAAGATAGAACCAACAAGATAGGTTGGGATATTTTTGGGGTATACAAATACTCCCCAAAACTATTGGGTGTATTTTCCAGCATAAAGGATGACAATTGTTAGGAGAGATGTAAAATTTGATGAGGATAAAGCCATGTGATTGTCCCTTTAGAGGGAGCTTGAATTGCATGCAGAAGAGGAATTCTTAGTTCTAAAGGAAGAACCTCGAGTTGTGGAGAAAGCACAAGAAGAGGAAAATAGAGTGCAAGAAACCACTCATGTAGAGCCATCCACAAAAAATGGAAGGAAGCGCATGAGAGAGGCTAACATATTGATGATAGATGTGACAGAGAATGTAGGTACACCTACATCATAGTGCATGTAGAGAAGGTACTCAGATATCTATACTGGATACATGGCTCTTATGGGTGAATGTGTTGTGACAGAACCATCCTCTTTTGAGGAAGCAGTGCATCAGCTGGTATGGGTCAATGCCATGGTTGAGGAGTATGACTCCATTATCAGAAAAAATGCATGGGAAGTGGTCCCAATACCAGTGGGGAAGTCGGTGGTTGGATCTAAGGGGATCTATAAGGTGAAGCAAGTAGCAGATGGGATTGTGGAGAAATACAAGGCTTTTTTTTTTCCAAAGGATTCTCACAGGTGGAGGGGATTGACTATGAGGATACTTTTGCATTAGTTGCAAGGTACTCATCGAATATATCCATCTTTGCACTCTCAGCGCAGACAAGATGAAAGATACATCAGATGGATGTAAATACGAACTTTCTCAATGGAGTTATTGAGGAAGAAGTGTACATTGAGCAACCAGAATATTTTGAGACCTTTGACAGAGAGTCGCATGTGTGATGACTCAAGAGAACATTGTATGGGCTGAAGCAAGCACCTCGTGCTTGGTACACCAAGATCGACAACTATTTCACCGGGTTGGGTTTCACATAAAGTGAAGTGGAAGCAAACATATATCATATTTTGGTTGATGGTAATATTTTTATTATTGTACTTTATGTATATGATATTATTCTAACAGGTGATGAGCAGCTCATAAATTCTTGCAAAGATGATCTTGCAAGAGAGTTTGAGATGAAGGACATGGGGCTCTTTCCTATTTCCTTGGTTTGGAAATATGGCAAAGAGATAGGGATATATTTGTATCTCAATGCAAGTATGCCAAGGAGATTATGAGGAAGTTCCAAATGGAGGGCAACAAACCCATGGAGACTCCTCTTGCAGGAAACTGGAGGAAAGAGGATGATACTTCAGGTAAGGTAGTGGATGCTACTGTTTACAGACAGCTTGTGGGTTCACTTATGTATTTGGTGAACACATGATCAAACATATGTTACGCAGTTAACCAACTTATTCAAGCTATGGTTAATCCTACCAAGCTCTTTTGGAAGGCAGGGAAGCATGTTTTGAGATATCTCAAGGGCACTACATAGTATGGATTATGGTATAGACGAACAGATGGAGTGAAGCTTCAAGGCTTCACCAATGAATATTGGGCAAGAAGTACATCAAACCAGAAGTTCACATCAAGGGGCATCTTCAGCATAGGATCAACAACAATTTCTTGGAAAAGCAGGAAACAAAGATCAATTGCACTCAGTTTAGTTGATGAAAAGTACATGACAACTATTCAGGCTGCATGCGAGGCCATTTGGATGAGGAATATACTTGTTGGTTTTTTTGGTCATCAGATGGATCCAACGGTGATACATTGTGATAGACAGAATTGCATAAAACTCTCGGTTAATTCGGTATTCCATGACAGGTCTAAGCATATTGATATCTGGTACCACCATCTCATAGATTGTGTTCAGAGGCGAATTATGTCATTTCAGTACATTCCCACGAAGGATCAGGATGCAAAAATCTTGACAAAGGCGCTAGCAAAGAGAAAATTAGAATACCACAAAGGCAGTATTGGGGTAGATGATAATTCCTTTCTTTTTGAGACAGAATGTTGAAATTCAACAAGAAAATGTGTGTCTAATTTATTTTTCCCTTAAATAAATTGGACAATAAATTGTTATTTCATCTCATAACAACTTGTATCATTTAACTAAGTCTAAAATGCTGAGTTAAATCAATAATTTTGAGTTGAGGGTATAAGATGAGGCATGTAGAGTGATTCTATTATTTTGGGGGTCCATTTGAATTTAAAGCACTAGTGTGGTGTGAGTGTAATCAGTTAACTCAAATTAATTGAGTTAAAATTAATTTAACTAGTTCTAACTAAGTGATGAATCAGTGAGAGGTCCAGTGAATTAAATTAGATTTAATTCACAAGTAGTGATCAATTAGTGAGAGGTCCAGTGAATTAAATTAGATTTAATTCACAAGTAGTGATCAATCAGATAACTTATTATTCGCTATTAATAGTTGCATGCATGTCATTTCTGATGAAGACCCAGTTAAGAATGAGGTTAAAGGGAATATGACTATTAGTTGTATTATTAGCAAATTTCCCAATGTATTTATAAATTCATAGGAAGGCCATGATGGATTGCGCAATCAAGGAAGGTTGGAATTCCTATTTAAAATGGATTTATTTATCTAGGAATTGCGTGAGTAAGGCGGGATGGAGGAAGGAAAGGAATTAGCTAAGTTTTTGTCCAATTTTTCCCAGATCAGTGTGAGATGATTGGTAGAGTGCAACATATTATTGTGAGAAAGAATGCATTGTATTGTTTCATGATTCCTTGACTTATTAAACAATAGAGATAAAGGGGTTTTGAGAAGTTGCTTTCCCCAAGAATATCTTGTTTGTGCAATTTATTTACTTCTTTCTATTACTTGCATGTGATTGAGCGATCGTGTTTTATATTCCACAAATATAGTAGAAGGATTTACTATCTTGTTTTAGTACATTACATGATAAAATTGAATCCATTGGTATAATTTCTACATATGACACTTCACTCGTTGGGTTAAATTTCCAAGTCAACATTCTACAAATGACCAAAACTAGCCATGTGGCATTAGGATGACATGGAATCAAATAAGTGTCACTCATTTTACACGTATTAATAAGGAAAAATCCCATATATTCCTACCACATGTCATTTAAGTGCCACTGCGATGTCAATAGATATGACATCACTCTCACATAACTCATCATCCCAAACATCTGTTTATAATTCTATTCTTGAAAAAAAACACTCATACATTAGCTCAAGACCCTAGTATCTAATATTTAAATAGTAAACCATTGATACAAATTTAAAATCCATCTAAACCATAATCAAAGGGGAATAACACTAATCTTCGCGTAATCCAAATGTTGCATCTAGCTATTAATGAATGTTTAAATGCAATGTGCATTGTTGAATTGTAAGGGATTTTCAAAAAAGTATTTGAAGTCGCTTAAAATATTCCTTCTCCATCCCATTCCCCTGTAATTATTTCTCATGAAAAACAAGTTATAAGATTACAATAATTACTTGTTGAAATTGTTAATGGTAAGGTTTTTAAATTTGTATATAATAAAACATTTTTCTTGTAGATACCAAGATGCCTCCAAAGAAAATTCATTGAATCATTAAGGCCAGATGATCTCGAAATCATTTACAAGCTTGGGTAAACAATGGGCATCCTATATCAATGCATCGCAATCATCAAATATCAATGGGTTATATTCATTTTAGTATCCCCAAACATGCTCAAAGTTTGAAGAGGGGGGGTTTGAAACAATGTCAGAGTGTATAATTCCAAGGGCATGTGGCATATAATGAAGGTGTTCTCCCCCTTCCCCCCACTCTTCCTTACCAAAACTACCATTGACCCCCTCAAAACCACTCGAGGTGATCTTGAACCAACATAAGGTGAAGTGGCATTGGTTGGGCTAGTTGTGATAACTAGATTTGACAAGATATGATAGAGCATTGAGGTGGAAACTAGGTGTCATGCTTGTGTATAACCTACGTAAGCATGTAATTAATTTATTTTTGAAAATGAATGAGAATGATTTGTAATAGTAATGGTACTCAAGTGCTGAAGTGTTGTGACTAGGCTACAACAACTCTCCATTTTTATTATGAATAAAAATAGGGAACCTTATTATGAAATGGTAAGTTGGTTTACCACCCAAGTTCATGTTAAAACTTTCTCAATTTTAAATGAATCCAAAAAATTGATATCTTCATGGAGGCCTGAAGTTTTATATCAAATGAAAAAATTGAGTACTCTTGAGATTTACCGTGATAGATAATATATGATCAAATTTGAGAAAAAGGTGTTAAAGGAACATAAAATTGAATTATTTGAATGCATAAGGGATGGGGTAGATGATTATGTAGGGCTTAAGACCAAATCAAATAGGATATACTAAATTATACTACTCAAGAATCCTCATGCATATGTTGTTAGAATGTTGTTTAGACTTTATGGGGAGTCAAATCTTGAACATTTAAAGTTGGAATAGGTTCCATTATTCCATTGAATCATGAATCAATCTAAAATATTTAATTGGGTAGATATTTTTTCTCAAAATATATTGGATGCTATTAAGCTATCACAGTCATCTTCACCGAGGTTTGGCAAAGCTTTCACATGTCAGCCTACTTAATTGATGTTGTAGTATCCTATGTTTCTTTTCCATTATTGAGATGGAATTGGTATTTTCACACTCAACCTATTCAACAATTTTTCTCTATTATATGGGAAAATATAAAACCCATTTTTATGATATTTTTGATAATATGATCAAAATTTCCATCAAGTCCTTTTTGGAAATCCTCCTCTTGTAATAATAAAAGAAATGTAATCAACATTATAGGGCATTGGAAATTAGTTCGTTGAAGAGGGTTTTTCTTATTTTATAATTTATGGACATGACGTTGGTCCTCATGTGTTAACTAGATTCATTCCTAATAGGCTTGTTGTAAAGAAATAACTTATCTAAAATAGCTTTGTGGTATCAAAAAATTACTACATAAGAATTCAAAGAAATTGTGGCCAAATTTTCATATCAAGGTTGGCCATCAGACCCTTAAAGATAGAGGTCATGTAGTAGTTGAGGCAAATGGAATTCAAGAGGTTTGGTTGCATTGAATTCCTTTTTACAGGTATGATCCACATGACATCATTAATGTACATCTCAAGTTAGTAGTGTACGCTAAAAATTATGTGCATCAAGAAACACGATATGATTATTTTTTCAAAAATATTGTTTCCTTTGATCAAGTTGGATTCAAAGTTTTTTGTCAAATGATCCAAGAATAAAGAGAAAGTATTCATACATTTAGAGAGAATAAACATTTTTTTTCCTTGAGAAAAGGACTAAGGCCTCTTGTGTTCCTTAGGTTTATCCACAATTTAGAGTAGGAATATGCTTATTTTTTATGCAACCAGCTCACCAAATAGAAGAAAAGATATATCAATGACTTAGAAATCAGCCTCTTCGAGGGTAAAACCTCCTTTACATTACATAAATGAACTATTATTAGATGATTCAAATGAAAAAAACATACTTTATATATATAGGAGTCTAAGGGGTACCAATATAATCAGAGCCTATATAACATTAATAATGTAAGGGCACAACAAGAACAATAGTGGGATTCTATGGGGCACAATAATAACACTATGGGGACTACATGAGCACAAAAATAAAAAAGAGGGGGATACACTAATAATAACAATAAGGGGCTAAAATAGTATTATAGGGACGTACCACGCCCCTCTCCTTTAAAAAAGTGTTTACCTCAACACTTGAGTAGTTCTGGATTATTCTGTATAAAATCATCATCCTCCCATGTGGAATCTTCAGCGGGTAAGTTCTTCAACTTGATAAGATACTCTGAAATCGATCGACTGCATAGCTATCGAGTTCTTGTTTCCATGACTGCTTCAGGTTCCAATATGATTTTTCCTTCCTCTTCAAGTTCTAGAAATATTTTTTGAACTAGTATTTTGTCACCTATAACCTTCTTTAAGCATGAAACATGGAAAACTGGATGCACTTGAGAAGATGCTAGAAGCTCCAATTTATATGCCATAGTTCTAATCTTTTGAAACACCTTGTAAGGACCATAGTAATTTGGAGAAAATTTATTATCCTTCTTAGCTTGCTTGAGGGAAATTTGTTTGTATGGTTGTAGCTGTAAAAATACTCAGTCGCCTACATCCGAACTTCTTTCATTGCAATGTTGATATGTCTGTTGCTTCATTTGATTCTGCGCCAAATTTAGGTTATCCTTTAAGAGTTGGATAATTTTTTTTTGATTATCGATGTGATATTCCACTTCTTGAACCTTATAATTTTCTCTTAAAATGGTGCGATGGACGGTAGATGATATCCATAAAGTGCCATAAATGGGGTCGTTTTTGCTGCAATGTAGAAGGAAGTGTTATATCACCATTCAACCATAGGTAACCACTTGAACCATTGTGTTTGTTTATCAGATACAAAAAAATTAAGATATCCTTTCAAACATTTGTTCACTATCTCATTTTTCCCAGCAGACTAATGATACAATGAGCTATGAGCTAGTTGAGTACCCAGAAAAGAAAACAATTCCGTCCAAAAATTTCCAGTGAAAATAGGATCTTTGTCACTTACAATAATATTTGGGTTGCCATGTAGATTTTGAATTGTTTCCATAAATGTAGTAGCATTTGTACTGGATTTAAATGGATGAGATAATGCACAAAATTTTTCATACTTGGTAAGTCTATCAACTACCACCATGGTGACACTCTTTCCTTCAGACTTGGGCAGACCTGTGATAAAATCCATTGAAACCTCCTCCTAACATTGACGTGTAATGGATAAAGGTTGTAGCAGACCCAAGGTCTTAATTGTCTCAACTTTATTTTGTTGGCAAACCAAACATTCTGCCACAAACTTTTGAATATCATATTTAAGGCCATCCCAAAAAAAATATTTCTTGACCATATGGTAAGTTTTTAAAAATCTCGATTGTCCTCCTAAGGGAGAGGTGTGCAATTCTAAAAGAATCTTTTTTATTATTTGGGAATTATTACAAATATATAAGAAGTCTTTGTACTGTAATGAATCATTTTTCTAGCTAAATGTATCAAATGTACTAGGATCTTGTTGCAATTTTTGAATGAGTGCCCACACTCTTTGTCATTCTTCCACTCCTCACTTGCTTCAGTTATCGAATATGGTTGGATAATAAAAATGGCACAAATCAATGCTTCAACGTCCTCATCCTTTCTTGAGAGTGCATCTGCAACACCATTTAGCTTCCATTTTTTGTAGATGATTTCAAAGTCATAACCCAACATCTTTATGACCCATTTTTGCTACACTCCTGAAGATAGTATTTTTTCCATGAAGTATTTAAGACTATCATGATCTGTTTTTACCTTGAAGTGTTTTCCCATTAGGTAAGGTCGCCATTTATTTAGTGCGTGTAGTATTTCCAACATTTCCTTCTCATAAGTAGCTTTCTGTAAATAATTTCCTTTGATTGGACGACTTTAAAAAGAAATGGGTCTTCCCTCTTGCATTAAAACAACACCAATTCCATTACCTGAGGCATCACATTCCAAAATAAAGGTTTTTGTGAATTCTGGCGTAGCTAAGACTAGTGCTTGGTACATTGCCTCTTTAAGAATTTCAAAGGCCTTAGTTGCTTCTAAAGTCCAATAATATGCATCTTTATTCAATAATTTTGTTAAAGGTGATGCTAATCTCCCATAATTCTTAACAAACTTGCGATAATACCCTATTAACCCGAGAAATCCTGACAGATGCTTTAGGGTTGTGGGGATTTTCCATTCCTTAATGGCTTTAATTTTGTTAGGGTCTACCTTAACACCCTCATGAGATACAATATGACCTAGATATTCCACCTCGTTTACTCCAAAGAAACATTTGGAGGCTTTTTCATATAATTTTTCCTCCTCCAATAGTTTGTGTACCCTGTCAATATGTTGAACATGATCCTTTGAAGACTTTCTATAGATTAGTATATCATCAAAAAATACTAACAAAAAATTTCTAAGGAATGGTTTGAAAATGGAGTTCATTAACCCTTGAAATGTAGAAGGTGAATTGGTAAAGAAAAAAGGCATGACCAAAAATTCATAATGACCCTCATGAGTTCTAAATGTTGTTTTCAGAATATCTTCAGTCTTCATTCTAATTTGATGATAACATGAATGAATATCTAACTTGGTGAAGTAAATTGCCCCATGTAATTCATCCAATAATTCGTCATTGACAGGAATGGGAAATTTATCTTTAATAGTGAGCTCCCTATAATCCAGACACATGCGCCATGATCCATCCTTCTTGTCCACAAATACTACTGGATCAGAGAAAGAAATTTTACTAGGTTTAATTATACCAGCCTCTAGCATTTATGCAATCACACGTTCAATTTCTCTCTTTTGGGCATAAGGATATTTGTAAGGCCTGATTTTTGGAGGAAAATTCTTGGAATCAAATGAATAGCATGCTCATGATCACGAATAGGTGGGAGGCCATTGGGAGCCTCAAAAAACCTTGGAATGATTTTCTAAGACTTTTTAGAGTTATAGAGAAATATAGGATTTCTATGTTTGAACCTGGAGTGAGCACAATTCTGCAATTACACCTCATTTTTCTTTATTCAGAATATTTTTCATGAAATTTGAGCTTATTATATTTTTTGGTTTCCCTGTGATACCCTGTACTTCAACTTCCTTTCCTTCCCATAATAATTTCAAGAAAAATTCTTGAAATTAAAAGCTATAGTCCCCAAAGCTTGTAACCATTGGACTCCTAGTACAACATAAACACCACCCATTGGAATGGAAAGCATTGGACTATTCAATACATATTCCCCCATGATTAGCTTGATATTATGGCACTTTCCAGAGCAATTTATAGTTCCTGCATTTTCAACCATCACTTGACATTCTAATTCTGAATATAGGAAGAAATTCAATTCCTTGGCTATCTTAAAATGAATAAAATTATGTGTACTACCTGAATCAATCAACACTATTGCCTTTTTTTCTTGATATATCCTTCTATCTTGAGAGTTTGAGAGTGGTATTTCCTGCCACTGCATTACAATAAATGTTTTGATTCATTTCTTCCTTCTCTAGGGTTGGTTCTTGGTGTATATCCTCTTTTGATGTTTCTTGTTCGTTTTCTTACTCCTCTTCACAATCTGTGTAAAATAATTTCTTCTCGATACCCTTATGACCTTTAGTGTATTTTCTATCAAAACTATAACAAATCCCTTTTGCTCTTGTTTCCTCCAATTGTTGTGGTGTCAACCTTGTAGGTTTTGGAAGGATAGGAGAAACAACATTTCCATATTTATAGTTTTGATTGGTAGACTTCCTCGTTTCCATAATTTTTCTTTCAACATTTCTTGCCACCCTAAATTCCTTCTCCAATGAATCAAGTTCCCAAAGGCAAACCTCATGTTAGATGCTATCCTTTAATGTCCCTATTAAGGCATCAATCTTATTCTTCTCTAGAACATTTTTTACCCTGATATTCAATTTTTCGAAGTCCTCATTGCCATTCAAACATTTTGCCATGATATTTATCATTTGGCTAGAGAAGGTGTTGCTCTTTGTATCCTCATAATGTGCTATCATTTCCTCCATAAAAAATGACCAAGTGAAAAGTGGTTTACGAGAACAAAGCCATGTATAGCATACAAATTTATTGGATTCTAAATATAAAGTTGCAATTCATACCTTTTGTGTGTTTTTCACATTTTGGAGATCAAAATATTGCTCCATATGAAGTATCCATGTTACCGAATCCTTTCCATCAAACTTCCTCATATCGATATTTGGAATATGGGGGTTCTTAAATACTACATTAGAGTCTATGAAATCATGATTAAAATTTCTTTTGTTCTCATTATGAATTTAATCTACTATATTTTCACCATTAGGAATCATTTATTGTAGCAAATTTGTTCAACCTTCCTTCAAACCTTCCATGTCTTCTTTTAGACCATTCTTCATGTATTTCATGTCTTCTTTTAGACCATTATTCATGCCTTCCATGTTTCCTTTCTGTTCTTCTTTTATACCATTGATCTTAGATTCCACGCCACTCTTCAATCCATTCATGTCTTTCTTCAAACCATCCATCTTAGCTTCCATTTCATTTTTTGTTATTCTTTGTGAGAGAAAAATTTGTTTCACCTGGTCTTGTAATTTTGATATATCATGTTGCACTTCTTCTTCTTCATGTGTAATAGCAGAGATTTCTAAGGGCTTAATGGGTGTGGAATTATTTTTGGGAGGAATTTAGAACCCAATACTGATATATATATATATATATATATATATATATATGCTTCAATACACCCTTGGAATCACTTCAAACTGATTTTTCAAACCACGATTATGCAATTTTGAAAAAAAAGATACACACATTTTCCTTGCATTTGAGGAGCTTGATATTGAAACTAATGTATCTTTGTGATTTTAGATCCCAAATATTTGTGATTCGGTTCCATAGTATCCCTCTGAGTCTTCTTTCTAATGCCACATTTCAGGCCTAATTTGGATTCTTCAAGGTAAAGTTATGCCCAATCTCCCACAATGACCTAATTATGGACTGGTTCAGTAGAGAAAACTTGTACGGCATGCCACGTGTCACTATTTCAACCTTCAAATATGAAATCAGTATAAAATAAATTACAATATGTTTGATTTCGGCCATTGTTTACAGAATTCCAATACGATGCCTAAAACTAAAGTTATGACAATTTTCCCTTGGTCACCTGTTTGAGATGAAAATATGGAGCCTGCAAAAACCCTAAATTCCACAGCTCATATCTCCGAAAATTTAGCGTACCAAGATATGCAATTTTTACATGAAGTTGATCAAGCTTTTGGCTCCACATGGTAAAAATTTCAGCTTCTGAAGCCATGTAGAAAAAAATTTATAGTGAAAATTCCAAGATGACCTATTTGAAGAAGCAAAACCCTAGAATCCTAAGCTCTGATTCCAAATGTTATGCAACTAGCTCACAATAGAGAATAAAATATAGATCAACGAATTAGAAATAAGCATCTTCAAGGGGAAAATCTCCTTTACACTACATAAATGAACAATTATTGGATGATTCAAAAGAAAAAACCCTACTGTCTATATATAAGAGTCTGAGGGGTACCAATATAATCAGAGCCTACATAACAATAACAATGTAAGGGCACAACAATAACAATAGTGTGCTTTTATGGGGCATAATAAAAACACCATGGGGACTACATGGGCACAACAATAACAACAAGGGGGCTACACTAATAATAAGAATAAGGGGATACACTAGTATTATAGGCACCTAACATTATCATTCACTGACAACACTAATGAGCCTAATGGAATTGAAATTTCATAAGCTCAATAATCTAGTTAAGGAATAAGAGCTCAAAATGATAAAATTGATAAAACAAAATCTGATCAACAAGAATCTATTTTAGTTCAGAAGACTCAAGACAGAAATAGAAACATGAGGAATAACGTAAAGAAAAGAAGCAAGAGAAACAACAAGTGCAAAAAGAGAAATCAGGAAAGCAGGATAAATCTTCAATTGGAGATCAAAGTCAAGAGAAAATGGATCTTTTTCAAAAGGAAAGAACGATGGTGAAAATAGAGGAATCAACAAGGGAACCATAAAAGGAACAAAAATATGTTGATCAATCAATGTCTAGCACTATGTAAATGGGGCAAGAACAATATGTTTCTCAAAGTCCAATATCCTCTACCCAAATCACTCAAGTAACATCTCCAAGAGTCATAATGACTCCTCTGGAAATTAGTACCACAATTTTTTCTTCACTTTCCATGAATGTTGATGAATTAGATCATGTTAAAGAGATAATAGTGTCTCTAGGATATTATTATTTCAGTACCTAGAAAAATACTATTGTTAAGAGATAAATAAAGATAAAACTTGGCCTTCCATGACAAAAATATCATCAATAATGGCATGGCAACCTACATGTGATCACAAAGGTAGGGCTATGAAAACATCATTAACAGTTGGGCTTTTTCTTTAGCCAATCACTGGTCAGTTTACGAGTTATATGAAGAACTATATAAATGGGGGAAAAATATTTGGAAGATGAGATAAAAGATAATAGAATCACA
This sequence comes from Pinus albicaulis, assembly GCA_034641835.2. Classification (NCBI taxonomy): domain Eukaryota; kingdom Viridiplantae; phylum Streptophyta; class Pinopsida; order Pinales; family Pinaceae; genus Pinus; species Pinus albicaulis. Next base: position 244,694,747 of record CM076584.1, on the reverse strand, counting down.
CAAGATATGGAATGGTAGTCTCACTCCAAAAATTTACAATTAGGATTTTCCATAACTATGGAAAAAAGTGAGAAAAAACATCAAGATGAAGAAATTCAAATAAAGGAGAATTTTAGGAAGTAATTTGTTGAGGCTAAGAAAAAGCATGATAAAAAATTAGAATACTTGATTCATGTTCATTTAAGATAGGTTTATATATTAAAATAAGATCTTGAGATTAATGCTCAAACAATGTTTGTGACTTTTCAGGCTTGTGTCAATTCTTTGAAAGGACAAATAGAACAACTAATGAAAGAACTTGTAGAGGTGAAAGTGTTCAAGGATTAAGCCATTTTTGTCAACTATCAACTTAATCAAATCTAAAATAAAACTATTCAATCAAGTGAACATAACTCATAATTGTATCACGACTTGCTTACCCTTACAAATCATGTTGATGTTTAGATGTAGTACAATGATGTGATACTCGAATAGTTTGATAAAGTTATCACGTGGGAGAAGAAATATAAGTCTAAAGATTTTGGTAAAATTTCCAAGGAAGAAAAAAGGATGATTCACATATCCTTATATCAAAGAAAATGCAATTTCTACATTAACAAGGAATGGATGAAATAGTCATATGATTAGTGTGATTCAATCTGGGATGATGCATTAGATGTGTTTGAGGAATTTAATATGTATCATCCTACGGGATTAAAGGAAGTGCTAACTCTTACTATTTTCACCCAAGTAATTAGTGATAATAGAGAAGCTAGCAACAATGAAATTTGTCAAATCACTGAGTGGAGTGGAAAAGAGATCCAAAAATTCTTCCAGCTTCCCTATTAATGAATGAAGTTAATTTAAATATTTTCTTCTAACTATAGAGAAGAAAATAAATGTTTTTAAGGGTATAAACCAATGTCAAATTGGTCTAAAACACAATATTCCTATTTAATTTCCTTATATATCCAATATTTATAATTAACGGGCCAAATAATTTAAGGAGAAAGATAGGGAAGAAAATACCTCAAACCCAACAAAATATTCAGGATAGTTTGCTCAACAGATGGAGGAATACTATCAACAAATGGAGAAAAATTCATCCATGTATGAAGATAGTGAGACATCTAGTTGTATTTAATATGCAAGAAAACCCTCTTTGCAAAATTAAAAAGGATTTTATATTCTTATAAAACTAGTGGATATATTTTATTTTTGGTTATTTATACAACCCCATTCGTTGGAGAAGGGGTTGGAAATAATTTTAGTACAATCAAGAGTGATGTTTTTTATAAGAATTTTTAGGTAATTTTCAAAGACCTGGGAGCCATTCAAAAAATATCTTTGTGACAATGGAGTATCATATATGATATAATTTCCTTATATGCATCTTTTCTTTCCATTCTATCAAGTTCATATTTATTGAATTTCTTCCTATAACCGAATATTGGAATGCATCTTTCATTTGTTTGAAACAAAGTATGAAAATGATTTATTGAGTTATTTAAAGTATTTTGAATTAATTTTGAGTCTTTGGATATATCATTTTTTCACCATCCAAAATTCACCCTTTTAGTACTAAGACTTGCTCTCACTTTTGATATTGTTTTATTTTCTGTAAAATAGATTAAACATTACATGCAAATAAACCCCTAAAAACATAAACCTATAGTTTTTTAAAGCTCTCTCACTAGAGAACACACTTCTCAGGTGGCTAGAAGAGCCCAATATTAGTCAAAAATATTACAACCCAAAAAAACTACAAAAATCTTGCAGGCCTTCATTTGTGTAACCTTTCCCTTACCCTTGTTGTTGGATAACATAAGGCCATACAAAACACTAGCAGTTTGTATAGATTAGGTAATATTTACCTGTAAATATTTTTAGGCTGATGAGCTCCATCATTAGGTATAACTGGAGGGGTTAATTATCACCTTTTAGCCTTATTAAGTCTCTCTTTCTCACATTTAAATTATATTATGGTCTCATGTTGCTAGTGTAGATGGTGATTAAGGCTTTCCATACTTTGTATCCCTAACAAGAGTTAAATGCAGGATAATCAAGAAGATATTGCACTTTTGATGAAGATTTTTCAAATAAAGCTCGTAGTAGACAACAAGGAGAGATTCTAGGGTGATTTCCCACCTCCTTAACTCCCAAAGGCAGCCACCTTGATATTCCCTCCAACAGCTCGAAATCAAAGGAAACCAATAAAGTGGGAGATCAAGTGCACCAAAGCTCCACTTCTCTTGTAGTCAAAGTGGACACATCACATACTTTTTAGGGAGATTTTGGTAGCTACCCTCTAGGTTAAATAGGGCCGAGAAAGAGCTCATTAGGATTCGAACTTTGAAGGAATCTAATAGAATCTTAGCTCTTGTAATAGGTTTTTGAGGCTTTTATGATTATGTAATGATACTACTTTCTACAATAAGATGAGTATTTAGATTGTCCTTCACTGATTTATTTTCAGAAGGCTATGCTTGTGGGTTAGTGCCCAATCCATTGGCCTTAGTCTCTCTTTTTTGTTCATGCTTATTTTTATGTCATTGTAGCTAGTTTTCTTTATGAGTTTTTAGCTAGTTTTCTTACATTTCAATTCACTATTTTTAGTTTGCTTCCATTTGTCTTTTGTTGTAGTTAAGATTGCTTAAATATTGGTAGAATAACTGATAAACTAAAAAAGTTCTGTGTCAAGCCTCCCTCTCTCATTTCTTTCATTGGAGCTTGAGGAGGGTAGACCTTCCCCATAGGTCAAATTTTCTCTAGTTTATGATTTTTTGAAAATAATAGTTAAGTTGTTGTAGTGTTATGAACATGTCTAGAATACTGAGTTAGATTTCTGTTTGAAGGATACAATAGGTTTTCTTTTCAAATTCAACTCATATTTTCCATTTCCTTCATCATTAATTTTCCAATGTTTGTTGCATGAATAGGTAGTTTGCTTGCAGGTTCAAGTAACACGGAAAAGCAGGACTTCACCAACACCCTTAACTTCATTTCTCACTCATCATAAGACTTCTTTCCATCAAATCGCCAACAACCCTGTTTTTCATATTTGTCACCTTCACACCATGATCAAGCCCTAGAAGTGAAAGACGAGATTCCCAAGAGGTTATGAGATTGGTCAAGGGGTTGACCACCTTCCATCATCTAAAAACACCTTCAGTCCACCTCCCCTATGTTTTTTTCCACCATTTTTTGCCTCAAATTTCTCTTGGACTATTTCCTGTAACAACACCAGTGGGCCTATCCTTAAGCCCAGAAACCATCATCCACCTCATCTAGACCTACCAAAACCACCCAGACACCTTCAACCTTTCACCCATGAGTTCAAGCCCTTCCTAAACCACCTTAGCATTTTCTTTTCCTTGCTGCAAAACAAAGCATTTAGAAGCATAATTAGTTCATGATTAGATGAATGAGTAAAAGCATGACAGTTAATACATGAAGTAGATAGAGTTTGTTTATCCATTTGGCCCAACAATTTGTGATCAAGTTAGTCTTCTTTATGCAATTTTAATTCAACAATTTACTTCATGAAAGATGCCTAGTTTTCTTCCATTTCTTGTCATAGCTTACTTTGTAGATTTCCTCCATTGCAAAGTAGCTAGATGTAATTTATTGTTGTAGAATAGTTCTTTGATTTTTGATAGAGTAATGTCTTTGAATCATTTTTAGCCCTAGGTCTGAATTTGGAAGTGTAACAGACTTCATTCAAAAACCCTGGAAATAGCACCCTTTCATAGGACTCAAAAGAGGACGACATGAGTAGAATGCATTTTTTGTGTATATAGCACTGTCACCTTCAATTTTGTACAAACCCTAGGTTGATAAAGTAAACTAGAGTAGCCTTTGGGAGTTGCAACGTTCTTGGTGCAATACCAGAGCTCACCATAGGCCATATAATTTATTTAGATTACATTATTTTTTATCATTTTTAGGTTATATTTATATAGGAAACATATCCTATATTCTAGTAAATATCACCATACCAAAAAATAGGGGTCTAATTGGGACCCAGATTCGTATAGGAAACTGGCCCTATATTTCGATGAGTATCACCATGCCAAAAAATAGGGGTCTAATTGGCACCCTGACTAGGTGATATATCCCCTATTATATGCTGAATTATTCCACCTAACAACACAAACCAAATTGTTTTTCTATGTGTTTCAATTGCAAGAGAAATCTTCAATCTACATGTTCTATGACTAAGATCTGAATTTCAGTTTTTTATAGGATCTATCCAATTGATGTAGAGGTCCGCCATGGAATGGATTTCCGTATTGAAAATATTGCATATTGTAGATAATTGTATCACATTTATTTGCAATTTATTTTTATTAAAACCTATAAATTATGATACCTCTACGCCCATCAATTAATGACTTAGATAGACAGATTAATCCCCATCAATTAGCATATGTCATATCGGGTGATCCATATAAGAGTCAGTCACGGTAACATGTTGAACTGATATCCCAATTTACATCCTTGCTTGATATTGTGATAATTGATATTAGCTCTTGCATAGTCATAAGCACTCATTCATATGACTTGATCTAGTTTAGTGCATAGGATCTAAGGGCTAAACATTTTTTGGTTTGTCTGTGAAATTGTAGCATTATCAAAAAGCATTGGAATTTTAGTATAAGTGTTGATCATGTGAATTTGGTGTTAAGTGTCTCAGTACAATCAGGGAATAGAACATTTTTAAGGAAACAAAAAACCAATCCAAATATTACCAAAATCATCGTGTACACATCCAAGAGAGAATTGGAACATGTATAAGTTTTTTCCCTAAATATTGTAAGATAACATCAAAAAAATATAGTTGGATTTAGAAATATCTAGCAAATTTTTAGTTCATACAACAAACATCTCTTGTAATAATTTTGTATAAATATAATAATGAAACTAATATGAGAGGGGTTCGAAAATTTGGACTTCATACTTATGCACTATTATCAAGAGGAAGAAAATATTGAACACCTAAGGGGGATCGAGTCAATGACAGAGAGCCTTACACTATATTTTTATTTTCTTTAGAGACTATAGTTAGAAATTGTAGTCTATAATTGGGGCTTGTGAACTGCTATCAAGAATAGAGGAAGGATTGGTGACTTGGAAAGAAGGGACTAGCCAAAGAAGTCAAGCTTGTGTACTACTACCTCGTTTATTTCTGATGCTAGTGTTTTATTCGGCTTGAGAATCTAATATTTGGTTTTTTGTATTATTATTTGAACTTAATAAAGGATTTGAAAGTTGTTAATTAGTGAAAATAAATTTGGTGTAATAGTGTGTGGATTGTTTTGGCACTTTGTTGTAAATGTGTTATATTTTCAATGAGAAATGGAACTATTTTGATTTCTTGAATTGAATCATATTTATTCTTTTCACTCATTACATGTATTTTTTGAAATGTTAATATAATCTTCTACAATTTATGTTATATATTTTACTTAAGAAATTGTTGAAGAAATGAACTATTTCCTATCTAAAGTAGTATATCTTCTTGTCAACATCTTACAATTAAAATTAATTTTCTCCCAAGGGGCCTTAAACTTTTAATTAATTAAGAGTTTACTTGTAGGCTTAGCCTAGGGTCTTGAACCAAGTGCTTTGATTAGGGTGTTTATGTGTGCATAGCTATTGTAAATAACTAGACATGGAAAATGTTTGAAAATAAAGGAGAGATAGTGATATGCAATAACTTCCCAATTGTACCATTAAGGCATCTCTTAATGTTAAGGTAACTAATTCAAATATTGTTTGTAGTCCTAATTGATTAACCAAAAAAAATATTATAAATACAATTTAACTAACAACAAGGAAAAGTGGCTAAAATAAATAAAAAACATAAAATATTTCTTCCCTATCCTAAGAGGGTTTCAAACAGCTTCAAAATTACCAAAAAAAAAAAAAGACATATTATTTGGACAATGTAATAAGAAAAATGATGAACTCTTTTCTATAGCCATATAGTCTAACTTTTCTAGACTTATGGCAGAAACTGACCTGGTTTTGGGTTGCAAACATGGAGTTAAAAGGGAAATAAATGAGGAAGGGTCCACAAGGGGGTGATAGAAGGACTAGTACTTGAATCATGGATAAATCTTTATTTGTCCAAAAATTGGTCGATTGAAGTAAAACTATGACCAAAAAACCCTATAACATTTCTAATATTCTACAACAACGAGTTACTTATAGTTTTCCCAAGATCTTTCATGGTGGACAAGTACTTAAAAATATCCTAGGGGTATTATTCCCTATCCTTAGATTCGATACTCAATTATATTTGGATTACTTAGGGATTACTTAAATAGGTAAAAAAAACCCTTAGAAACATGCTGAAAACTAGAAAAAATAAAAAATATGCAATTCTTTTAGAAAATTTAGCTTTAGAAAAAACATACTTGTTAACTACACTGGGAGTGTTAATGTTTCCCCCTGTTTCTACGTTGGGTCAACACAGTTTTGAAACCATGGAATTGCATTTGGTCAATGCAGGATTGACCTATAGGCTATATGTTGGCTATTACATGACTCCTTTTTACTAGAAGTTCGTCTTTAGGTGTCGTCTATTGACATCCCAAAACCTACAATATATAAACACAACAAAAAAAAGAGAAAAAACACCAAATAATATAAATACATTTACAAATGAAATTAAGGTGGCGAGGGAAATAATTCTTACCAACTATTACATGACCAAGGATCTAAAACATGGATAAAATCCCAAGTGCAATCACCAATATATTATATACTTCGTATAACAAGGGTTAGCAAAAAATATTTTTCCTAGTGGTTGTATCTAGGACAACAATTAATTGGATTAAAAACCTTGGTTTAAATGGATTATCTTGCTTAATTATGTTAATAAAAATTGAAAAGAGAAACAAATAGAAAATAAATAGAACAATAACATAAACAATACAATGCACTACATTACCCAATAAAAGCTTTCACTAGAAAACAACTATGGGAAATCTCTAGACTAATTGGTTTGCTCCTTTGACCTCCTCCTTGTGAGGGTCCTTTGATGAATCTTATACCTACAAGTGAATGGATATCTATATCCCTCTCTCTCTCATGGAATGGAATGGATATGTTGTGAGAACTCAAGGTGTATGAGCTCAAACGATTGAGAATCATAAGTTGGACATTGAAATGGTGGAGAAGCATTTCATATTTATAGCAAAAATAGTGGTTAGATTTGATATCATCCAAATAATAAAAAAATATGATTGGACCAAATCAAGCTCTAACCCCCTTTTGGTTTTTTATTATTATTTTTTTATTTCTTAATTGAATAATGTGAGGAAAAGGTTTAAAATATTGTTTACGACTTTTAATATGGGTAACTAACTCACGGAAAATGAATTCCCGAGTTATTTAATGAAAATAATTCATAAATAATTGATTTGTTGAGTTATTTCCATGTGAATGGGTCAAATGGGATAAAATATCTTAAATTTAATGGAATTTTGGGTTATTTCATATAAAATGGATTAAAAAAATAAAAATAACTTAAATTAATGAATTTATGGGGTTTTTTCGTATAAATGGGTAAATTTTTAAATGAAAATAACTTAGGAAAATTGGTTCCTTGGGTTATTTTCCTAGGTTGATGTTGTGAAAATGAGTTTTTGAAATGAGAAACCATATTACATGTGTATTTCGATAATCCTAGCAATTTGACTAGGTGATCACTTTTTGTGTGATAATACTTGGAATATAGGGCAGGTGGGTATCTAAGATCCAAGAGTGTGACTTAGAAATCAAATGAATTAAAATTATTAAGGTTCAAGGTCTTCCTACATTGCTTATTGATGGAAATGAAAATGCATTATTTGATAATATGATAATTGATGTTTTGGATAGCTCAGAAAAACTTGAGCAGCACATGGACATCATTTGTTACTTGTAAAACTAACATGTCCAAACCACCTTGTTGACCAAAAGAGAAGGAACTTGAGGCTAAAAAATTCTAAGTACTATAGCATTAAATGTGGCCTTGGTTGGAGAAATCTTGATGGCATTTTTGTAAAATTTATTAATTATGAAGATGCCAATAATTTTGTAGTATACCTAGGGGGGATAATATGGGGTACAGAGGGAGGTAACCAAGGGAATAATGTGATGTAATAATGTAAGGATGATAAATAAATGGACCATAATTAATAAATAATGTGGGTCAACCACTTTATTTATTAATTATGATCCATTTATTTATCATCCTTATATTAATACATTACACTATTCCCCTGGGTACTTCCCTCTGTACCCCATGTTAGCCCCCCTAGGTATACTACTTGCAAGCACACAGGTTGATGGGGCTCCTATTAAAATATTTAAGGACTTCAAGGTGACCATGGATAAATATGTATTACATGATGACTTTTATGGTTTAGACATGGATGAGTAAGATGTTGTTTTGGGTTATCCTTGGATGGAATCATTGGTCACCATCAATATTAATGTATGGAAGAAATTCCTAAATCTATGGTAGAAAAAGAAGAAAATTTCCCTGCAGGATATTTCCATTAGGAACCATGAAAATATTGTGGAGGTAGAAGTGAAAATATCTAATGTCACTGACACATCAGATGATGAACCTTTGATGGTTTAAAACCAAAGACAAACATCAAATCAGGTACCAGAACAAGCACCAGACACCACTTATGTGCTAATAGTGGAGGAAGTAACAAAAATATATACCATCAGTTAAAGCTTCATCCTACCTGCATCATCCATCAAGACAATAACCGACAATATGGAAAAAAAATAGCGAAAAGGAAAATAAGCCCTGGATAACACACACAGAGATGCGGAGATCCACCCACATCACGTCAACACAGAGGAACAACTAGAACCAACTTCCATCTCAAGCGAGTGAGGCTCCAACTAGGTCGAGTGTTCACCTTTCTCTAAGATGGATAGATGTGCGTGCAAAGTACCAATGGACTACTATTTTGAGTATACATTATTATATGTGTTATTCTAATGTTTCATGGACGAAACATGCTTAAGGCAGGTAGAATTTAATATACCTAGGGGTGATATTTTGGGGTACAGAGGGAGGTACCCAAGGGAATAATGGAATGTGATAATGTAAGGATGATAAATAAATGGGTTACCCATAATCTGGGTTAACCAATTTATTTATTAACTATGGCCCATTTATTTATCATCCTTACATTATTACATTACACTAGTCCCTTGGGTACCTTCCTTTGTACCCCATATTATCACCCCTAGGTATACTACAAAGTTATGGAAGATTTACACAAGGTATTATGTGTTGAAAGTCACATTTCCTAAACCAAAATGAATAAGATATTGAGGGAAAAATACTATTAGCTTACTATTTCCCATGATATGCATAAATTTGTGATATTGTGCCAACCATTAGGGGAATTATGAGGTCTTAAATGGGCCTCCTAAGAAAAATGTACAACCAAAATAAACTTTATAAGAACCAATAGGATTCAAGATGATGATGTCAACCATGGGGGAGGATTTACAATTTTTGGAGTAAAAAAATAAAAATAATTAAAATTAATAAAATAATAAAAATACTTTTTCAACTCGTATTTTCAACTTATTTCTCTAATATTTTACTCAAATTTAGAGCAAGAGGACTCATTGGTTGCAAAATTCAATTCCTCATCCAAGGAGTACCCATGTTTCATACTTTTGATGGACTATGCTACACGAAAAATGAGAAATACATGAAAGACGTGATTTCAATCTGTATTTCTCATTTTTTGTGTAGTAGGATCCATAGAAAGTATGAAACATGGGTACTCCTTGGATGAGGAATCAAATTTTTCATCCAACAAGTGTTTCCACTCGAAATTTGAGTAAACCCATAGGTAGATAAGTTGAAAATACGAATTGAAAAAATAGTTTTTTCTTTTTTCCCTCTAAAATATGATGATGTATTCAAATATTATTTTATTCTTTCCACTATTATTTTATAATTTCCTTAGGAGACCCATTTTAGACCTCAAATGTATCCTAATTAATTCATTATCTTCACTCCAAAACAACCTCGAGGATGCCTACCCTTACAATCAATTGTAGTAGAGGCACCATTTTAGTAGACCGGCCGTAAATTTATTGGGGAATCTGAAGAAAACCATAGTAATGGGTCTGAGTGTGTCCTCACAACCACTCACTACTTCACAAAATGAGTTGAATCTATTCCCACAAAGAGAGAAATATGGTGTAGTGGGAGAGTTTTTGAAAGGAAGAATCATCACCAGATTTGATGTCTCAACCAATATCACTATTAACCATGTTAGGCCTCTGTTTTGTCTTAATTTATATCATCTTTTACTCATAATCCCTCATGATTTTGTTTAATTTTTAATGTTGATTTTCATAGTTTTGTGCATTCTCAGAGACAATAGAGTAAGTATTTTCTATCACCTTGTTTTAACGAGATTTAAAACATTAAAAGCATAATTAATAATAATGTGTGTGTTTGCAGGTTTATATTGAGTTGATTATATGCATATACAAATAGGCCTTGATCTTGCATTCACCTTCCTATACTATGCAGTAGGTTCTTGTACCAATCGGGGTTCCTGAACTAGCTTACTATGGATTCCCTGCACTCTAAAGAGTTCCTGCACCACAAATCAAATCCCTGCACCACACATCAAGTTCTTGTTCCAATAGTACAATTCATGTTCTAGTAGCACAATTCCTATTCTCACTTCCATATTGATTATCATACAACGACTTGTCATGATGGAAAACGAGCACATTGGTTTTGAAGAGTAGAGGTTAAATATGTTGATGTGTTCCCTTAATTGCACCCAAGTCTTCAAGAGAACTGGTAGAGAAATGATCAAAGTATTCAGTCAAAACTGTCTTCTACAAATTAGAATTTTTTTAACAACGTACTCTTATAATGACTTTTGTGGCGAACAATTCATGACTCAACATCGGTTGTTTCATATACATAAAACCACAGATCAATTCGGATCTATTCAATAAATGTATCTCCTAATTTTGGCGTAGAATTGGTTTTCATACTCTAAATTTATGCATTATTTAACTGCAAATCCAAGTAACTAGGTGGAGTTGTTGTAATAGATATGAACAATATTGTACTATAGAGGGGAGTTGTTGTATTTTGCAGATCGATACTCCTTATTTTGGTTCAGAATTAGTTTGCAATTCTAAAATTATATGTGTTGTGTAACCATAGGATCCAAGTAGCTAAGAGGCGACATTGTTGTTACAAGCATGGAGGTTTAATACCGGAGAGGGGTATATATCATTGAATTTTGTAAATCATATTTTTGGGGGGATAGATAGAGGTTGATTTTACATAACGAAGGAGGAGAGGAGATGGTCCCAATGTAGCATCACGTATAATTAACCACTGGATCGCTCCCTTTGTTGCTGGAATCCGATCTTTTCTTGCACCATGTAAAGACCGATATTTCAAGATTAATCAAAGAATTTTAAGCCATGTTATGTTTCTTTAATTCATGCATTTTATAATTATACTCTCTCTGTAAAATAGATCGTTGACGGAGGGGGCAAGCTGGCGGGTTTGCCGCCAGACCAGCTCGACACTACTCTGAATTGTTTAGGATTATTTTAGATTCTGACTTGTTGAGTGATGAATTTAATTTATCATTTATTGTGTGATTGGTGATGGATTTTAGTACTAAATTCTTTATCGATTACATGTTGAATTAGTGTATCTTCCTTCCCACAAAGTGTGTTGATCACATTGGTCGACATTTTTGTTTCTCTATACTCTGTTTTCAAAACATCATTTTATGAATATTTTGTCTCTTTTCAAATTGCATCATAGCACACATGGTAAGCAAGTTGTTCAATTCCAAATGATTTGTTTTAGGATATTTTTCTTCTACAAGTTTTGATTGTGTAATTCAATAATGGGAACTTGTGACCTCGTGTTCCAGAAATACAAAGACTTATTTCTATCTTTCGAATTCATTTTAATTATAATGATTGTGATATGAGGTAAGCATATATGGATGCACAAATAAATTGAATTCTAAACAAATATGAAGCTGCATACTCATACTCTTCAGTATGTTAAGAACACAGGTATCATATTTATATTATTTGGTAATTTATAATAATGGTCCAATGTTATTTGCAAATCATTTGAGAGCGAGAGTGATTTCTCTTTCAACCTTATTCACACAGTGAATGTATTTTTGATTTATTAAAGGGTTTTGTTACACAGAGGTAAACTAGGCAGAATTAGTGCAGACTTGTTAATTCTCTTTGCAAAAATAATGGTTTTGATTTGATCTTGAATTTATTTTAGAATTTACAGTCTTCCTTTTCAATTTTTTTCAGGCATTGGTTGGTTTCCAATCAAGAAATAGTTAGGATTTACCTTCTATCTGTCGATAATTAGGATTTCCTTCCACAATTGCTAATAGTTTAGGTTTGCCTTCCATTTTCTGAATTTTTGATCAAAGCTTGTTTTCAATTTTCAGGATTGGTGTTTATTATTTCTCAAAGTTTCCTTTGAAGTGCGGGATTCAATTCAATTTGTTGAGATTGATGCGCAAGTTAGACTAGAATTTTATTTGCAACTTGTTGAGGGCTCTCTCTGGCATTTCTAGTGTTGCGCCTCGAAGTTCATGAACTCTCGGATTGAAAATTAAATGTTGGTCCATTAATATGCCCTCTACTACCCCCAAAATTTTGGCACCATTTCCAAGGAGGAGCTCGTGGGATTGAACTTGGTGACTTGTTGCATTTGGTTTGTTTTTCAACTAGTTTCTCTTGCAAATTTATGTTCTTTGAATTTATTTATTTCCTACATATCTTGATTATTTTAATTTTTTTCATTTTCTCTAGTGCTGTAAGAGCCCCCCCTACATAACATACATTATTCATGTGCTGAAAAATGTATCAGTTGGAATATTGAAAACAGGAAAATGGTATTTTGAGGAATTATTCAATGAGGAGTTTTGATGTTGTTGCAGACATATAAAAATCATTCAATGATGAACTCATAAGTGCATAATTCAATATTTTTCTTGAACATAAATATAATATTATTAAATCTTTGATTTCAAAGTTGGATGATTTACAACAAGAAAAGGAGAAGGATGAAGAACCATTGTTAATATTTTGCGCCAAATATATGTAGAATAACTTCCTTGGAAGGTGTCCACTCAATGGCCTAACAGTTTGCAGAATTTTGTGAGGAGGTTGTAATGTTCCCAAATTTTAGCCTCAAAGGTAAATGGAACATTAGAGTTAGTAGTATCTCTAGCTGACGAATAAATGGGTATAAAAGCCCATAAGTCTCCTAGGGAGGAATAAAACACTTCAAGTGTGAAAGGAGACACTCCTTGCAGCTTAATAAAACACCTCCATGTGTGAACATGGATAATATAAGGTCGATTTAGTCCACTTTAACTAAGTCAACAGTGTAGTTGTGGAGGAGCAGGAATCAAAGAAGGAATAACACAGTTTTGGGAGATGAATATTTTGATGGAGATGACCTAATTGAGTGGGGCCAAGGGCAAGCAAACTCATATTTTATTTAAGGAAGAGGATGGCAACATTATTCTTCATGTTTTAGATTATTATTTTGTCTGCTTAGAATTTTTTCTTCCTCTTGTTGTTTAGTAGGGTTGTTGTGTTGTTTAGCACCAGGTGTTCCCAAGCGGGAATCCCAACTCTTTCCTTGAGGAGCCTCTTGGGAGAGTTTGCATTAATTTTCCACATCAGGTTTTCAGGCCAAGCTTCAGCCTACTTCATCAGTGCAATTTATGCAGGTTATTGTGTAGTGTTGTAGGGTGCAGCAATGGAAGGGATTGAAATCCCTGTTTCTGAGCTAGTTTCTTATTGGAGGAAGGTTTCCTTCACTTGAGAGATCTGTTTGGAGAGGTCTAGAGCTCATTTCAAATCTTCGATAGTAGACCACTCATTCCCCCAACATTCCCAACGTCGTTCTAGCTAGGGAATGCATTATTTTTGGAGGCATCTTCAAAGGATGGTCTAGTGGCTCCGTTGCAGTGTTTTCTTGTGATTGAAGGGTTCATCATTTCATGGGAGGAAGACCTTGAGGGATATAAATCAGATCAGACATCTTTCAGCCTTCTACACTCTTATTCTTTAGTGTTGTAGTGGTGATTCAATAATTTTCTAAAGATCACATTTGTATGCAGAGTGCTTGACAAGAAACCCTTCCCGGGTTCTCTTGTATTTTGTATAAGGAGACTAGATCTCAGTTCTTAAGCATTATTGAATAATATATGAGTAGATATACTTGTTCTACTAGTTTCTAAGTTTAAACCCTCATAATACTGAGCAATATCTTTTGTGCATTATTTCTGAGTAGCAGTGTCTGGGGTTTTTAGTCATTTTCAGCTACACTAGTGTGGGAGGTCTATTTAACTCACCTAGTTTCATTTCTTTCTGATCTCCTCTTGAAATTAGATGCTATATGGATGTATATAATGGATCCAAGTGATTAATTTCATTTTTTTATGGCTTATATTTCTAGAAATGTGTTTTTTTTTAATGCATTGTTGAGCAGTCCATTTTTGGAATATTTTAAGATATTCCAAATACTGCTTATTTTCCCTATTTTGGGATATTACAGTGGTATCAAAGCTTCAATATTGGCTCAGCCTATGGATATTAGGCCATTATAATTCAAGGAGAAGGAGAGATGGACAAAAATGAGAAGGCTCCATTATGTGAAGGAAGAAAGGAAGACATGCTTACAAAGCTTCTTCCAAGATCTATGCAAAGCTTTCAAGGAGAGCTAAAGAAAATAAGAATGGAGATGGGATCTCCAGAGGAGTTTGAATCTAGAGCTGATTCTATATTCTCACATGGTGAGTGTAAGCATGTAGCTACACACCATGACGCACAGCACAGTCAAGTGCCCAAATATGTCTTGAGATGGATGAAAGGATGAATAATGCCCAAGAGGAGAACTCTTAGTGATTTGTTGCAGGAGTATGAATCTAAAACTGAGAGGTTTAAAGATCATACTGATTTCCAAGGGTTTTGCAAGATCCAAGTGGAGAAGAGAAACTAGTAGGATGCATATATATTTATTCTATCTACTTTTGAAGGCTCACCTACATGTTCAGTTGGAGCTTGGGTGAAGGAACTAGACTCCTATTTTCAGTAGCACCATATTTCTGAAGATGAAACCATCAGAGTTGCAGCGCTGCACTTCAGAGGTAAGGCCCATGCATGGTGGATTTTTGAATCTTTTTCTTTAAAAAATGCAAACACTTCCTCTTATGCAAGATTCATTGAAACATTGGTGGGAAGGTTTGGTGAAAAACTTCCTAAGACACATGAGAAAGGAAAACTTGAGGGAACAAAAACCTTGCATGTGTTGGAGGAGACTATAGAATCCACTCCACTTCAAAAAACCATGGGAGAAGCTAACATCTTGCATTACAAATTGTTAGAGGCAAGACCTCTATCTCACATTCCTAAACAAGAGGGCATGGGGAGCTCTTTTCCACAAGAGAATCCAATGATTGGAGGGTTGCCCACACACATTGATGAAGAGGAGGGAAACAACGTTGTCACATCTAGAGCACATCTAGCACCTCATGCAGAGGTAGGAGGAGCACATGCTCCGGTAGGAGGGATTCTTGTATCCTTTTAAGAAGTTCCCCAGGATCTCATACATGGAGGTCCAAGGCAGCATGATTGTGGAGCATTGCAGATGGAAGGAGGAGGTAGGAAGGAATAGCAGCATCACTTGATGAGAGGCATACACCCTTCTCTATTCCAGGAAGCTAATGCAAGGAAGGGGAAAACTGATTTGTGTTGTAAGGGCAAGGGAAAGGTTGCCCAATCATATGTACAGTCTACTCTTGACATTGATGTCTCACTAGATGGAGGCATTCCACCTGGGAGGCCACTTGATCTAGAGTTGATGAGAGACATCCTGTCTTTGGGTTCACCACTCTTGGATTTTGGAGAGGTGAAGAGTTTGGAGGAAGACTTTGGCATGGATAATTTCAAAGTAGCAGGCAACAACATGAGGAGAGCTTCACATGCCAGATCACCAGTGCTGTCTCTTAGGAGGATTGATCCTTATTGGAGATCTCAGCTCTTAGTAGAGTAATACAAGGATCTTGGTGCATGCATGATTCTTGATGACCCTGATAGAGATGATGAGTATATGGTGGATGATGTGGTCATCTATTCACATGGCAGAGTCTTCTTGACTAGAGCTTCTAGTCTCAAGGAGAAGTTGCTACTTGCAGCACATGAGGACTTCCTTTCCATGCATTATGATGCATATCTTTCTTTGGCAGAGGGGTTCACTTGGGAGGGCATCCAGCATGACATATTTCAGAATATGGACAGATGCATAGCCCAGATGGTGATAGATAGGAGGTTACAACCACTTCCCTACTCATTGGAGGTGAGGGAAAGATTCCATTTGAGCCATTTCAGCTCAAGGTCTCAAGTACATGATGGAGGAGGTATAAATTCACATTTTGTATTGTACTTCTTTTCCTTGTTTGAGCAGCATAATGTATCAAGAAGAATTATCTCGCCTTGCATATTGTATGATGATGTACTTGCATCTACTTGTAGCATTGATTTTGGCTATCTTTTTGGTGGTTTGTGGGGGAAGCCACATGATTCTTGGTGTACACCATTGACACCAAATTGCATATTCATGATTCCATCTTATGAGATGACTGTGGCAGGAAACAAGTGGCTGGTGAAGGACTTGTTATTTCTTATTTTGATGCAGGCAAAGGATGCACTGCGCTGGTTCCATGAGTGGGACTATGATTCACTCTCTGGTTGTCATTTGGCAACTTGTTTTCATTGTACTTTGCTTCCATATATTCCTGATATGTTTATGCTCATGGGAAGATTTTTCTGGAGAGTGAGGGAGGTAGTAGAGATTCCCATTGGGAGCATGATTTCCCCCACTTTACATGTTTTACATTTCAGGAGGAACCATGGGCAAACCATGATTGCCACATCACATTTTTTTCCTTCTTGTGGGAGGAACCACTTGAATAACTTGAGGCACTTCATGGCTGAATTTTTTGATGGGGGAACTTGGGCCATTCTTGGAGGACATTTTATTTCAGCCCAAGGATAGAGGAAACCCCATTTTTACAATAATTGAGAGAGAAACCATTTGGATGGCAAAATCCAATCTCTCCATGCAGCCCCAACACATTGTATAAAACCAGGGTTGATGATTCTTCTGATGAGCTACCTAGGATGGCTCATTTCATTTATATTATAGCATGGGTGAGGAAGGCATTCATTCACCATGTTGGTCATCACTCCTACTTTTTGGAGGCCATGGGAAAGCAAGCAGGTTTCCATTCACACATTCCACCTTTGATTGATGTAGGCCATTTGGTTTTGCACACTTGGGAGGAAACATTAGATGGCAGTTTTATTGCAAATTATCTTGCTGCAGTGGTGGAGGCCATTGATGGGAGGCCACAAGAGGAGGAGGGGAGAAATTTTTCTCTCCCTATACATTTTCTTGAGGAAAATAAAATATTTTTGAGGGGAGGACAGTAATGTTCCCAAATTTTAGCCTCAAAGCTAAATGGAAAATTAGAGTAAGCAGTATCTCTAGCCGGTGAATAAATGGGTAGAAAAGCCCATAAGTCTCCTAATGAGGAATAAAAACACTTCAAGTGTGAAAGGAGACACTCCTTGCAGCTTAATAAAACACCTCCATGTGTAAACAGGGATAATATCAGGTTGATTCAGTCCACTTTGACTAACTCAACAACGCAGTTGTGGAGGAGCAGGAATCAAAGAAGGAATAACACAGTTTTGGAGGGAGATGAATATTTTGATGGAGATGACCTAATTGAGTGGTTCCAAGGGAAAGAAAACTCATATTTTATTTAAGGAAGAGGATGACAGCATTATTCTTCATGTTTTATATTATTATTTTTCTGCTCAAACTTTTTGCTTCCTCTTGTTGTTTAGCAGGGTTGTTGTACTATTTAGCACTGGGTGTTCCCAAGAGGGAATCCCACCTCTTTCCTTGAGGATCCTCTTGGGAGAGTTTGAATTCATTTTCCACATTAGGTTTTCAGGCCAAGCTTCAACCTACTTCATCAGCGCAATTTATGCAAGTTATTGTGTAGGGTGCAGCAGTGGAAGGGATTGAAATCCCTCTTTCTAAGCTAGTTTCTCATTGGAGGAAGGTTTCCTTCACTTGAGAGATTTGTTTGGAGAGGTATAGAGCTCATTTAAAATCTTTGGTAGCAGACCACTCATTCCCCCAACATTCCCAGCATTGTTCCAGCTAGGGAATGCGTTATTTTTGGAGGCAACTTCAGAGGATGGTCTAGTGGCTCTGTTGCAGTGTTTTCTTGTGATTGAAAGGTTCATCTTTTCATGGGAGGAAGCCCTTGAGGAATCTACATCAGATCAGAAATATTTCAGATTTCTGCACTCTTATGCTCAGTGTTGCAGTGGTGATTCAGTAACTTTCTGAAGATCACATTTGTATGCAGAGTGCTTGACAAGAAACCCTTCCCGGGTTCTCTTGTATTTTGTATAAGGAGACTAGATCTCAGTCCTTATGAATTATTGACTAATATATGAGTAGATCTACTTGTTCCCCTATTTTCTGAGTTGAAACCCTCAGAATACTACATAGTCTCTTTTGTGCATTATTTATGAGTAGCAGGTTTGGGGTTTTTAGTCATTTTCAGCTACACTAGTGTGGGAGGTCTGTTTACCTCACCTAGTTTCATTTCTTTCTAATCTCCTCTTGGACTTAGATGCTAGATGGATGCATCTAATGGATCCAAGTGATTAATTTCATTTCTATTGCTTATATTTCTGGAAATGCATTTTTCTGTGAATGCATTGCTGAGTAGTCTATTTTTGGAATATTTTAAGATATTCCCAATACTGCATATTTTCCCTATTTTGGGATATTACACTTTTGGGGGGCCAAAAAAACTCCAATTGAGCTGAAATTTGGTGGAAATAATCCTCTAATGATGAGGAATCCAAAAATTTAAACCTCTCCTCATGAAGATGCCCTGGGAAAAAGCGTAGCACAGGGTGTGCTGCGCTCCTAGGGGTCAAAATTTGAAAAAAACAAAAAGTTGTCCAAATTGCCTCAAATTTGGTAGCTAGGTGCCTCATGGGTCATTGGAGAGCTGCAAAAAAACTTGGGCCAAAATTCCAAGCCTAGCTTGGTCCTTTTCATCATTTGGTGTCGAGCCCTCATTTTGGGCAGTTTTGAGTTTTTTCCTTGCAAAGTGGTTTCTTTGTTTCATAGTGCTCGATCATTTTCCTTTGCAATGTAAGAGGTGCATTGATAATTTCTTGGTACATATTTGTCTTCATGAATGTCCTCTTTTTCATCATTTGACCCACTGTATTCGCTGTCTAACTCAACCTTTGTATCACTGTTTGCACTCTTGGTAGGGTCACTGTCTTCTTTGTCCTATTTGTTGCTTTCATATGCCTCCTCTCCATTGTCCTTTGTATTTTTAGTGTCACTTTCTTCATTGTCTACTTCTTTTCCTTGACTGTCATTTGTTTGTTGACTATTACTAGGCTCACTTTTTTCCTCTTGATAAGCTACCTCTGACCCTGTGTCCTTGGAGTCATCCTCTTCACCTTTAGACCCACTGTTTTGGCCTTTTTTCTCATCAATGTTAACATTCTCCTCTTCAGACATTTTGTTTTTCTTTACCCCTGCCTCAAGATCCTTAAAAAGAAATGTCACTACTAGTGAAATGATGTGGAAAGCGGTTAAAGGATATGATGAGTTTTCTAGCTAGGTCAAGGTATCAACAGTGTGCAGGCCAAGTGTTTCTTTTGGATTTCTCTGCCTTTTCTAAACACCAATTTTCAAACCTCTTAGCGGCCTTATCTCTAGAAAGACATGCATATGTAGGAAAAATCCAAAATACCTCTTGAAGCTCCTCCACAGCAGAGAAAATGTCTTCAAAAATCTTGTGGGCAGATTTGGGTCACCTTGAACTTGAAATCTGGCAGAAAATGTAGAATAGTGGTAGGAGCGCAGCACCAAGGGAATTGAGTGCCTGAACGCGTTGTCGTTCAACGTCTGGAGCAGTGGCAGGAGTGCAACACTGTGGGCAGCGGCCTGAACGAGGTGTCGTGCAGAGGCCGAAGCAGTGGCAAGAGCACAGTGCTGCCAAGCAGGTGGCTCGGGCAATGGCAGGAGCGCAACGTTGCCGGTTGCCTGCACAAAGTGTCATGCCCTTCTTCTGCACAATGGGAAGATCTGCCAGGAGCACAACACTTCTCTATAGGAGCGCAATGCACATTATAAAAATACACAGGCAGAGGCTATAGGGGCGCAGCGCACTAATACAGGAGCGCAGCGCCCGAATTTTTTTGCCAAGGACTCTGCTGAAATTCTGAAAAAACCCTTACTGTGTGCATGAATGAACAAATGAGTGGAGATACGTTGTGTTGGGGCTGTTTTGAACCATTTGATAAAAAATAAAAAATAAAACCCCACTTTTATAAGGTTTAACTTCCCTTTCTAATCCTCTCACTGTCTTTTTGCCTATTTTGGTCTTGCAAGTGGCATATTTGATTAAAACATTGCTCTTTTGTCATTGATGGAGGCTTCTTAAGACTCTTTCCAATTTGACACCTTTCCCGAAGGAGCTGAAACTATGCCTCTCCCCTATAATTTGGAATATGAACCTGTTTTATGACTTTTATCATCTATACAACAAACTTGTCATTTTGCCAATTCCTCCTTTTGACTGATATTTTGTATTTGCAACATTCTTCCTTTGACTTCGTGGAGTATAGTGTTTGTCTGCCAAACCTTAGGAAGGTAGTTTGGTTAAAACATTTTCCGGCCATCTGCTGTGATGAAGGAGGCTTTCTTTGTCATCATGTGGCCATATTTGTCCATTTTTCCAAACTCCAAGGTGTTGGGACTCCTTAGGGAAAAGGTTACACCATTTTTTGGTCATCTAACCTATTATCATTAAATGAACCCAAGTACACCATGTAAGACCAATTTTACCCTAAGTAAAATTTCTTTCACTATGTGAAATAACTTAGTAAAACACCTTTATTAAGTTGTTTATGGTCTAAACAGGAAACCCCAAAAGGAAATAATAAACAAATCTACATCTATTTATATTTCCTGGTCATATTTAACCCAAAACAAGGAAATCAATTAAATAAATCCTTATTTATTTGATTATTTCCTAGGAATAAGTTATTTAAATCCTTATTTAAATAATATTCCTAGTTAAATTTGACTAAATCATTTATAAATAATTAAATAAATCATTATTTATTTAATTACATTCCCACCATTTCCTTAAAATAATAAATAAATCATTTATTTATTTATTATTTATAAATAAAATAATTGACCCAAGTCAAAAATCCTTTTCCCTCCAACAAATATAATAAAATATTCCTAAAAGGTGGTTCTAGAATTTGATTAATAATATTTTATTCATACACCAAGTTCTAGACCGCCCTAATATTTTGTTATAAATAGAAGGGTTTTCCCATTCATTAGTCACCTTTCATGGCATTAGATCACTCTGGATCTATACTCTTGGTCTGATTTTGAACCATTATCATTGTCGCATTCTTCATCACTTGTTTTGTGAGCTCCCTTTGAGTTCTATGTTTGTCTGGGTTTTCTACACCAACAAGAGAGAGAAATTTTAGATCTGAAATGCTGAGGACTTTCAAGAACCCATCCCATTGAGGAGAATTGGAAACACCTTTCTTGTTTTCCTCTCAGGTGCCCCCTTTAATATAAAAAAATCTTTCAAATATATTGTTCTTGTCTTGTCTATTGGATGCATGAAGCAACATTTCATTTTTACTGCTGAATGTATTTTATGCATAGATCTGGATTTGTGTAGCTTTATGTTTGGTCAATTTAGTGTGTCCTAAATTGCTGCATTTAATTTGTCAATCCAGGAATCGTAAGCTGATGAAGTGCGGCGCACTATATGTGCAAGATAACCTATTTCTTAACTTTTTGTCGTTTTTGGTTTTTCTAAGGTGAAATGGAAATTCTAAAATGAAAACAAGTTTGGTTGTATTTGTTCAAGGAAGTGATATCCCCTATAATGATTTACCAACTTGAAATTTTAAAAGCAAACTGAAAATTACAATGACAAGACTTGAAAGAAAATGAAAATGTACTGCTGAAATGAAAAGATGCTGCTAATCTAATAAATCAAAACAGTAAACTAGTGAACATGAAAATCAAACTTATTCTTGCTGCCAACTAAATACAAAAGAAACTATATTTAAGGAAATTCAAAATTGCAACAAAATAAATCTAAATCAGATTACATCAATTTATCTTCTGACCCTTCATCATTAGTCCAGCTATGATTTTCGGAAGTAATCATAAACAATTTGAGTAACTGATATTTAATTTGCAGAAAGTAAACTAATACTAAATCATACACTCATGATTCAATCCCTCACCATCAGTCCAGCTGTGGCTTTCGGAGGCAACTGAAGATGTCATGCATGATTTAATATATCTAAATTTGCAGAAAAGAAACTAATACTAAACTACACATTTAATAATGCAATCCCTCACCATCAGTCCAGCTGTGGCTTTCGGAGGCAACTGAAGATGCTATGAGCAGATTAGTATATCTAAATTTGCAGAAAAGAAACTAATACTAAACTACACATTTCATAATGTAATCCCTCACCATCAGTCCAGCTGTGGCTTTCGGAGGCAACTGAAGATGCTATGAGCAGCTTAGTATATCTAAATTTAACTACTGAAGCAGATAAGCAAAACTGAAATGAACAAAGCAAGACTGAATTTAAACAAAAGCTATGAAAAGCAAACTAGCAGCAGAACAATGTTAGATCCATGTCATTAGTCAAAAAGCTATAAAAATGCCCGGGCTGCCTATCTATAACCTGCACAAGAACATTGATCAGTGATTAACAATCATAAATCATGAAAGACAGAAATGAAATGGAAATTATGGAAATATATGAACAGAAATGAAACAAATGCAATATATGAACATATGAATGGATTATGACACAATGGAATGAAATTAAAATTACACACTAATACACAAAACCTTAGCTGAGCAGGGGCCCTCTACACAGCCTTGGTAACGGTCCTCAAACATGAATTAAGTTGAAAAACGGAGTCTTCTCATATTAAAAAGCAGTTCATTACAGAATGGTAATGTTACGGCACAAGTGCAGCGTAATCACTACAGAGCAGACTAAAAGATAACAGTGACTACATTCACTAACATCAACTATCAACTAACTTCATATGCGTATGCAAACGCACTATATATAACAACAAACTGTAACTGTCTCCTAAAGTTCATGCTGGCAGAGAGCACGTAGACCACTACGTCCACGGATATAGGAGTATGGCCGTGTTGGAAAGTGAATCTACGGAAGGTGGATTCTTGAATTCGACTCTAGAGCTCTGCACAGATGTCGATTTAACCTTCGCAGGCTTAGAAACGGCCGTATGGATCTTTATGTGCCACGAAACAGAGTCCGGCCGACATGAAACTCCATGGTTGACTTCCATGTGGACGCCTTTGACCGCGGCTTCTTTGGACGAGTTTGCTTGAACCAATAGGACACGAACCATGTCCACGTCATTCCTAGCCTGCCCATGTGGCTCGTTTCCCTTGTAGACACCTGTAGCATAGAGTTTTACAAAATAGCTGCGGAAAGTTGCAGCAGCTGCGGAAAGTGGCAAGATTCCGCAGCTGAATGAACAAAATCTAGATTAAATAGCAAACACAAAAATATAATTAAAAACCATGTTAGATGCCCTTTTGCACATGATATTGACAATTTAGGAGGTTTAGGTGAGTGAAAAAGGTATGGAAAAATGTATGGAAAAGATGCAAATTTGGGACTCAACACTTTATTTGGATCAACTAACTGCAGATTTAAAGATATTAGCAGCCATAATCGATGTTAGGGCTATTTTTTATGCGTAGCTCAAGTGGTCTTTTTCAACGAAAGATTCATACTAACAATTGGCGACTCCACACGGGTTTTCTTTTGCGACCGCTGTCATTTTATATATTCCTGCATATCCAGCTATTTCAGACCCTAGGGTTTCTCTTCAATTTTCTGTTTTTCCTATTTTTATGGTGCTTTTCACCTATAAAACCCTCAAACATTAAAATTTTTAACTTCTGTATGTTTTTGGCCCTATTGCGCAGGTGCCAGACATCAGTCGCAGCTGAGACGACAAATTTTTCTGAAATTTTCTGCGGAGAGACACGGATCTGCAGGTCACACTTATCGGCCCAAAAACTGCGACCTGGAATGGAGGGCGCACTTTTCTGCCCCAAACCTGCGACCTGGACTGAAAACAGGTCAGAACCTGTGACCTGCAGTTTTTTCTGCAATTTTCCAGCAACTTTTGTAGGTTTGTCTGAAGCTTCTGTCAAGGTTTTCCAGCCTCCGTCTCTGCCCGTTTAGACCTGTTTCTGATCTGTTTCACTCAACTAAGTGGGAATCTTGCCCCTTAGGGCTTTAGTACCCTCCACTTTTTGTGGGCGAGTTTTAGTTGATTCAAACGTCTGTATTTTCATAGTTTCAGCCTTCTTCTTTTCAGATCTGATACCTCATTTTTAGATCCCTCTAGATCATCTCTTCTCCCTTTCAAATCACCTCATATAGTTTTGTTTGGGTTTACCTCTAGGGTCACCTCCTTTCCCCTTCTACCTTTAGCTGATTCTCTCCTTTGTAACAACAACCTTGCCTCTGCCTCTTTGCTATTCTCTGCACCT
The DNA here is from genome assembly GCA_034641835.2 of Pinus albicaulis. Classification (NCBI taxonomy): domain Eukaryota; kingdom Viridiplantae; phylum Streptophyta; class Pinopsida; order Pinales; family Pinaceae; genus Pinus; species Pinus albicaulis. The sequence goes on along the minus strand of CM076584.1, from coordinate 244,669,968 downwards.
CTTTTCAGCAGATTTCTCCTTTAGATCCCTGTCCCTCCCGACCTTAGATCTATTGTCCTGTTTTTAGCGTGTTTTGATTAGATTTTTTTCCCTCTTCTAGACTAGTTTTGAGAGACCCGCCTTCTTGGGTTAGATTGATGCATTGTTAGCTGTTAATTTTCTATTACTTCAGTCTTATTTACTGTTCTCTGTAGATTTATTTTCAGTTATGCAACACGCTTTTTCTTTTACTCTCAAAACGTCTGGGTTTAAAAATTAAAATTAACACACGCCACACACTAACCCTAAGTGAAGAAGAGCCTGGTTAACACCGCCTGGCAAAGACTTTAAAATCAATTGACACTACACCTCTCTGCCCTTGTTTTGACATTGACCACACTTGATTTTGCACCTCCCTGCCCTTGTCAGTTTTTATTCTTCCCATCATCATTGCGCCTCCAAGGCGTTTATCCCGGAGACTTCTTGGCCTTCACCCTCAGTTTCCAGTTGGTCGACTTCCTCCTTCCCATCGTCATCGAGTAAGTCCTTCCCTGAGTTCGCACTCCTACTCTTCTTCTGATTGTTCGGGTTCTCTTCCTACTCCTGGTTCTCCCCCTGTCACCTTCACCATGTCTAGTTCAGGGCATAACACTAGCGGCAACTCCAGTTCTAAGGCTGGGTCCATTTCCAGTGGAACCACTACGGGAACTACCTCAACTGTCCCTTTACTCCCTTATATGGCCGATCTTAGTCTCCCCAATTTCAATTAGTTGATCAATGATCCTATCCGCCACGATGTTAGTTGGCCTGCTATGCCAACCAAGCTCCCCTCTGACATTCCCAAGTTCGAAGGCCTTGCTAGTGAAGATCCCTCCAACCATATCTGATCTTTCCATATGTGGTGTTCATCCAATTCCATTACTGATGACTCCATCCATCTTAGATTGATCCAAAGCACGCTTACCAGTGAAGCTTCTAAATGGTATGTTGATCAGGCTGCCTCTTCTCATACCACCTTTGAGACCATTTCCCAAGCCTTTTTATCTTATTTCCAGCTCCCTCTCTGATATGACACTGGTACAAAACTCTTGACTTCTTTCCGTCAATCCTCTTCGACCCGCCTTTCCGCTCATGTCCAAGAATGGCAGAGAAGAAGGAGCTTATGTCGAGCTCCCACCTTTGAAGATCGGGTTTATATGGATTGGTTCCTTCACTCTCTCTTACCTCCCATCAGCAAATATGTCACATCCCAGTTCCCTCAAACTGAAGAAGGCGCCCTCCAAACAACCTTGAAATATGACCTTATCTATGCTCAATTTGGTTATGTTTATACCGTCCTTCCTGACCTCCCCAAACCCGTTGGCACTAATGCCCCGGGGGCATCTCACTCTGCCAACGATATAGTTGGAACTCTTTCAAATACCTCTGCTCAACCTCTTATGGGCTATGGTTTCCCTCCAGGAGGGGCCAACACCTCCAGCACTTTTCCCCCTCCAGGTAGCATGTATCCAAGATATGGCATGCCTCCTTCTTTTTCCCACACTCCTGCTTACCTCAATGTTGCCCATCCTAACCCATATCCTTACCCACATCCTAGTGTCCCAGATCCTCCAGCATTTGGACCTCTCACTCCCTTGCCTCCTCAACCCTCGCAGCCGCACTTACTACCCCCTCCAGGGCAATTATTTGCACATCAGGGCGCGACTAACTCTCTTCCTTCTCAAAGAAAGAGGAAAGGAAATCAATCTGCCTCTGGTAATCATGGATCCAATCCTTCAAGTATTGGTTCTAACACTGCCAACCAGCCACAGGGCTCTCAGCCCAAGCCGGACAAGCTGCTTCGCACCAATAAGCCCTGTTCATGTTGCGGTGTTTATGGTCATTACACTCACGATTGTCCCTTATTACCACAGATGCGACAGATGTGGGAGTCTCAGGCCACCGTGCGGGGAAAAAATTCCTCCCCTACTGTCCCTCCCAATAGGGCTACTTCTCAACCCGCTATGTTTACCGATCCTTTCCCTCAACAAGGATTCGTGGCTACTCAACCACCTCATGCCCTGGTAACCACTCACCCTTCCCCTTCTGGTTCCTCCGATTACTAGATTCTCATGATGGCCTCGGACCAACCTGTCACCATCGACCTTAACCTTCAAACTCAGTCTCGTCAGTACTCCACGCCTCCCGCTTCGTCTGTCCCCAAGTCCCCATCTTCAGGTCCTACAGAGCCTCTGTAGACACCCAATGGTCCCTTGCAAATCCCTCCGCCCAAAGTTGAGGTTCATACCAAGATTCCTAAGGGCCCATTATGCTGAAATGCTACCTTTGGTTGGGCTTCCCATTCATATAGCATAGTAGATGATCTGGCACAATCTCCTGCTGCCATTTCAACACTGGAACTCCTCCAGTCGTGTCCTTCTCAAAAGAAGGCTCTCCTATCTGCCATGGGTGCTATAGATCCTTCTGATGACCAATTGATTGTTTTCGATGCCCGTCAGTCAGACCATCCCCCCCTTCCTGCTTCTGTTGCTTTCCAAATCCCAGTCAAAATCCGAAATGCCAACGTCGCTCAGTGTATTATTGATGAGGGCGCATCTACCTGTGTGATGTCTACTTCGGTATGGAAATAACTCGGATCTTCTGAGCTGGCCCCTTCCACAATCACCCTTTGTGCGTGGGATGGCCATGCCTCCCAGCCCATTAGCATATTTCATAACTGTCCTATCACCCTTGCAGGCAAGACTGTGTGTGTCGACATTGAAGTTATCGACGCCCCTCTTGACTATAACGTTCTTTTGGGGCGTAGCTACACCTATGCCATGTCTGCCGTCCCATCTGCAATCCACCACAAGATGTTTTTCCCTCATAATGGAAAGATTGTCACCATCGACCAGTTGACATATCATGAACCAAAATCTCAGACCTCCCTTGAGTCCACCATCTCTGCTGTCACCAATAAGCCAACCATTGATTCTTTGACTAGTGTTTCCCCTGGCGTCTACAAAGACTCCTCCTTGCTTGAAACCTTCCTGGGTCCTCCCCCTCCTCCTGTCTCTGATCCCAGCTTAGCGAATGTTTGCATGATGCAATCGTCTCAGGCTGACCTCCCACAGCCTGCTTCGGCTAGTCAGCAACCTCAATCTCGCCCGCCGCAACCTGCTCCTAGCCCTTCGCCTCAGCTGACCGAACCTCTTCCGCCTGGACCTTCCCATCCACCTAGCACTCAGAAACCTGCCTACCCTCCTGAGTCGGCTCCCCCAGGTCTCCACCATATGGGAGCCATCCCTCCTGGCCATTACCCTCCGGTCAGATACCTTTCCTTACTCCCCCTCCCGGAGTCTATTTGGTTCCCATCATGGCCACCCTTTCCCTCCCTAATTTGACCTTGGGATACCTATATGGTATCCTACTCCTCCAGCCGCGGCCCCACCCGGCCACCCCAAACCATACCTTGCTGTGACACTGGTTCAACCGGTTCCCTTCGCTCCTTCCATCGCTACAGTGCCCCTAGCCCCTCTGCAAGACCGTCCTCATGCTGTGACAGCTACGGGCAAGAAAAGAAAAGCTCGCAGGGGGGCATCCAAAGACAAGGCCACCGCACCCGACCCTACCCCTCCTCCACCCGCCAAGCCTTGTGCCTTGTGTGATGGTGTTGGTAATGCCACCCATACTTGTCCTAAGTTGCTCTGTATCCAACCCATGGTTAAGGTCGCGGTCCCTGAATCTACGGTCCCTGAAACCTCTGTTTCTTCCTCGTCTGCAGCCAAGAACCCAAAGACTCTTCGCACCAACAAACCCTGTGCTTTTTGTGGTGTCCATGGCCATTATTCTCACCATTTTCCTCACCTCATGCATTACCGAGCCTCTTTAGAGGTCATTCGCCAGTACGAAGTTGAACAAAATCAATCCACCTCTCCCATCCTTGCTCAGTATGCATCAGACTTACTCGAGGATCTCCATGCTACCATTGACATTCCTCCCCCTGATGTTGAGATGTCGGAACCTGCTGCCCCCCTCCTATACCTATCATCATCCACACGACCCTCGGAGTACATTCCCTCTGAATCCACTTCATCTATTTTTCTTGATTCCCCTTCAACAAAATTCTTGGGCTCTACATGCTTTGACCATCTTTTCACTTGTTCTTCTGTCATCCCCCATCACGATCCGTATGTGCACCTTTCTTCCCATGCTGATGATTTAGGTAGCTTTGCAGTGTCATGTGGTTTCCTCGACCTTTTCCTTTCCACCCACAACCAGGATGATACCATCCATATCTATGATGTCCTTCGCAGCATGAGCTCTCGTTTTTTCTCCCATAGTTCTCATTCATCACCCTCTAGTCGATCTATGAGTCCTAGCCATCCTACCTAGACTACTCCCTCCCATAGTTGTCATTTTATGTCTACCCTACACTCACGCTACCATCATTATTCTCCTTCCTCCCATTTCTTGTCTTGTGACACTATTCTGCCAGACCTCTCGTCCACACATTATATTGGCTATGCCGATGGGGCAAGTCATTATTCCTGGAATGTCGCCTCGGCCGCATGGGCCATCTTTACCCCCTTGCATACCCTCATTCTTTCGAATGGGGTTTTCATTGGTAATGCCACCAATAATAAGGCCGAATATGATGCAGTACGTTGTCTCTTAGCTGATGCCCTCTCCCATCACATCCTCCATCTGCACGTTCATTTAGATTCCCTACTTCTTGTCTTACAAGTCAATGGTGTCTATCATGTGCATAACCCTATCCTGTTTAGACAATATTTACGAGTGAAACTTTTGATACGTGACTTTAGATTCATTACTTTCAACTGTGTACCTAGAAGTCAAAATCACTACATAGATAGAATTGCAAATCATGTTCTAGACTAGCATTTATCACGCACAAGACAATAACATTTCAAACTATCAACACAATGCATATACATAATATATATCATATAACATGTTTTTAGAGTCCATCTACTCTAAAACATATGACATGCCCATAGCATGTCACAAAAAACAAAACTCAAAAAACTGGGGGGCACCACTTGCCCCTACATACACACTGGGGGGCACCACCTGCCCTACATCTAATCACTCTCTGGAGGATCCCGAGCCAATGGCTCTGCTCCTGCAGCTCGTAGATTACGCACAGTCTGACCAGCCATTCCGAGGGTATCCCAATACATAGCTCTATGTACTGGTCGTCTAAATCCTGCCAACCTTGCTTGTATATCTGCCATATCTGCACAAAGCCATCATCTTTATCAGTCTACAAATAGGTAAAACTGCATTCAATTACACAAAAACTGAATCTCAACCCACAACAACACTAAAACCTCCATCTGACAGGTCGCACTTTTTGGCCAAATCGTGGGATAGGTCGCACTTTTTAAGCCCAAAACTGCGTCCCAGGTCACAGTTTTTGCCACAAAAAATGCGACCCAGCCGTAATGATGAGGTAGGGGTTGTTACTGAGATTTGGGATCCTAATTTGAACTTTGAATCCATCAAAAACAAAGAGTAGGAATAGGCCTCTTACCTACAACTGACAGATCTCGATTCCAATGGTCGGTTTGTCCACTACAATCGCCGCAAGATTTAGGGCCTTCTCTCCTCTCCACATTCACCACAACTACACAAGCAAATGAATGTATTTGGAGGGAAAATGCCTTATTAGAAGAAAAACCCTACTTTTTCTTTCGCCCGCTGCGACCAAACCGTAGCCCCTTTTGACACACCGTCTGCACCGTTGGAAAGCTCTCATCGAGCACTCAAATGAGTATCTATTAGTTTTTCATGTTTTGATACTTCACTAGGACACATTTTGTCCATGAAGGGTCTATTCACCTCTCCTCCAAATCGAATTTCTTCACTTACAACACTTGTACTTGGGGCACCACTTTGCCTCCTTACTTGTCTTTGTTCATGTTGATTTTCGTCATGAGATACCTTATTGTACTCATGTTGTTATGGTCCCCCATTGGACCTTTACTGTGTGGCAGCACCATCGAGTCGCCCTTGTTTAGAGCATCCGATTTGAGTCATCATCGCAGTCATGGAATCTATCTCGATTCCCTTGTATCCCGCTATAGTCCTCCATCCTTCATTGCTTGGTCCCTCTCTCGTGTTGCACATTATGGCCTTCAGTACCATTGTCCCCTATCCCTCGTGATATTGTGTTCGTCGCTGCCAAGCCATTCATGCCCTTTATGCTCTAACAAGGGAAGTCGTCCATCCACTACTCAGTATCCCCCATTTCATCATCAGCATTAGTGTCCGTCTGTTAGTCACTCTACTATTTTCTCTCGTGCCTTAGTTGGGGATCCCTTATTGCCTCACCTATGGCGGACCTCCTTCTGTCGACATCAACTCATTTACTCCAGAAGCAAGGTCTAGAGGGAGGTGTACCTTGGTTCGAGCACCTTTCAACATGATCATGATTCGTATACTTGATGGTCCAGTGATGCAACTACAACTATTGGTGATTCCCGGGTGTGTGTGAGATGTCTCAACCCTCATGAGGGTGTGGCCCTGCAGGCAGCCCCCCACATGCCCGGATGATTTCTTCATTTCAGCATTTGATGCAACTCCTTACATTTGATGATGTCGGCCTCAGCCGCTTGCAGTACCTTTTCGATTTGCATGTATCAGTTAGATTTTGTGAGCCCTTCCCCATGTATAGGGGGCATTTGGGTTGTATTTGTATCTCATGTACTAAAATATTATTGTATAAGTCCTGGCTGTTATTCCAGGCACAACATGTATGTGGGATTCATAATTCTATTTTTCTGGCTCGTATTTATGCCAGCATGTACTTTATTGTTCGGTTCCTTGTTTACTGGACATACTATTCTTTTGTACTTTGTCTCGGCGAGCATAGGTATACCTCCCCCGCTGCCTTTAGCACAGGTAGCACCTCATAAACTAGATACTTGTTGCACCTGTAAGTCCCATCTCCTCAAGGTCTAGTCCTTTAGCACATTAGACTATCTTACATTTCTCTCTCTGACTTCCCTCTTGATGTCTCGTGATTGAGTTCTTACAACGTACTTGGGTCATACGATTTGCTCCTAACACTCGTACGCTGGGGGGCAATCTGTTACACCATTTTTTGGTCATCTAACCTATTATCATTAAATGAACCCAAGTACACCATGTAAGACCAATTTTACCCTAAGTAAAATTTCTTTCACAATGTGAAATAACTTAGTAAAACACCTTTATTAAGTTGTTTATGGTCTAAACAGGAAACCTTAAAAGGAAATAATAAACAAATCTACATCTGTTTATATTTCCTGGTCATATTTAACCCAAAACAAGGAAATCAATTAAATAAATCCTTATTTATTTGATTATTTCCTAGAAATAAGTTATTTAAATCCTTATTTAAATAATATTCCTAGTTAAATTTGACTAAATCATTTATAAATAATTAAATAAATAATTATTTATTTAATTACATTCCCACCATTTCCTTAAAATAATAAATAAATCATTTATTTATTTATTATTTATAAATAAATGAATTGACCCAAGTCAAAAATCCTTTTGCCCTCCAACAAATATAATAAAATATTCCTAAAAAGTGGTTCTAGAATTTAAATTAATAATATTTTATTCATACACCAAGTTCTAGACCGCCCTAATATTTTGTTATAAATAGAAGGGTTTTCCCATTCATTAGTCACATTTCATGGCATTAGATCACTCTGGATCTATACTCTTGGTCTAACTTTGAACCATTATCATTGTCACATTCTTCATCACTTGTTTTGTGAGCTCCCTTTGAGTTCTATGTTTGTCTGGGTTTTCTACACTAACAAGAGAGAAATTTTATATCTGAAATGCTGAGGACTTTCAAGAACCCATCCCATTGAGGATAATTGGAAACACCTTTCTTGTTTTCTTCTCAGATGCCCCCTTTAATATAAAAAATTATTTCAAATATATTGTTCTTGTCTTGTCTATTGGATGCATGGAGCAACATTTCATTTTTACTGCTTAATGTCTTTTATGCATAGATCTGGATTTGTGCAGTTTTATTTGGATCAAATAACTCCAGATTTAAAGATATTGGCAACCATAATCGATGTTAGGGCTATTTGTTATGCATAGCTAAAGTGGTATTTTTCAACGAAAGATTCATACTAACAGAAAAGGTAGATAGTGTTGTCTCCTAAGTACTAAAAAACCTCTCAAACTCATCAGTTTCTCCTAAAGTCCTTCCCTATGCACTTGAAGGAGTAGAGGAGGCATTTTCCCTTGTAACCCTAGTTTTTCTCTATTTACTTGGTCAAAACAAGCATACATCTTGATTCCTATTAAACACATACCTGTTGCTTCCCTCTTGCTATGAATGGTCCTCTTGTGATGATGCCTCCTTTTTTTATGATGTCTCCTCTTTTAATGATGTCCATCCTCATGGCTAATCTGATTTATTTTTGGTCTTGTTTGCAGGAATGATGCAAAGGGCAACTGTTCCTCTACCAGATTTATGCTCGAGGCCAAACAACTTTTCATGATCTTTTTGATTGATTTACAGTGTTGCTTATGCGCCATTGTCTTTTTTAGGACCTGCATGGACCTTTTGATGGGAAACACTTCATAATAATCCATCATGAGATCATGGTATTCATTGTAAATTTAAAGCCTGTTTGTATCTTACTACCAGCTGTGGATGCCTTTATAAGCTTTTTAGGCCTCCTTCTTTGAATCTGTTCTGTTGTTGACCATTTACAAAGCATTCTTGTAGAAATTCTTGTCCATGGTAAATTTATCCTTTGCAGGCTTACTGCTTGATCAAGAGGATAATCTTTGGAAGTCTTTGATGTTCTTTGGACAATGATAAGCTTCATCTTCTTTTCATTTGATTTCACCTATATTAGAGCTTTAGAAAAACTTGGAGGAAACTTGAAAGGGCTCTAAAGTGGTCTGAGGGGTTACTTTGCTTAGGAATACCTCATAGCCAAGGGCACAGCACCATTTCCTAGGAGCGCAGCACCATGTGTAATTTATATGGGAAAAACTTTCCAGAAGCGAAGCACCACCTCCCAAGAGTGCAACACCATTTTGCATAGGGCATTTGGAGACCTTCCTGATGCCAGAATTGGGCCCGTGATAGCTTGTTGGAAAGATTAACCTGTCTAATTTCAAAATATAACATTTTTTTCCTGATTGAAGTTGATGTTCCTTGTAAAAAGTTGATTTTACCATGACTGGTCAAAAAGTGCTGAGTGATGGTGTAGAAATGCAGAGTGCTGGTGCAGACAACCTTGGAGGCCTTCCACAACTCCAAATCTAGCTCATGACAGCTCATTGGAAATCTCTTCAAGTCTAGTTGTCACTGGACTCATAAAGAAAGTCATTTGGACACTCCAACGGTGAGAAAAACGAATTTTACCAAGGTCACTCCAGCAGTGCAGAAAGTCTCCCATGACACATGTAGTTTTGACATTTCTCCAAAGCCATGATACTTGTGTAAAAAATTAAGGAGGTTTTTCTTCTTGGCCCTATTATGGAAAAACATCTCTCTCACTTTTTCCAAATTCATCTCGGTTTGGCCATAAACATATTTTTAAGAAAACCTGGCCCTTGGTGTGGCAAATGACTTGGCCCTCGGAACGAATTCTTGGAAAATGATGGAGGCATTTATGAGTTGGCATGGCTTCATGATTGCTGATATGACCTAACATATGGATATTCTTCTCTTATGCCTCTCTTCCATAGCAAACCCTAGCTTAGTTGGAAGAGGAAAATAGGGTTTGGTGTAAGTGATTTAGGACTGCCTTGTAGAGGGAATGGAATGAAGGGGTTAAGGGTTGTCTAAATTATTGGGAAAATTTTGGGGGATAGGGATAGATGTTAGGGAGTAGGGGAAAGTGGAATTTCAAGGATTGAGTGAGGGGAAGGGGTCCAAAAGGGCAAAACACAGGCCTAGTCTTAAAAAGTATCAAATTGCGGCCATAGACTAGGTTTTGGTAGAAAAATGATGAATTTGAGTGATAGGAGTGATGGGGAGTGTTTATGAAGGTATATTAAGGATAAGAGGAGTTGTAAGAGCATCAAGATACAAGCCTTGTTGATGTTTAACCATGGAGGTCATGAAACCAAGAAAAAATGCCTTTAAAAGCCCTAGATAGACAATGGAGGAGTTAGGAAAAACAAAATAGAGGGCTGAGGCCAAAGGTGACACAAAAAAGACAAACTGAGTGACATGAGCCCATGATGGGTCTTTTGGGATGGGTGAGCTGAGCATTGACATGATGGGATGATGAAATAGTGAAAAAAATATCTTAAGGATAATGAAGGTAGTGAGATTTCTAGAACTCATAATGTTCATGAACTTTGTTTCTAGAAATATAGAACCGCCCATCTTCAGATAGTGAAAATTATGGATGACTAACAAGTCCGTAAGATCATCCAAAATTGAGAAATAATTTCCATAATTAGTAACCCCCATATCGTAATAAATTTTCCACATTAAGCTATAATTAGTGCCCATCACGTCTACTCGACAGTCGAAGCCACCATCAACACTGTCAGAGACCACCTCACCCCAATAACTAATCACACGATTATAGTGTGGGGGGATACAATAAGAATTAATTAGTTATGGTGTTGCATCAGCATCATTCGTGCCAGTAATCCTACTTAACCTGCATGAAGGAGGGAAACAACAGAATGACAGAGAATTCCAAATTATCAGAGCAAGTAACTGCTATAACGGTTAGCCCAATCCCAACAGAAGAAGTTTAGAACAATAGACTAGTAGTAGTTCGGGTATACTACAGAAGAAATAAAATGACGAAGGTGACTACTTCAGTTTTCGAGCCAGATCTCGACAGAAGAATTCAAAGGTTGGAGTCACTGGTTGGAAAATATGATAATGTCACACTGATAGATACTGACTTCATGGAATCATTCCAGTTCCTAGCATTGAAAAGGAAAGTTTACATTAAAAATCACTTGAATGAAGGAGGAGGTGAAGCAGCGAGGGTGCATCCAGATTTTAGAGGCATCTAAGGGTCGACGATTATGCACCTAATAAGCCTTCCAGTGTTCTAGACATTGGGAGTAGTAATACAATGCACCAAATTCCTCATTAACAGAATCCAGAATGGGTTGATGTGGCTTGGAGGGGAGATCCCAATTCATGTGGAGGATATACATAGACTCACAGGCCTATCAGTAGCAGGAAGGGATGTATCATCGGCCTTCCAAAACACATCTAAAAGAGCTAAGAAGGTGGGGGACTGTGACTACTACAGAAAGTACGCATTAGGGGAATTTTGAGGTCTAAAATGGGCCTCCTAAGAAAAATGTACAACCAAGATAAACTTTATAAGAACCAGTAGGATTCAAGATGATGATGTCAACCATGGGGGATGATTCACCATTTTTTAATTAAAAGGGTAAAAATATTAAAAATAAAAAAATAATAAAACTACCTTTTCAACTTATCTCCCAAATGTTTTACTCAAATTTCAAGCAGAAGTACTCATTATTGGATGCAAAATTTAACTCCTCATCCAAGGAGTACCCATATTGCATACTTTCGATGAACCCTACTATGTGAAAAATGAGAAATACATGAAAAAACGTGATTGAAATCACGTTTTTTATGTATTTCTCATTTTTCGTGTAGCAGGGTCCATCAAAAGTATGCAACATGGGTACTCTTTAGATGAGGAATTAAATTGTTCATCCAACGAGTACTCTCGCTCGAAATTTGAGTAAAAACTTTGGGAGATAAGTTGAAAATATGAGTTGAAAAAGTAGTTTTTTTTCTTTTTTCCCTCTAAAATTTGATGATGTCATGAAATCTTATTTTATTATTTCCACTATTATTTTATAATTTCCTTAGGAGGCCCATTTTAGACCTCAAAATTCCCCTAATGAGACAAGGAGAGGAGGAAAGGGAGCCAAAATTGATCTCATCAACGCCCCAGTGGTAAAATTTGCTTACTACTTGATTGTCGGGAAAACTATGAGGCATTATACCAAGGGGGAATGCACCCTTGATACAATATCAGTTGCGGAACATTGCATACAAGGGACACAATTGAATTGGTATGAATTCTTACTATAGGATATTTTTTAGGCTTTTAGAGAAAACTTCAAGTGTGCCACGGGGTTTATATATGGTTATCTAATCATGGCTCTAGCGATGTGAAAATGGAGTCCACCAGGAGGGAGGCTGCTTGCGGAGATTACCGACGACCAACCAATGGTGCTAACATACACACCATGCAAGGTATCAGGCAACCCGAGTACCAAAGAGATAAATGAAGAAGCTTTCGCAGCTTGGTACCGACAAATGATAGACGTAGTTAAAAGTTAGCAAAGAATTCCCAGGATCCTGTTGGACAGATACTTCCCGCAGATTTGGTTTGGGGTGTTTCACAACTGAACCTATATTCGACCAGACTGTGTCAATGGCAATACCTTTCATAAGAAACTGCTAAAGTTACAGATAATGGAGGAGGCATTTCATGCAAAAGTTTCTTCATGGACAAGAGCGGAAATGGAAATCACAAGTAGGATCCTGGTTTATTCATTTGATGCGATGCTTCTGTTATCACTCAAGTTTTCCTAGAAGTTGTGTAAGAGGAAAGTATACCCGAGGTAACCACAAACCAACCTTTTAGATGCAGAATCTAGCCAATCTGCATCCAGAGAGGGCTCTCTCTTTATGATTTATCTTTGTTCTGGGAAGGTTTTAGGCTAGTTATAGATTCAAAGTTTGTTTTGGGAAAATGGTGGAATCCACAAACTAAGGGCAAGGTTGAGAGCTTTCAGTCCATTGGGCTATGGATTCAAAGGATGGCTTTACTGGATTTCTATTCTAAACACAAGATGGTATTACAGGGCAAGATAGCTAGACAGAGAACAATCCTTAAAATTTAAAGTGGATGGGATGATCTTGAAGGGATGAAAGGCAACTAAGAATCTTTCACCATGTTCAAAGAAAGAAGTGAAATGACTACAAACAAAGAGCAATGAAGGATTCTTTATTATAGTAATCAACAATGTTTAAATTAGCAAAGCAGGAGCATTTAAGAATTCATGCTTATAGCTAATTTAGAAGAAAACATTAAGAATAACCACATTTGAAAACAGAGTACAATTAAGCAAATTCTGTTTCAATCCTTTATGTAAATTATTCAGAAATGGATAAGATGGTATTATAAACTAATATAAAATTTTAGACAAAGGGTAGAAACACTTATTGAACTGTAGTCCAACACATGAATCCTGCAACAAGTCCAGTGCTTTAAATCGTCATCCAGTAAGCCACAAGTAAATTTCTCCAAAAGATTTTATTCTGAAAATCTCAATTTTACAGCAGAGTAATAGAATCCACACTCAATGCTTCCAAGAGTGGAGTATTTATACAAATTCTAAACTAAAATATCTTGAAACAAATATCAAAATTGGTTCACAAATCTCTCCAACTATTTTACATAAATAGAACTTAATTAAAGGACACTCAAACTAATGAATCTATTTGGCACTATTTTGTATGGATAGGTGATTACGAAGAGGGGAATTCGAATTTGATCCAACTCTTAGTTGATGATGAGGCATCCAAGTCACTAACTGCTTCCTTTCTTTGTGCATTCTGCTCCAACAATTCTGCAAAATTGGGGTCCAATGATATCTTTGTATTTCTCAATCCGTAATAGATATGTACAAAGTGAAAGATGTTATTGTATATAAATATGTTTTTGAGATAAACCTTTTTCACTTTCCTAAAATTCCTCTCCAGCTGTTCAAAATAGGCTCTGTAAAAAGATGTGTAAAACAGAGTTTTACAGAGTCTGAAAAATAACCTCCAAAGATGTGCATGTATCTCTCAGCCTGAAATCACTGTAGAAAAACTGAGATAGGTTTTTGTAGATGGGTCTCTTAGAAACAAAAACCTCCTTCAGTTTTGTAAAATGTATTTCTAATTGGCCACAATAGTCTCTGCAAAATGATGACTTAAACTGGAATTTTCTACAAAAAGTGCTTTCCTTCTTGTTATATTTTTTCATCTTTTTACTTTCTTGCTCTTTTGACTGTTTTACTTTCACTTTAGACAAACCTCACTATTGGTGAAATTATTCTCATCTCTTTTTACCATTTTACTGCCTTCTGTATTCACTTTTATTGTTTACCTTTAACTGCTCTGTAACTTCATTTTAACTTTCACTGACTTTTACCTGATACACTTTAACCACTGATACTCTTTAGCTGTTATGTTTTCTAACCTCTGTTTGAATAGATTTAATAACAATATTGGAGTAAACAAATCTTATGACTAGTATTAATACTGTTTATCCAAGGATGTGATCTTCTGATCACCTCTTCAGGGGACAACCGAGTAGATTTTTCAAGCAATTCTCCAATGGACAAGGGAGTGAGGTTTTGACCAGGTTCAAAATGTAGCATTGCATTGATGGCCTAAGGAGTGATAGGGAACAGAACACTCTGGTCAGGGGACATTACTGATCTTTGAGTTGGATCATAGTTAGAATGGTAGTAGTGGATAATTTCTGGGAAAGTAATGACTGAGGGGATGAGATATCTCGGGAGATTGGATTCCCACAACCCAATGACATCTAATCCCTTCGAATAATCGTCTCTGCAGCGACAATAACTTCGAAGGGGGCTTTCATCAAACACTAAGTCTTTAATCTGAAAATCCTTATCCACTAAGGGCAAATATTCTAACTCTCTGTGGGGGGCATTGAATGGAGTCACATTCAGGGCTGCCGGGGCTTCCATTTTGGTTCTTGTGGATTCAAAACGGAAGTTTCTGGGTTTTCTTCACAGGCCGGGTGCAATTTCAATTTAAATGAAGGAAATTAACACAATTGCAGTTTCAAGGGAACAATTCATAGTTTTAAAACCTTAGGGAATGATCTCAGTGATAAGATTTAATCACTAATCCAGTGGAAAACGAGGAAAACAGACTTTCTTTTGGAGTTTCTGAGCGCTATAAGATAAATACCTGTTCTTGGAGGAAAACTGGCTTTTAACAGGTATCAGGCGGTAGTAGGATGATGCTTGAACACAGGTCTGGCGGAATTCTGGAGCAAAATCGAATTGAACAGTGGATTTCAGTGGAAATTTTAAATTCGTAGCGGAAAGCACAGTCGCGTTCAAATGATGAAAATGACATAAAAACACGCGAATTTGTTTTATTTCCAATGTCAAAAAAGGGGTTTTTAGTTTTTCGAGGAGAGACGTCACTTTGGTACGGGCTGACGTGGGGCAGGGGGGCCGGGCGGTAAGCGGTTAGTCCCCGCACCGCTTATTGGCAAAGGTGGTATTGATCGCGGGGGGAGCGATTCCATTGGATCATTGCCACGTGGACGGAGGACTGGTCAAATACCACCAATCTCCCGCGCGTTAAAACTCCGACAAAGGATGGGTAGCGGGATTGACGTGGAGCGTCGATCTGCGGAGGGACGATCCAACGGTGGAAAAGGACATGGAGTAAGCGAAGGTTTAAGGTGCGGGCCCGTCGGGTTTTTGAAACAATTAATGTTTAATTTAATCACCCCGAGAGGATTTTAATTGGTGAATGGAAGGTTATTAATTAGTTCAGATAACTAATTAATCCCATATTTATAATGAAAAAAGGGTTGCGGCGGGATTTCATTGGATGGTTGAAAAGTCGGGTGGAATGCCAGGTGGATGGGCCACGGTGGCATAGGATCTTTCCAAGGTTTTGGTTTTAAAAACAAACTTCGGGTTTTTATCCTTTTTTGCATTTAAACATATATAATTATATGTTTAAAGTTTTTTCTTATATATATTTTTTATTATATGATCAATTAACCGATGTAGTTAACTTATCATAGGGGCGGGACTATAATATAACGATATATTTTAACCAAAGGGCTTGTAGAAGCGGGTTTTAATGAATATTTGGGAGGTAAATAGTCTGGTTAAAACATTATAATAAATGGGTTTTCGGATATTTATATAAAAGGAGCTATATACTTAGGATAGGGCATTTCACTAGGGATTTAGTAAAATAGAGTTAAACATTAATATGAGAAAGGGACAATGGAACTCAAAACACTTTGCTCATCTAAGAAAGTGATATTTTCTGAAGTAAAATTGAAATATCTCATCTTCAACACTTAAACTTAGAATAGTAAGTTATTTTGAGGGATTTTTATGGAATTTTGCATAATTTTCCTAAGCAAAATGAGATTTTACTTAGGAAAAGGTTAAAGATGAATGATTATAATGATGAATTATCTCAAGCACTTAGGTCTTTTTGATCATTAGGCCGAGGGTCCGGTCCCTCCAAAAGTCAAGGAAATGCCTTGAGCCCCTTTGATCTCCAAATACCTTAGTGCTTTGGGGGAAATTAGTAAAAACTTAGGGAGAAAGTGATGTGGGAAGTTAATGATTTTGAATTTGCTTTCTGTGATTTTCCACTGTATTCCCTGCTTCAGTATTTGTGATGAAGTAAAGGATCAAAACATGTAACAGCATCATTCATCAGATAAAACTTTGCAACACCATCTACCTACCCTATCTACTACTACCATTTTCTCTTCTTTATTAGGGTGCATTTAGACTTGCAAACCCTTTTCAACTTTTTCTTTTTACATGATAAATCTATCTATTTCTACCCTTATTACATCCAAGGGCTCAGATTAAACTGTTGAGCACCTCTTATTAACTCTACCTATCTACTTATCTGCCAAGATTAAACTGTTTGGTCAGATATTTATTCTCTATTCTATAACATGAAATTGAAATATGAGTAAGTCAAGTTTAAACAGTTTGACTTATTCATGAATTGTGGCAAAGGTTTGACAAGCTGCACACAATTGCTTTATTACAAAAGATGAAATAGTAGTGGCATTTGGATTTGCACACTTTCCTTGGTCTATTTTTGCTTGGGGTTCATTTCTTTCATTTCTTTTTGACCATTTTATTCTTTTTACCCTTTGATCTTTCTTTTAGGGTATACCCTCTTTACATTTTTAAATTTTTTGATTTTTTGGTCTTTTCAGAATATGGAACACCTTTGCTCAAGAAAGAAGGTTTGAACATATTCCATAATTTCAATCAAGACAATCATGAAAGATGAAACCTATTGGTATAGGAGGCTAACACTGGCTCCACTTGGGGATGGCTTTTCCTTGTGAAAAGTCAAGAATAGCAGGTCAGATGCCTCAAAATGTCTCCAAACTGAAAGTATGAAACCTTCCTCCTTTCTGGTAGCTTTATTTTACATATGATAGTGAAACTCTTGAAGCTTAGGGCCTTCACTTCGGGCTTCAACTTCCAGAAGTCACCATCCAATCCAAACTGCATAAAAAAAAAACAATATATTATGTACAAGTTAGAAACATTGAAACACTCTAGTAAATGGGATCAAAATAATGCTTGAGCATTCGACCATTGACTGGTCCTTCTTCAACTTCTGAATTGTCCAATTCTTTCAAAAAGTAAGTGTTGTTTCCCTGCAAGGCATGAATGATATAAGGCCCTTTCCACAAGAAATCAAACTTTCCATGTTTCCCTTTTTCTTCTCTTCTAGAATCCCATCTCAGGACTTTATCACCTAGTTGAAAATCTTCTGATTTAGTCCTTTTATCAAACATTTTCTTTAGCTTTTCTTGCAAGACTTGTGATCTTTGGTATACCTCTTCCCTAGTTTGTTGCAGGTGGATTGTTTGATTAATTCTTCTTTGAATGTCATTTGGCTCTACTTGAGCCTCCTGAAGTAATTTCATAACAGGAATTCCTAAAGATGATGGGAATCTTGCTTCAATGCCATAAACTAACTCATATGGACTAGTCCCGATAGATTTCTTAGTTGTAAGTCTGTCTGCCCACAATGCATTGGTCAGTTTCTTGTGCCAATTCTTTTTGTTTTCTTCCAATAATTATTTGATGATATTGATAAGGCTTTTATTAGAGGATTCTGCTAGTCCATTACCCTGGGGGTAATAGGCGGTTGAATGGCCTAAAGTAATATGATATTTATGGCAGAAACTAATCATTTTCTTTGATTTAAATGCAGCAGCATTGTCTGTTATAATCTTTTCTGGACAACCAAATCTTGAAAGTATGTTGGTTTCTAAAAACCCAATAATCATAGAATCATTGGACTGTCTACATGGGATGGCTTCAATCCATTTAGTGAAATAGTCTGTAGCAGTTAAAATCCATCTATGTTGCCCTGAAGAAGGGGGATGAATTTCTCCAATAAAATCTAACCCCCATTGTTGAAAAGGTCTTTCTGTGGAAATTGGTTTTAAAGGCAGAGGTAACAACTTTCTTTTACCCTCAAATATCTGACATTTATGACAAGTTGTTACAAATTTCTTAACATCAGAGAATAAAGTTGGCTAGTAAAAGCCAGCCCTTAAGATTTTGTCTGCAGTAGATTTCCAGTAGAGATGTCCTCCACAATCCCCTGCATGAAATTCATTAAGCACTTTATCAGTTTCATCTTTTAAGAGACAATTCAACAAGATTCCTTCATGATTTTTCCAAAATAGAGTGCTATCTAAAATACAATATTTCAAAGATGTCATTTTTAAAAATATTCTTTTGGTTCTGGACAACCCTGGAGGAGCTTGCAGGTTTAATAAAACATGAATTATATCAGTGTACCAAGGTGAATCTAAGAAAGCTTGACTGATCTGAGGAGTCGCCATCTCCTGCTCGTTATCCAGTTCATTGAGGTCTAAGGCTTGGCAATTAGTTTCTGTCATAAGTTGTGCTAAACCTTGGCCCTTTATAAGTTTTGTTGGCTTGATCTCAATATCATATTCCAAAATGGTAGCTATCCACTTACCTCGTTTACCTTCTATGCCATCTTGAGTCAAAATATCTTTAACTACAGCATTAGGCACATATGCTATCACATGAGAATATAATATGTAAACTCTGAAATCTTTGATTGCTTTTACCAATGAAAAAGCCTGTTTTTCCATAATATTGTATTTTAAAGATGCATCCCTCAGTGCTTTACTAAAAAATACTATTGGCTTTTCACACCCTTGGTCATCTTTTTGAAGTAAAACAGCTGCAACAGTATGTTCAGAAGCAAATGAAAAAATAATAAAGTCTCTATCAAATTTAGGACTGGTCAGAACTGGTGTTCTTGTTAAAGCCATTTTAATTTCCTCGAATGATTGTTTGGCTTCTACAGTCCAGTCAATGCTCGAATCTTTCCTCAACATGTTAGTTAGTAATCTAAGTAACTCTGCTAGACTAGAAATGAATCTTCTCAAGAAATTTATTTTTCCTATGAATGCTTGCAATTCTTTTATGTTTCTGGGGTGGGGTATTTGCAAAATTGCTTAATTCTTTCTGGATCAATTCTAATGCCATCTTTAGAAATAATGTGTCCTAAAAGCTTTCCTTCTTCCAAACCAAACAATGACTTCTTAGGATTCAAAGAAATTCCATATTTTCTGCACTTTATAAATACTTGCCTTAGGTGATCTAAATGTTCTTGATCTGTTTTAGAAAAAACAGTCAAATCATCTAGGTAAATAACCAGAAAATCATGTATCTCTTTAGAAAAAGCAATATCCATTGCTCTTTGAAATGTAGCTCCTGCATTCTTGAGCCCAAATGGCATTTTGACATATTTAAACGTACCCCATGGTGTTGTAAATGCTGTTTTATCCTGATCATCAGGATGAACCAGAATCTGGTTGTACCCTGAAAATCCATCCAGTAGTGATATTCTCGAAGATCCTACAACCCTTTGCAGAATGTGGTCCATTTTTGGCAGAGGATAGTTGTCTTTTAAAGAGACTTTATTCAAATTTCTTAAGTCGACACACAATCTAATTTCTCCTGTCTTCTTTCTTGTTGGTACCAGATTAGAAACCCATTCTGAGAATCTGATAGGAGCTATAATCCCTGCTTCAAACATCCTTTTGATTTCCTTTTCAATTGAGGGTAATAAAACAGGATTTATTCTCCTAAGTTTTTGTTTAAAAGGTTTCTGGTCAGGTTTCAAAGGTATAGTGTGTTGAATGATGGATGTATCATAAGATTTGAGGTCTTCATAACTCCAGGCAAAAACATCCTAGAATTCTTTTAATAGTTCAACATATTTAACCTTCTGATCTTTTGGAAGAGACTTGAACAACTTGACCATTTTGGGATTTTCTGGGGTTCCTAAGTTGCATTCTTCCATATCAGCCTTTACAGGTTCCATTTTAGGTCTAAATGGAATATCATTTGAGTCAAACAGATCTTCCAAAGGAGTTAATCCTTTGGGCAAATGGTTATCTTTTAAATTGATGATTTCTGTCTCATCTTCTATGATTTCATCAGATTCCATGTGCTTCAAACTTTGCATGTCTTTTTCAGTGAATGTGGTCGGATGTAGCATATGAATTGCATTTTCTCTTGAAATTTCTATTTTTTGTTCTTTTCCTTGATCAGATTCATCAATAGCTATATCCTCATCTATATTACAGTTAGAAAACTCATTTTGAAGTGTCAAAAAATTATTGATTTGATTGTTATTCACAAATACTTGCCAATTCAAGAGATTGTCTGGTATAGCAGGCCTATGCCTAATTTCAGCTGAAAACTGATGATTAGGGTCAAAAGGTAACTTGCATGTACTAGCAAACATTGCTAAACTGTGAGCATGCAAATTTTGTTTCCTGGGAATCTTGGCAAGTTGGGCTTGTAAAAATGTGTTGAGAATCTCTACAATTGTTTCTCTGTATTGTTTCAGTCTCATGTCTTTTGTTGCACATTCTCCTTTAATCTGTTGGATGATTAGTTCGGAGTCTCCTATGATTGATACCCTAATACCTCCTAACTTCTTGACATGTTTAAGCCCTAATAAAAGAGCTTCATACTCCGCCATGTTGTTAGTGCATTTGAAATTCAACCTATAAGCATGACCTTCTGCATAATTGTTCTCAACATTATGTAACCAAATCCCAGCTCCTGCCCCTAGTCTGTTTACTGAGCCATCAAACTCTAAATGCCATAGAATTTCATGTTCATAATCCTCATCAATCGTTTTAAAGTGTTTCTTGATAGGAGCTAGTTGTTTAGTTTCTTCAGGTATTTCTTGATCATCTTGTGTTTCTTTGTTTTCAGAGATTTCTTCAATTTTAACAGTGGTTTTGTTTATGGTTTCCAGTTCTGGAGCTTCTATTTCAGTAGGGAGATCTAACTCAGCATTGTATAAAATAAAAGAATCCATATCAGAATGTACAGAGTAAATAGGGAAGTTTTCAGGCTTCTCATGGATACTGACTAAGTACTTCATCAAGGTTTCTCTATATAACCTTTTAGGCTGACCAAATACTGAAATAGTTGCATATGACATGTCTAGTTGAATAGACCCTCCAAGTTTAGCACCCCAAGATCTAGACAATAGCATACCATATTTAGGTGGAATATCAGCAACTACTATGTCCATTAAAACAGACTTAGCAGGGTATTGTACCAAAGTGACACACAGATCTTTAATCAAACCTAAACATTTTACCTGACTAGAATCAAATGAAAACAAATCTTTGTACGGTCGGGTAATATCTAGATTCAATCTTTCCATTACTGCTTTTGGCATCAAATTGTGAGATGCTCCAGAATCAAGCATTGCATTATGGAGTATCTTGTCATGAACATTCAAGCTTACATAAAATGGAGGAGTTCCTCCACTTTCTGGTTTGCCATTAACCTCAGGGCCAAAAAGAAGTTTGGGTTGATCATCAAGAATGTTTACCGAATCATCCAATCCAGTAATGTTAATGTTTAGGGACTTGGTAATCTGACTCCTATAGACATCATGTTTAGCCAATTCTGATAAAGGAACATCTATCTTGAGTTTGCCTATTTCAGCCTCTAGATTGAAAGGTTTTTCTGTTTGAGTTTTAGTGTTTTGCACAGTTGGGTTTTCTCTGTTTTTTGGGTCTTCAATGTTTTTATCTTTTTCGTGAATGAAGTTTTGTTTTGAAGGTGTTTCAGGACTAATTTCTACTGTTTCTTCTACATTTTCCACAGGAGGAAAAGTATTATATTGTTGTTTATTGTTTGTTTGGTTGTCAGAGACATCTTCAATTATTGGATTTGAAGGGTTGGGATTTATCCTAGACAAAATTTGTACTTGGGGAATGTTTTGTACAGGGGGAATTTTTTGTACAGGGGGAATGTTTTGTTTACCTTTGACATTTTGTTTTTCTGTTTTCTGTTTGGTATTCTCTAGCACCTCAATCCGCCTACTTCTCAAGTTATACTGTTTATGAACCTCATAGATTGCTGTGTCATAGCCTTCCTTGAAATCAAAAGTCTCACCTGAATGAGTTTGGAATGTTTCAAGGATGTGATTTTCTTGATCATCCTGGGATAGGAAAACCTCTGGTTCATCTTTGTCATCTGTTACATTGTTTATTTCTACATCTTCTGTAGGTTCTTCAGAAGTTGAGCCTTCAACAAAGTTTTCTTGAAAGGGTGGCCTAATGTTTTGATCAGGGACATTCTTTCCAATATTTTGGTTCAAATTTCTCCTAAAGTTTGGGTTTCTTGCAACATTCTGATTATCAGTAGAAGACTTTCTTTCAATGGTTTCCACTCTGTCTCCTAATCTTTCCATACCTTTAATGATTACATCCAGCTTCTTTTCAAAAGCTGAAGGTTCTTCATTCATAGGCATTCTTCTCTCTGCCCTAGCTCTGGCTCGTTTTTCTATCAGGTTTGCTTCTACACTCACCACTATGCTTTGCATTTCCTCTAGTGTTTGAGGAGCTCTTTCCCTGAGGGAATAAGCTATGTCAGAGTCAAAACCATCTGGGAATTTAACCAACACAGAGTCAGGTGGGGGTCTTAGGTTTTGAGGAACTGCATTATATGATTCATTGAATCTGATGATGTAATCTTGTACGGTTTCGTTAGGTCTTCTTCTTAATTTCTCAAATTCTGATAGGATCTGGAGAGGATCCTTCTTTTTCTCCCATCTGTTTAAAAATTCCCTATACAAAGCTTCTAAATCAGCAATACTGTTCGGGGTAAGAGCCCTAAACCAAGTTCTAACTTCTCCAGTAAGACTCTGAACGAAAATTCTCATTCGGATATTATCAGTATCAATCTCATAAAACTCAAAGTAGTCAGTCATCCTTTTGGTGTGTTGTTGAGCTGTGTAAGTGCCTGATCCATCAAAAGGTGTGATCTTACTTTGATAATCTTGAGGTAGCGCTGGAGGGTTGGCTGGTAACTGTAAAGGGGCATATCGATTGGCCATTGGAAGATAAAATGGGGTGATAGGGGTTGATGGTCTGGCAGGGGGAGATGGAGGAGTAGAAGGGATAACAGGTGTTTGAAAAGTTTGAGAAAAAGTGACTGAACTTGGAGATGCTTCAGTAATCACAGAAATGTTTGAACTTTCTTCAAAGGTTTGCTCAGACTGGATGGAGTTATGCAATTCTCTATCAAGATGATGTGAAACAAATCTGTATTGCAAATCTTCAAAGAACAATGGATCTAGAAATAATCTAGATAATTCAGTTTCAGAAAAATTCACAAACAAAGATGTTTCAAATCGTGCATCAAAAGTAATGTCATCAATATATATAATTTTCACAGGACAAGATGCAGATCTAGAAAGTGTTCTAGAACTCCCTGTACTCTCCTGACTTCCTCTTTCAGAACTTTCTTGACTTCCTTGTCTTCTAAGGATCCTAGGAATCAGATTTGGATTTTCAAATATTGGTGGTGGATTGGGATCAGGGTTTGACCTAGTATGTCGAATCCTTTCTGAAGCCAGTTTTACTAGACTATGTGTTTTTGGATTTTGGATTTTAATTGAAAAATAAATACAACTTCTACAAATTCTTCAAGAAATAATGATATGTGATTAAGATTTCCTCAAAGATTTGTTTAAACTAGAGAATCTGATTAAACATCTGAAACTAAGGTTCAATGTATAAGCTAAATCAGAGATAGACTGAAGCAGCTTTTATTTACTTTTGCAATTGTAGAGCAAAAGCAATTTCAAAGGCTACCTGGCTGATCTTCAGACTCTGTCCATAGCTTATAAATCAAACAATAGTATCAATAAAATGATTCAGTTCCCCAGTATGGTCGCCACTATGTTATCACTCAGGTTTTCCTAGAAGTTGTGTAAGAGGAAAGTATACCCGAGGTAACCACAAACCAACCTTTTAGATGTAGAATCTAGCCAATCTGCATCCAGAGAGGGCTCTCTCTTTATGATTTATCTTTGTTCTTGGAAGGTTTTAGGCTAGTTATAGATTCGAAATTTGTTTTGGGAAAATGGTGGAATCCACAAACTAAGGGCAAGGTTGAGAGCTTTCAGTCCATTGGGCTATGGAGTCAAAGGATGGCTTTACTGGATTTCTATTCTAAACACAAGATGGTATTACAGGGCAAGATAGCTAGACGGAGAACAATCCTTAAAATTTAAAGTGGATGGGATGATCTTGAAGGGATGAAAGGCAGCTAAGAATCTTTCACCATGTTCAAAAGAAAGAAGTGAAATGACTACAAACAAAGAGCAATGAAGAATTCTTTATTATAGTAATCAACAATGATTAAATTAGCAAAGCAGGAGAATTTAAGAATTCATGCTTATAACTAATTTAGAAGAAAACATTAAGAATAACCACATTTGAAAACAGAGTACAATTAAGCAAATTCTGTTTCAATCCTTTATGTAAATTATTCAGAAATGGATATGATGGTATTATAAACTAATATAAAATTTTAGACAAAGGGTAGAAACACTTATTGAACTGTAGTCCAACACATGAATCCTGCAACAAGTCCAGTGCTTCAAATCGTCATCCAGTAAGCCACAAGTAAATTTCTCCAAAAGCTTTTATTCTGAAAATCTCAGTGTTACAGCAGAGTAATAGAATCCACCCCAAATGCTTCCAAGAGTGGAGTATTTATACAAATTCTAAACTAAAATATCTTGAAACAAATATCAAAATTGGTTCACAAATCTCTCCAACTATTTACATAAATAGAACTTAATTAAAGGATACTCAAACTAATGCATCTATTTGGCACTATTTTGTATGGATAGGTGATGAAAAAGAGGGGAATTCGAATTTGATCCAACTCTTAGTTGATGATGAGGCATCCAAGTCACTAACTGCTTCCTTTCTTTGTGCATTCTGCTCCAACAATTCTGCAAAATTGGGGTCCAATGATATCTTTGTATTTCTCAATCTGTAATAGATATGTAAAAAGTGAAAGAGGTTATTGTATATAAATATGTTTTTGAGATAAACCTCTTTCACTTTCCTAAAATTCCTCTCCAGCTGTTCAAAATAGGCTCTGCAAAAAGATGTGTAAAACAGAGTTTTACAGAGTCTGAAAAATAACCTTCAAAGATGTGCATGTATCTCTCATCCTGAAATCACTGTAGAAAAACTGAGATAGGTTTTTGTAGATGGGTCCCTTAGAAACAAAAACCTCCTTCAGTTTTGTAAAATGTATTTCTAATTGGCCACAATAGTCTCTGTAAAATGATGACTTAAACTGGAATTTTCTGCAAAAAGTGCTTTCCTTCTTGTTATATTTTTTCATCTTTTTACTTTCTTGCTCTTTTGACTGTTTTACTTTCACTTTAGACAAACCTCACTATTGGTGAAAGTATTATCATTTCTTTTTACCATTTTACTGCCTTCTGTATTCACTTTTACTGTTTACCTTTAACTGCTCTGTAACTTCATTTTAACTTTCACTGACTTTTACCTGATACACTTTAACCACTGATACTCTTTAGCTGTTATGTTTTCTAACCTCTGTTTGAATAGATTTGATAACAATATTGGAGTAAACAAGTCTTATGACTAGTATTAAGACTGTTTATCCAAGGATGTGATCTTCTGGTCACCTCTTCAGGGGACAACTGAGTAGATTTTTCAAGCAATTCCCCAATGGACAAGGGAGTGAGGTTTTAACCAGTTTCAAAATGTAGCATTGCATTGATGGCCTGGGGAGTGATAGGGAACATAACACTCTGGTCAGGGGACATTACTGCTCTTTGAGTTGGATCATAGTTAGAATGGCAGTAGTGGATAATTTCTGGGAAATTAATGACTGAGGGGATGAGATATCTCGGGAGATTGGATTCCCACAACCCAATGACATCTTGCCCCTTCGAATAATCGTCTCTGCAGCGACAATAACTCAGAAGGGGGCTTTCATCAAAATGCAAGTCTTTAATCTGAAAATCTTTATCCACTAAGGGCAAATATTCTAACTCTCTGTGGGGGGCATTCAATGGAGTCACATTCAGGGCTGCCGGGGCTTCCATTTTGGTTCTTGTGGATTCAAAACGGAAGTTTCTGGGTTTTCTTCATAGGCCGGGTGAAATTTCAATTTAAATGAAAGAAATTAACACAATTTCAGTTTCAAGGGAACAATTCATAGTTTTAAAACCTCAGGGAATGATCTCAGTGATAAGATTTAATCACTAATCCAGTGGAAAACGAGGAAAACAAACTTTCTTTTGGAGTTTCTGAGCGCTATAAGATAAATACCTGTTCTTGGAGGAAAACTGGCTTTTAACAGGTATCAGGCGGTAGCAGGATGATGCTTGAACACAGGTCTGGCGGAATTCTGGAGCGAAATCGAATTGAACAGTGGATTTCAGTGGAAATTTGAAATTCGTAGCGGAAAGCACAGTCGCGTTCAAATGATGAAAATGACATAAAAACACGTGAATTTGTTTTATTTCCAAAGTCAAAAAAGGGGTTTTTAGTTTTTCGAGGAGTGACGTCACTTTGGTACGGGCTGACGTGGGGCAGGGGGGCCGAGCGGTAAGCAGTTAGTCCCCGCACCGCTTATTGGCAAAGGTGATATTGATCGCGGGGGGAGCGATTCCATTGGATCGTTGCCACGTGGACGGAGGACTGGTCAAATACCACCAATCCCCCGCGCGTTAAAACTCTGACAAAGGATGGGTAGCGGGATTGACGTGGAGCGTCGATCTGCGGAGGGACGATCCAACGGTGGAAAGGGACGTGGGGTAAGCGAAGGTTTAAGGTGCGGGCCCATCGGGTTTTTGAAACAGTTAATGTTTAATTTAATCACCCCGGGAGGCTTTTAATTGGTGAATGGAAGGTTATTAATTAGTTCAGATAACTAATTAATCCCATAATATAATGGAAAGAGGGGTCACGGCGGGATTTTAATTTGTGGTTGAAACGTCGGGTGGAATGCTAGGTGGATGGGCCACGGTGGCATAGGATATTTTCCAAAGTTTTGGTTTTAGAAAATAAAACTTCGGGTTTTATTTATATTTTTGTGTTAAACATATAAACCATATGTTTAAAGTTTTTCATATATATGTTTTTTATTTTATTATATGATAAAATAACCGATGTAGTTAACTTATCATAGGGGCGGGACTATAATATAACGATATTTTTTAACCAAAGGGCTTGTAGAAGCGGGTTTTAATGAATATTTGGGAGGTAAATACTTTGGTTAAAACATTTTAATAGATGGATTTTTCGGATATTTATATAAAAGGAGTTATATACTTAGGATAGGGCATTTCACTAGGGATTTAGTAAAATAGAGTTAAACATTAATATGAGAAAGGGACAATGGAACTCAAAACACTTTGCTCATCTAAGAAAGTGATATTTTCTGAAGTAAAATTGCAATATCTCATCTTCAACACTTAAACTTAGAATAGTAAGCTATTTTGAGGGATTTTTATGGAATTTTGCATAATTTTTCTAAGCAAAATGAGATTTTACTTAGGAAAAGGTTAAAGATGAATGATTATAATGATGAATTATCTCAAGCACTTAGGTCTTTTTGATCATTAGGCCGAGGGTCCGGTCCCTCCAAAAGTCAAGGAAATGCCTTGAGCCCTTTTGATCTCCAAATACCTTAGTACTTTGGGGGAGATTAGTAAAACTTTTGAGGGAAAAGTGATGAGGGAAGTTAATGAGTTTGACTTTGCTTGCTGTGATTTTCCAGTGTATTTCCTGCTTTAGTATTTGTGATGAAAGTAAAGGATCAAAACATTTAGCAGCATCATTCATCAGATAAAACTTTGCATCACCATCTACCTACCCTATCTACTACTACCATTTTTCTTTATTAGGGTGCATTTAGACTTGCAAACCCTTTTCAACCTTTTCTTTTTACATGATAAATCTATCTATTTCTACCCTTATTACATCCAAGGGCTCAGATTAAACTGTTGAGCACCTTTTATTCACTCTGCCTATCTACTTATCTGCCAAGATTAAACTGTTTGGTCAGATATTTATTCTCTAATCTACAACATGAAATTGAAATATGAGTAAGCCAAGTTTAAACAGTTTGACTTATTCATGAATTGTGGCAAAGGTTTTGACAAGCTGCACACAATTGCTTTATTACAAAAAATGAAATAGTAGTGGCATTTGGATTTGCACACTTTCCTTGGTCTATTTTTGCTTGGGGTTCATTTCTTTCTCTTTTTTGACCATTTTATTCTTTTTACCCTTTGATCTTTCTTTTAGGGTATACCCTCTTTACATTTTTTAAATTTTTTGATTTTTTGGTCTTTCCAGAATATGGAACACCTTTTCTCAAGAAAGAAGGTTTGAACATATTCCATAATTTCAATCAAGACAATCATGAAAGATGAAACCTATTGGTATAGGAGGCTAACAGCTTCCCAACCCACTTCCAAGAGAGACATTGACTGAAACAGCTCAGAGGATCTCACAATTAAAACTGTGCCCGCTATTAGATCAGCTGGACACTTGGGTGGAAGCTTTCAACAAGGTAATTGGAACTCTCAGCACGAAGGGTACTGCAGTTCCCTCTTTTTCTGAATTTCAAACGTTAAATTTTTCATCTCCATCCACAACAACCCCTATCCTAATCGCATTACCATCTACCGCATTCCACTCTCACTCATAGCCAACCACCACTCCACTTTGTAAAAACAAGCCAACAAAATCTCCAATCCCAGCACCAAAGGGGAAAAGAGCCCGGACAATGGAATATGAGCAAGTGGTTGATCTCACAGGAGAGGACCAAGCCCAACTAGCAATCACGGGAATTTTAATTCAAGAGGAGCCAGAGGTAGCCACTCAGACCACCTCTGTGTTACCAAAATTTAATCCATTTTCAGTCCTTAATATACAAGTTTCATCACCACCCAACACACAGAATTCATCACCGCACACGTTGTTCACATCCAAATATCACTCCACCCACACTCCATCCACTACGCGACCATCTTAGACCCAATACCACCAGGCACTCTAATGAATGTTGATACTGAGGCAGAATTTAAATTAGGTACAACTGGTGTAACTGAGGTTAAGAAAACCACAGTAGGGCAAAGCACCTTTTTAGAACTATTAATCCATGAAGGGTTGCCCACTTCTGATACAACACCCACTAAAACCACACTAAACCCATTCCAATAATCCACATTATTATTGCAGCAGTTCATGCCCAAACCACCCTCCACCAGTCACCATGTTCTTGAATCTCAACCACCCCAGCAAACTCAACCCACATCCCACTAGGAACACTCAGAAAGATTGATTTCCGGTGGACAATTGCTCAGGGAGCGACATCCAAGCCAAGAGATGACGAGCAGTGGCGACATGCAGAACTGGGGACCTGGGAAACTTTCCATTTTCATCCAGACAACATCACGACAAGCAAAGAGTCTACACAACGACCTCTTGTAGAAATATGAGCAGCAACAACAACAAGTTATTGTGCTTACTGATGAGCACAATCAACTCTAGAACGAGAAATATGGCCTACAACAGCAACTGGATAAGGTAACAGAGATCTTCAGAGACCTATGGCCGACAGTCAGTGCCATAGATAAAAACACACCCGTAGATATTTCATCATGCTCGATGGTTGAGAGATCCATTCAGGTAAAAATGGCATGCACTACCTAGACCGAGCCAATCAGGAGCTGAAAGAAGTGCTTGCAGCAAGACCAGTGCTACTGAACCCTTCTACAAGGTATCCCGAGAAGATAACAAAGAGGCAAAGGCAGATGCAAAGAATAAAGGAGACACTGGGAACAACAACCAAACAAGAATACAACTTGCTCGAGCAACTCCATGAGTTCTCCAACTCACTCACAATGAAAGCTCAGCTCGTTTCAGAGAAATTACAGAAGATCGTTCTCAAGATAAGGGGAACAATAGATCTGGTCAGCCGCACTCAGCTATATGACCAGGCATATGTACTTGAAACACAGATCCAGACTATTGAGGAAAGATCAGCAACAACAAACCAACTTCTCAGGGACCTACGGTAACCTGTGAAACAAAAAGCAGAACCAATTCAATGACTGGCATTTGAGGCCAACCCCAAACTCCAGGAGATGTTCAACGATTTTCCACAGGTGGTGGACACAACTCAGGATGACAAAGTGGTCACTGAGACAGAGCCTATGATAAACTTATGGCAACAAATAATAACAGAGTTCACACAACTCAGGACAAAGTCAATAAGCAAGGTTCCTGAGTTGGGGCCTTTGTTAAAAGAGGGCCAACCGGAACAAGAGAAGACAGAAATGGAGACAGTAGAGGAAATTATGCCAACATTAGAAGCCGACGGACAACCAGAGGCCGCTACAGCAGGAAAATATTGACTCGGGACGAGTCAATAGCATATGGTTGGGCCCTGTTGGGGCCTTTGTTTTGGACAAGGCAGTTTTGAAGTTGCGGAAGGATAGGAGCGAAAAGGACAGGTGGCGGATCACAATCAAGATAGGAAAGGAGCCGTTGTGGTTGCGGAAAACCTGAAGGCAAATGGTGGAGAAAAAATAGGTGGCGACATAGATGGAAGATACGGGAGATAAGGAAAAAGAAGTAGAACTCCCAGTGACAGAAAAGAGACAAAAGACAGCGTAGTGCAAGGGAACAACTGAGCGAAAACGAGGCAAAGACTGATAGTGTCAGTTAGCAGGAACAGATAAGCAGGGAAGAAACCACTCCGAGGATAGTTAGAGGCTGATAGGAGATCAGAGCCTAGGAAG
Source organism: Pinus albicaulis (assembly GCA_034641835.2). Lineage (NCBI taxonomy): Eukaryota > Viridiplantae > Streptophyta > Pinopsida > Pinales > Pinaceae > Pinus > Pinus albicaulis. The sequence continues at coordinate 244,638,986 of CM076584.1, read as the reverse complement.
AGCTTTGCGGAGCTGTATGTACTGAAATGAAATGTATTGGACGCTGCGGGATATATTTGTAATGTTTTGAGCCAAGTTAATGAATCAAACTGATGTTGTGTTGTGTACTATGGACTAGTTGATACTTGTTAATCATGTTGTGTGTATGTCTGTTTTAAATTTTTAATTCAATACTCATCATATGTATGGATGAATGATAAATTGATTCTTAAGTTGAGATATATGAATGTCTTCTGTATGAACTGAGAGATGACTTGATGTTAGTGATCTTTCCTTGATGTTAATAATCTAGTCTCTAATCCTAGTAAGGTCACGACATGCCTCGGGTGAGACTCCTTGCTCTCGTGAGTAGGGTGAAAATGTCGGCGTTGTCTTAGACTACAACAGAAACCTCGTTGACTTCAAGCCTGAACCTGGGTCTTGCCTAGAGACCTCCTTTTTCGCCAACAATTCTGGAATCTGGCCAACTAACTCCACTAAAACTGGAGTTGTCAGCCAAAATTGGTGCTCCGCCAAATCCGTCGCTAATATAAACCCATTATTAACTTAATGATAAGCATGGTTTGATGGAGTTTAGTTATTGCTAATCACGCTCGTAAATTCAAAGCCCTCCTAGTCATGCACTTGGGTCATATGGTGAGGGGTTGGCCCGCAGGCTGGGCCCTCAATTCTGCCGTCGAACATAACTACACATTTAAAAATAATGTCGCGGCATTGATTTACAAGGATTTGGGCCTATGGTCCAACGGTGAATGCGCTTGGTAGAGAGGGTGAGGTTATTGAGTTCAAACCCGACCTCTCCCCTCGTATATGGGTTTTGCACCATGCTATAACTTTACACATCTCTATTTGATTAATTCGACCATGTAATATATTATATGCCATATGAAACCTCATATATACCATGTCAAGTGTAATACGTTGCCCAACGTATACCATATGCCAATGAACTATATTACTTCGGACCTTTGAACATTCACGATACATTAAGGTTGGTAATACGGTTAATCGAACGATATAATAATGTGCCCTGCCAATATTAAAATATCCAACGGATTTAAATGATATGCCACCATTTAATACTTATGTTTAATGCGAATATCAAAAAATATAAACGTTGATTTGGATTTTGAAATGTAATATGTGGTATTTGAAATTAAAATTATTTAAGATTTAAAATGAATAATATTAATATATATATATATATATATATATATATATATATATATAAAACTTTAATTAAGTAAAAAATAGAAATTTCCACTACATAATATCATAAATTCAAAGTTCAACCTTATGAGGTTGTTGGGAAAATTTTACCTTCACAAACCAAACTGGCGAATCCCGCAGTGACACTTTTCACAGTCCCATTAGACTAAAAATGATGAATATTCCATGAATGTTGACTAGGCTGCCATGTCATCAACCTATACCTTTTCTGCAATTTTTTAATAAAAATTTTTCTATTCTGAACGACGATCAACAGAGCATAACTTCCTCATCTGAACTCGGTTTTCAACGAAACGAGTTACGTTGGATTCCTTGCAATGGGCCATTCGTTGTCATTATGGTTTCATTCAATTTTAAGCACTTTCATTTTTTAACTAAAATATTCAACGTCTGAATCATTTACTCTAAATTAAAAATATATACATAAGAGAGTGATGTTAATTTCATCTTATGCTTGATATGGAGTTGACATAAGACGTTTAAAATAAATATTAATAAATAAATTTCAATATTCATCATAAATGAACATACACCCGTATCAAACCAAAATATATCAAAATATTTCAATGTTGATCATAAATGAGCATGCATCCATCTCAAACTCAAATCTATCAATCACCAAAACAATTTTTTTAAAATTTTGTCATAGACATATGTACATACATAGTTTTTTTATTTTTATATTGTCCAAAATATTACATGACAACTTTTTCCCACTTTGAATCATAAATAAATTCATGATGTAATCAATATAAATTATTAAAACAACAATATTTTTTTTAATTTTTTTAATTCACGATTTATTACTTTTCTTATTACAAACTAAGTATACACTTTATTATTGTTGTTATTAAAAATATTTTCAATTTATAATTTTAATTCAAAAACATAAATTTAAGTTTACTTTATAACAAACTTGTATTTTTTTACTTTAGAGTGGATTTATATTTTATTTGAGTTTGTAATATATATATATATATTGAAATTGAAAGAAAAATAAATCTATGGGGGAGAACCTTCTTAAATTGGAGTATGTAGAAGATTTGTAATTCCCTCTCTACTCAACATGGAGGTGGCTTTCACTCTTATTATCACCCATATATATATATATGAAATTAAAAAAAATTATTCAAGGAGAGAAACTTCCTAAGTTAGAGTATGTGGAAGACCTATAATTCCATCCTTGATCTGTTGGGTGTGTGTTATATTCTTTCCGGAACTAGCTTCAAGAGTAAAGTGGGCGGTAAGAGGAGGGAGGTAAGCTCCCCTACGCTTGCATTGGGCACAGCAGGGGGGGGGGGTAGCCCCCTTGCACGGGGTCTTGGGCAGTGCCCTGAGAATTTTTTTTTTGGACCTTACATTAGGTGGGTGGACCTGCTATTGGGCTAGGGTCCCTAGGGTCAAATTTTAAGTCAATTTTTTTATTTTGTTAAAGTGCAATGTGCAGGTCAAGGAGCTTTGGGGCGGGTTAAAGCTCCTTCTTTTTGTAATGGGTAAAAGGGTAAAATATGGGGCTTAAACCATGGTTTGATTCCATGGTTTTAGTGCGTCTAAGCTATATAAAAAGGCATGTATGAGTCAAGTTGATAAGCATAATTTGAGTCTTGAATGAATGATCTATCTATGTTATTTGGGAAAGTTTGTGTGATAAGTTTGAGTAGATATTGGCTCCTGCGGCTGTGTTTGCAGAGACCTAAGTCCTTGGCTATGTGCAATGACTCTGCAACTTTGTGCATAAGAGACAAAATAGCAATCATTGAAGATATGCTAACGAAGAGAGGTTTTGGCGAAAGTATTGTTTTACTTGTATGATTGTTGTTTATGTGTTGATGTATTGATTTTATTATAGATTTGTTGTAGTTTACATTATTGATGCGTATTTATCTGAGTTGATTATATAATTGTGCAAGATCTGTATATGTTTCTGTTAAGGGTCTTTGTGAAGTTATATCTAGATAAAATAGATCTTTGTGTTTGCACAAATCTGCATATGTGTTAAGGGTTTCATTCAAGTTAGATCTGAATCAGAATAAAAATCGATAGTGCATAACAATATTGATTAGATCAGATCAGGAAAGGTTAGATCCATGGCACATTTCACCCTCAGGGTGAAGAAACATGGTTCCAGCACCCCCCCATACCGCTTCAGGTGAGAATTTGGTCTACACAAGTAGATCACTGCTGAAAGGGCTAGTAGTTGGAGGGTTATGTTGGTTGCGCAGAATGATCTGAACCTGGGTTAGGACCCATTAAGCAAACAAATGCTTCCATTGTCGGGACTGGGATCTTTTTTAGGGAGATTCGATGTTGTGGCATCCGGCTAAGCCTAAATTACAAGATTGGCTCGATAGAAAGGTGCGTGAATTCACGATTCAAGAGAATTGGAATCCGTGATTATCCATTGAAGAGTGGGAACAAAGATTTATTTATACAGAGAAACACAAAAATTTGTTTGCGTCCTTTGCAACGGAACTACACGAGTGGTTATCTCGTCTTTCTTAGGAATCATGATTCCCGTTAGACCAAAACCCGTAGGTATTAGTTAATGATCGCGACGCCAGAGATAAGGATCCATGAGAGGCGGTTAGTCCATGTCGCATAACACATGGCGAGCATTGGTTTATCCAATTTCCAACAATCTCCCCCTAACATGAGCTAGGTCTATATCGAACTGGTGACCTACGCTCTTATACCACTTGTTGGGAATCATGTAGAAATTATATGCACTAAGCATGCATATGTCCTAGATCCACCTGATCTCACACTATTTAACTTTATGCAAGATACTGAATCTATTCCACTTGTTAATATTTTGCGGAAAATTTAATTGCACACACATGTGAAGCATAAACAAAAATAATCAATCGCACATAACAAAGTTTTTAACCGGGAAAGCCTGAAGCTGAAAACCCCAACTATATATTATGTAACATGAAGATCATATGACAATCTCATACAAAGCATACAAAGCTTATCACAAGCTCTTAGTACAATATAATCATCATATACTAATTAGGAACAATCTTGCAAATCCATGCACCGATCTTTGCCTCCTGCTATCCTACCTCCACTGTGAAATCTCTACTAAAGAATAGCTCTGAATGAATTTGAATTACCCTTTCCATGATTGCACAATCCTCATTGGCAACTCCAATGTGTGTGTGATGCAATCAATGCATAACTATAGTCACAACAGATAGTCCATCTTTCCCTTTCACCTATCTCTCCACTGGGTCTCCACTGAAAATGCCATGCACTGTAGTTAACTACTGTATTGTTTAGTTGATTAATGAGTTATTATTTATGAATTAATTAAATAATTAATTCACTCCACTCTCACTAGTGTATCAATCAGTTAGACTAGATACAACTAGCTCAACTGATTCTAACTGAGTTAAATTGAATACAACTCCATAACTACTTCTTCCAATTGTGTCATAACTCTGCCACTTGAGTTCTAACTAATTCTTCCATGCATTAGCTCCGCTAAACCCTTGGGAATTGTGTAATTCCCTCAGTCCACTGATGTGCCACATCTGTGCACTGAAACAAAGTGCTCCAAGAGAATAATTTGTTGTTTTGTGTCTAATTATTATTAATAGCTAATAATAATCGACATGCATCTATTTTTAGATCAATGATCTATAAATAGACTTCACCCAATATTCTAAAAATAGAATTTTATCTATGTTTCCAACTTGATCAGCCATCCAAAAATAGCATCCTACAACTTCTGAAATATGATCATCATGTCTAAAAATAGACTTGAGCCAAAAATAGCCTGCGGGCCCACTTAGTGAAGGTGACTCTTTTTACTAAGCTCATCATCTTGTTGAATCTCAACACTCCCTTTCAACAAGATGAGAATTATCCTTCACCTCGATCCTGCCTATATGGTATTTGAATTTGCTCTTGGTGAGTGCCTTCGTCAGAATATCTGCATCCTGATCCTTCGTAGGAATGTACTGAAGCAACATGATCTTTCGCTGCACACAATCTATGATATGATGATACCAGATATCAATATGTTTAGATCTATCATGAAACACAGGATTAACTGAGAGATTAATGCAACTCTGATTATCACAATGTATCACTGTGGGATCTAAATGTGAACCGAACAAACCAACCAGAATCTTCCTCATCTAGATAGCCTCACATGTAGCTTGACTTGCTGCCATGTATTCTGCTTCCACTGAAATGAGTGCCACAAATCTTTGTTTCCTACTGTACCAAGAAAATGCCGTAGATATGATACTAAAAATCCTTCCTGATGTGCTCTTTCTATCTGTTGGGCTTCCTGCCCAATCTGCATCCGTGAAGCCATGCAACTTCACCTCATCCGTCTGTCTGTACCATAAACCATACTCAAATGTGCCCCTGATATATCTCAAAACATGCTTTCCTACCTTCCAAAAGAGCTTGGTAGGCTTAACCATCGCTTGTGAAAGCTAGTTCACTGCATAGCATATGTTCGGTCTTGTATTGACTAAATACATGAGCGAACCCACCAACTGTCGATAAACAGTGGCATCCACTACCTCTGTCAATGTAGCATCCTCTTTCTTCCAATTTCCTGGAAGAGGAGAGTCGATAGGCTTGCAACCTTGCATGTGAAACTTCTCCAGTATCTCCCGGGCATACTTACCTTGAGACACAAACAATTCACCTTCTCGCTACCATATTTCTAATCCAAGGAAATAATGAAGGAGGCCTAATCCTTCATCTCAAACTCCTTTGCAAGATCTGCCTTGCATGAGTGTATCAACTGCTCATCACCTGTTAGTATTAAATCATCTACATAAAGTACAATGATTAAAATCTTACCCTCCACCATAATCTGGTACAGGTTTGCATCCGCCTCACTCTTGGTGAAGCCAAGTCCAGTGAAATAGCTGTCGATCCAGGTGTACCAAGCATGTGGTGCTTGTTTCAGCCCATACAATACTCTTTTGAGCCTGCACACATGCGACTCACTGTTGAAGATCTCAAATCCTTCATGATGCTCAATGTACACCTCTTCCTCAATGATCCCATTAAGGAACACAGTCTTCACATCCATCTAACGAATGTGCCAACCCATCTACGCTGAGAGAGCAAGGATGGTCCATATGGAAGAATACTGTGCGACAGGTGAAAAGGTTTCTTCATAGTCAATCCCCTCAATCTGTGAGAAGCCCCAGGCAACAAATCTTTCCTTATACTTCTCGAAGCTCCCATCAGCAGCTTGCTTTACCTTGTAGATCCACCTTGATCCTACAACTGATTTTCCCACCGGCCTTGGAAAAATCTCCCAAGCACTGTTTCTGACAATGGAGTCATACTCCTCCACTATGGCATATACCCATGTGGGCTCTTGCACTGCTTATTCAAAATAATATGGCTCTATCACAATACACATATATCTAGTATATCGGTCGGGTGACTGTCTCTGTCTGCGCTGTGATGTAGGAACTCCTACATTCTGTGCCGCATCAAGCTTCAGTCTCTCAACTTCTGTGGTATGCTTTCTACCTTGTCTAATGTTTGGTTCTGCATGAGTGGACTCCTCCACTCCATGAATCTCCTCCTGTGGCTGATCCACATCCAGAGGCTCATCTTTGGGAACAAGAAGTTCCTCCTCCACATGCAAGTGTATCTCCCTCTCAAGCGACAACTTAATGGCTTTCACCTCATTGAATTTTATATCCCGTCACACAACAATCATTCGACTATTTGGCAAATACACATGATAGTTATGGGGTGTTTCTGTGTACCCCACAAATATCCCAACTTCTGCAGTAGGCTCCAGCTTCTTCCTAGCGTCCTTCGTCACATGAATGTAAACAGGTGAGCCAAAAATCTTCAAATGAGAAATATCAGGCTTCTTACCAGTAAAAGCTTCTTCGGGTGTACTCATGCCAAGTACTCTATGAGGACAATGGTTTTGCACATAAATTGTAGTGTTGCATGCTTCTACCCACAAGTGCATCGGTAGGCCTTGGTCATGCAGCATCACTCGTGCAACACCCATGATCTTTCTGTTCTTTCTCTCCGTGACCCCATTCTGCTGTGGGTTATGAGGCACTATGAGTTCTCTTCGAATTCCTTCTTTGCTACAGAAGTCTTTGAATTCGCCCGAGATGTATTCACCACCATTATTGCTCCGTAGAGCTTTCACTTGCTTCCCTGACTCCTCCACCAATGCCTTGAACTCACAAAACTTTGAGAAAATTTCACTCTTCTTCTGCATGAAGAATATCCAACATCTACGAGAATAGTCATAAAAAAATATCACATAATACCTGTGTTTTTCTATTGAAGCAACCGAGAAAGGTCCACACACGTTTGTGTGAATTCTCTCCAGGATCAACGAAGCACGGTTCTCCTTCTCATGAAAGGTGGTCTTCACAAACTTACCCATAATACATCCCTTGCACTAATCTGACTGCGCAAGAGTACCCTTGGGAAGTCTAGTAGAAATTTGCTGCAAAATATTCAAAGCACCATGGTGAAGATGGCCCAATCTCCTGTGCCATAATTCGCCCTCATCCTGGCTCACTACTTCTTCTGCTTTGCCCACCATTGCAGCGCAGTCATCTACCTCCAGCTTGTAGAGATTCTTAATTCGAACCCCTATCTTCTTGGTTTGACCTGTTGTTTTATGTCGAAGGAAGGCTTTTCTCTCACTGAAAACAACATCATAACCCTTGTCTTCCAGAATTGCGACTGAGACCAGGTTCTTCTTCAACAAGAATGGATTACCAGACTCCCTCTCAAAGGTAATGGTCCCAATACCGACCATCGTCGCCCATCTCTATATGCATCTGGAGGTCCTTCTCCTCCAAGTCACTAAACAACTCTTTGTCTCCCGTCATATGGAAAGACACACCACTATCAAGATACCACACCGATCCCATGCAGCTTCAAACCAAGCAAGCGATCAAGGAGAAATCAAGCTCAAATTGCGAGGCTAAGGTCTCTCCAGCTACAGATCCAACAGCCTGCTTTTTCTTCTTCTTCTGTGGAGAGTTAGTGGAAAAATGTCCATGCTCGTGACAATGAAAACACTTCACTTTGGACAAATCCTGCTTCTTGCCTTTAGCACCAGATTTTGAAGGATTTTTCTTCCCCTTCCCTTTCCTTGCTTTGGCAACCAAAGCGTAATTCTCTTCATCTTCATTCTTCGATGAAGATCCATCCCTGGCACCCTGCCTTATCTCCTCCTGCACAAGATCTGACCAAAGTCGCTCCCATCCTCACAGTTTCTCCCATCCATTGACAGAGTCTTTGTAGCTATGTCAACTCTTTGGAAGCCCAAGGAGAGCCAAGCTCACCAAGTATTCTTCATTAACACTAACCCCCACACTTCCCAATTCATCCTTGCAGTGGAAAAACTTCGTGAGGTATTTTGGAATACTGTCGCCTTTCTCCATTTTAATTTTTCTGAGCTTGTCTTTAAGCACCAACTTCCTCTGGTCACTTCTGCTTTGGAACAAGTTTGTCAAAGCCTTCCACATTAAGAATGGAGTGGCTTTCTCATGAAGGCTAGACACAATATGGTCCTTCACACCTTCCAACAGAATCCTTTTCGTCTTTTCTGTCTTCTTTTTCCATGCGTCAAGTAATGTAGCATCGCTAGATCCCGTCTTAGGAACATCGCTATCGATGAACTCCTTCAGTCCATTATCATCTAGCACCGCCTTCATCTTGTCCTTCCAGGTTATGTAATTCGAGCTCCCATCAAGGGCATACTCCAATCTCAACCTGTTGAAAGACATTTCAATTTATACTCAATTTCTGCACCAAGAATCTTCTGTAGCAAATTCGAATTGTCCACTAGCACAAACTCACTTCACAATTGCAATATTCAATCAACAATGCTCTAATACCATGTAGAAATTATATGCACTAAGCATGCATATGTCCTAAATCCACTTGATCTCACACTATTTAACTTTATGCAAGATACTGAATCTATTCCACTTGTTAATCTTTTGCGGAAAATTTAATTGCACACAAATGTGAAGCATAAACAAAAATAATCAATCGCACATAACACAGTTTTTAACCGAGAAAACCTGAAGCTGAAAACCCCAAATATATTTTATGTAACATGGAGATCATATGACAATCTCATACAAAGCATACAAAGCTTATCACAAGCTCTCAGTACAGTACAATCATCATACACTAATCATGACCAATCTTGCAAATCCATGCACCAATCTTTGCCCCCTGATAGCCTGCCTCCACTGCAAAATCCCTGCTGAAGAATAGCTCTGAATGAATTCGAATTACCCTTGCCTTGACTGCAAAATCCTCATTGGCAACTCCAATGTGTGTGTGATGCAATCAATGCATCACTATAGTCACAACAGATAGTCCATCTTGCCCTTTCACCTATCTCTCATTAGGGGAATTTTGAGGTCTAAAATGGGCCTCCTAAGGAAATTATAAAATAATAGTGGAAAAAATCAAATAAGATTTGATGACATCATCAAATTTTAGAGGGAAAAATGAAAAAAACTACTTTTTCAATTCATATTTTCAACTTATCTCCCAAAGTTTTTACTCAAATTTCGAGCAGGAGTACTCATTGGATGCGGAATTTAATTCCCCATCCAAGGAGTACCCATGTTGCATACTTTCGATGGGTCCTACTACACGAAAAATGAGAAATACATAAAAAAACATGATTACAATCACGTTTTTTATGTATTTCTCATTTTTCGTGTAGAAGAGTTCATCAAAAGTATGCAACATGGGTACTCCTTGGATGAGGAGTAAGTTTTACCTGCAGTACCCCCAGCTAATTAAAAGACAGGATAAGTTTAAAAATACGAGTTGAAAAAGTAGTTTTATTATTTTATTATTTTTTAATATTTTTACTTTTTTACTCCAAAAATGGTGAATCATCCCCCATGGTTGACATCATCATCTTGAATCCTATTGGTTCTAATAAAGTTTATTTTGGTTGTACATTTTTCTTAGGAGGCCCATTTTAGACCTTAAAATTCCCCTAATGCCACTGGGTCTCCACTGAAACTGCCATGCATTGTAGTTAACTGTTGTATTGTTCAGTTGATTAATGAGTTACTATTTATGAAATAATTAAATAATTAATTCACTCCACTCTCATTAGTGTATCAATCAGTTAAACTAGATACCACTAGCTCAACTGAGTCTAACTGAGTTAAACTGAATACAACTTCATAACTACTTCTTCCAACTGTGTCATAACTCTGCCACTTAAGTTCTAACTAAGTCTTCCATGCATTAGCTCCAGTAAACCCTTGAGAATTGTGTATTTCCCTCAGTCCACTGATGTGCCACATCTATGCACTGAAACAAAGTGCTCCAAGAGAATAAGTTGTTGTTTAGTGTCTGATTATTATTAAGAGCTAATAATAATCAACATGCATCTATTTTTAGATCAATGATCTATAAATAGACTTCGCCCAATATTCTAAAAATAGAATTTCATCTATTTTTCCAACTTGATAAACCATCCACAAATAGCATCCTGCAACTTCTGAAATATGATCACCATGTCTAAAAATAGACATAGTCTAAAAATAGACTTGCGCCAAAAATAGCTTGCGGGCCCACTTAGTGAAGGCGACTCTTTTCACTAAGCTCATCATCTTGTTGAATCTCAACAAATCATGATTTCTGTTAGACAAAAACCTGCAGGTATTAATCAAAGATCGCATCACCAGAGATAAGGATCCATGAGAGGCGGTTAGTCCATGTCGTGAAACACATGGGGAGCATTGGTTTATCCAATGTCCAACAGACTTGTTGAGTTTCAAACCTACGTGAAGGATGACGCAGTCACTAAGTGGACTCCTGAGTTGATTCAGAAATTGGAAAAATCCAACAATAAGATCACTCGTGCAGTATATTATTGGATTGAAAACATTCTGGGTGGATCTGTCACTAATTTTTGATTGACGCCTTTGTGTCATATTCTGAAGCTGAAAAAATGTTTTTTCAAAGGCCCTCGAGGTAATTTCCTGTGCTTTTTAAATTTGTGGATTAAAATTCTCTTATGTGAAAAGGGTACTCTGTGCAATCATACTGAGTGAATGTTCAGAAGAGGTCAACCTAGCTCTATGCGTAGTGGAAAAATTTACATCGACCTGGATGGAAATTTTGTGTACAGGCCCCTGAAAGGAAAATATGACAATGACGAAGAGTCTAAAACAAGAATTTTTGGTGAATTGGCATAGACTGAAGAAAGGACTACAACTATGCTTCAGATCCCATCCACCCCACTCCCAAATCCACTTCACACTCCACTACAATCTGCTCCACCTCCACCTCCACTTCCACCTTCAAAACCAGTATTCGATATGGCTAACTCTATTAAGATGCAAAATTTTAAGGGTGTCGAGAATGAAGACACTAAACAATTCTGGTTCATCATAGAGGCTATGTGGAAGGCACAAGAGATTAATGATGATGATGTTAAGAAAGTGAAGCTCGCTACTGCATTCCAAGAACATGCATTGGACTAGTATATGAGGTAAGTATCAAATAAGCCAAATGCGATGATAGATGATCTAAAAAATGCATTAAAGAAGTATTTCTGGAAGCCAAAATCATAAGCTCAATGTGTTACGGAACTAAATGATATTCATCAGGAAGTGAATGAGACTGTACGGGAAATGGATCAATAGTTAAAACATATCATCAAAGATGGAGGCTTCACTATTAGTGATGATCAACATAAATAATGGTTCATTGCAATGTTATTGCCACATCTACGCCTTCCTTTGTCTCAACAGAAGATCGCGTCCCAGGATGAATTTGTGGAAATCGCGATGAAGCTGGATGCTTCTCTAGTTCTGAATGCACATGTCGGCGTTCAACAGATTCTGAGTCATTTGTCTACCCTAAATGTAGAACTGCAAAGCTTGCAGAAGGAGAATGGGAAGGATGTGCATGTAGATATATGGTGTGCAAAGCTGACAGATACTACAAGGAGAAATGCCCCATATTTGGTGGATATATGTAAGTTGGAGGACCGATTCCAATCAAACCTAATCCAAGGGTTGGAGCACTGCCAGGTGTGAACCCTCCAATATGGTGCACAATGTGTCAAGTGGCCGGACAACACCCTACAAACTACTGTCCCAGATTGCAAAAATATATTCCGATGGAAAAACAACTATATTGCAACTTTTTTCAATCAATAAGCCATGATGAGAACCACTGTCACAGTTTTGATCTAATGGTTTACCAAGTTGTGAACTACAAGATGTAGCCATTAAGTAGAGTTACAGATTTGCCTGTGTCACCCTCTCGGCGAGGGGGATTTCAAGGTTGAGGGCTTGCAAGAGGAGGGGGAGCTGGTCATGGAAGAGGCTAGATTATCTGTTATAATTGTGGAGAATTTGGCCACTTCCCGCACGAATTCCCAAACTCGACACAACAATCCTGGAGGTATTGTTGGAAATTTGTCCATGTAATTAAATATTTCCCTGTGTTGTTTGCGAAGATTCAAGAGAAGAAGACCGTGAAACCTACATGAGACGTTGAGATGATGAGGGCAGAGTTGCGTGATGAAGAGCCCAGTGTTAATAGTATGACCAGAAGTAGTATAACAATTGGTGAAGACAAAGCTGAAGGTAAAAAACCTACTGCAAATTTCTGGTTTCAGAAAGCCCTTGAGAATAAGTAAGGAGTTAACTTGCAAAAGGAAAATGATACTTTTAATGAAGCAAAGAAGAAATTTATGGACCTTGGTGCGTCGACAACAAAAGTATCAAGTAGTCCTATTGATACTGTAATATTCCCAAGTGGGAATGCTTAGCAATGCATGCCCGAAAAACACATTTTTCAGGAATGTATGCTACAGGATTGAAAAAAAAACCCTTGGATCCCTTAGATCTGACAATATTTCATCTAAATCTAAGAGGGGATTAGAAACAAATCCTTCTAGGTGAGGTAAACAGGTCTCCCACACCTAGTATAGATGAAATGGCCCAAGAATGGACTGCAACAATATATGACAATACTGCTCAGAAAATAACGCAGTTCAACAAAGTAGCACCAGGAGGCCAATAGGGTGGCTCAATATTATAATTTATATCAGAAAATTAGAATTATATTGAATCCCTTACATTATAGAACAGAAATAAGAAGACATTACATGAAAAGAAATGCTCAAAAATAAGAGACTACAACCATATGATATGACTGTACAAGCTTGACAGCGTTATTTTATTAGTTGAAAAGAGCTATAGATTACACTTCAGATCTAGAGCAGATCTGTGTACAAAAAGATAGATCTATATCAGATATGTACACTATAGAGTCTCCTCTTCAAATTCCCCTTGGGCTTTTCAACAAAAAGTGAAGTACATGGAATAGATCTAAGATCTAATGCAGCAGATCTGCAGAATGATTCATAATTTCTGAAGAAAATACATTAGTATTCAAATCAGATCTGAATGGAACATGGATTAGATCTGTAATCCACAGATCACCATACTGAAGGGCAGATTCCCAACACTAGAGATCTCTCCTCCTTGATGTGCCAAAAGACCCTGCAACTTTCTCCTTGCAAATAACGTAGTACTGGAAGATGGACTGCACTGTAGGCTCTAGAACATGATGTGGCCTTAAGCCAAGATCTGAAAATGGGCTCTCCTCATCCCATACTCTCTTTCCAGGGTGATAGAAGGATTTCCCACTGAAAAGAGGTACTAGAATGGCCTAGATCTGAGTAGATATAGCCTCCACTTGCTGCAGCTTACAAAGAAAACCAAACCCTCAATAGGATCTGTGTCGTAGTTGGAAGAAGAGCTTGGCCAAATGCCTGATAGTGGTCAAGAAATGAAAGACTCCTCCAAGAGCTTCTTAATGGAAGAGGTGGGATTCCCGATCCGGAAAACCTTAGTGCTAAACAACACTATTCTCTGCTAAACAGCCAAGAGAGTAAGAAATGTCTAAACAGACAAAATATTTAGAAATAATATGTTCTTCAACAACCTTCTCATGTTGTCCTCCTCTTCCTTAAATAAGATGGAAACATTTCCAAACCCTAAACCATCTCAATGATTTAGCTGAATTCACATGTGTAGCCTCCAACTAAAACTGCGATGTGCATCTAGGAGATTTAATGTATCTAGACAACGCTGTTGATTTAGTCCTACTGACCCAGTCAAATGTCTTAATCCCTTTCACACATAAGGGTGTTTTATTAAGGCAGGCCAGATTTAGCCTTTCACATGGGGCATTGATTTATTTTGTTGTTTTAGGAGTTTTATTGATCCTCCTTTACAATTTTATTCATGAAAAAAGAAAATTAAAACAAAATTGTATATTCCCATTAGCTTGGGCTAATTGGTAATATTACAGTCCCCCCCTCCAAAATGTTGGTTGTCCTCAAGCAACTGATAGAGTGAGTGCTGCAACACTTCTCCTCCTCCATTGGTGACACCATCAAGAATCAAGCTTTCTCCACAAGCCAAGTGTTCACCAATCCAACCCTCCATGAATTGTTCCTCCAAAGTCATTATGAGATGTACATAGTCTATCCCACAAGGAGTCAAGAACTCACATGAAACAAACATGGCTGAACCAATAATCTCCCTGAAACATGTAGCATAAAGTACATAGAGAGTCTCCATCCCATGAGGTACATACATGCTCCCCATCCTCCCTCCATACAATCCCATAAATAGTACAATTATGTCATCAATGTATGGAAACAAAACTACATATAAACAAACAGAAATTTGAACATGAGGAGGTGGGTCATAGTCCCACATATGGTACCAGCACAATGCATCTCCTGCCTGCATCAGATCAAGGTGTGGTAAGTGGTTTCCCCACCACTTACTGGCTGCCCATGTCATCTCACTATGGCTGAAAGTGTGAGATATGTTTGGTGCCTTTGGGAAGCACCCATCATGAAAGAAAATCTCCCTTTGCACATCAAGGTAGTGGCAAGGTTCAGAATTTTTAGTGGCCCAACAATTTCCATGATATTTACAAGATACAATACTCCTTTTAGGAGTCATGGCTTCCATAAAAATGGTAAAATAATAGGTACAATCAGAAAATGAAACTTTCTTTACATGATCAGATCTTTTACCAACAAAGTCTCTCCTACACATGGAGTTGTGCATGGATCTTTCTCCTCTTTCAAAAGAAGGAAGAGATGGCTGAAATGAATCTTGCATAGAATCCCTTGGCTGACCCAACTCCACATAGCTCATGCATTCTTGAAAATGCTGATGTAGTTCCTCTTTCAAGCCTTCCCAATCCAAGCTCCTCATGTTGATGTTGTAGATCCTCATGGAATGCATGTGGCTGAAACAGAACCCTTTGCATGCTCCTTGTAGTATCTTCTTCCTGAGCTTAGAAGCTCTAGACAAGAAGACCCTACCATGATGATAAATGACTCCCTCATGGAATAAGTAGCCCTCTTCATGCAGCCAGTCATCAAGTATCATATATGTGTGAAGAACTTTGGAATAATCCACTAGCAGTTGGGATTTCCAATATAGATCTACACTGCTCAACAATGATAGCGCTGATGGTACATCAACAGAAATGTCTGTCATGTTGCTGATCTCTTCCTTGACATCTGCTATTCCAAAGGTGTATTTTGGAAGTCTGATCGTTCCATTCTCCTCCTCCCACAGTGTAGATCCACAAATGAGAGTGGGTGATGATGAGAAGGGAAGAAGATCTCCCTCCTTCTTGAGCTTACCCAAGCCTCCCAGTGCTGTAGCTTTGTCTTCAAGTGCTCCAATCCCTCCTGGATCTAAGTTTAGAGCAGCAAGTTGTGAGATATTCCCCACAAAATATGAATCAGGTGGCCTCCCAGGTGGTTTGCCACTAGATAAGAGTGTCCCATGCAGAAATTTCATGAACATAATAGATGGAACTGTGAGGTCCTTGCTTCCACTGTGCAAATCCATCTATGTTTTCTATGTGGACGTGTTATGTGAGGGGTAAGTATGCATGCTTTTTATCATTTGAGGTGCACCACTCTTCTTGTCCACCCATTCCATTTTCAAAGCCTCCCAATCAGTGGTGACTTTCCCCAATGTAATCAACCATTGAACACCCAAAATAACATTGGTGTTTGGTATGTCAACCACAAAGAAGTGATCCACCAAAGTGTAGGATCCCATGGCGACTGAAAGTGATGGTACATAATGCATGCATTGCATTTTTCTATCTCCTGGGACCAAAACAAGGAATCCCTCAAAAGTATCACTGGGTATTGCCCTCCTTTGCACAAGATGGGCATCAATGAAGTTGTGGGTAGCCCCACTGTCAATAAGAACAAAAACCCTCTGATTCATTATTGAACCATGAACTCTTAAGGTCAAGTACTTAGGTACTCCCCTCAAATATGCAAGAGTTCCTCCAATAGGAGCAAATGCTCCATTCCCATCTCCTGATGGTGTTGGATCTCCCTCAACATTGTCAACGTTGTGACCTCTTCTTGGTTCATCATCTTCTTCTTCCTCCTCAAAATTTGAGAATACCTCTATGTAATGTGCTTTTCCAAAAGCACATCTATGTCCAGGTGTCCATGATTCTTTTCAAGTGAAGCATAGCTTATTTCTTCTTAGATCTCTCCAAACTTCAATATCAAGAGGCTTCTTGAATGTGCTCTCCTTGGAAGGAGAAAATTTCTCTTCCTTCCCTTTAGAAAGGAAAGAGGGCTTGTTCTGAAAGTTTGCCTTTGCTTTTGGCAAAGCATCTTGAAGATCTCTAGCCCTCTCAATGGCATCATGCAAGGTAGTGGGCTTGGTAGATTTTACCAACCCATGAATAGGTTCATCTAGACCATCGATGAACATATACACCCTTCTTGTTGCAGACAAGTCAGGAACCAAAACAGATAATCTTAAAAATTTAGAAATGTAAGATTATGTATTACCTGATTGCTTCAACTTTGCAAGGCTCATGAAAGGTGCCTCTGTATCTCTTTGGTCATATCTCTCCACCACTCTTCTATTGAACTCAGAATAGGCAGTCACATTGGCATGACCCAATGTAGACAAGCCATGGAACCACCAGTCATGTGCTTCACCTTCAAAGTGCAGCGTTGCAAACTTGATAGCTTCCATTTCAGGGACTTTGTTCAGCTGGAAGTAGATGTCAATTTTTTCTACCCATGCTTTGGCAAAAATTTTGGATGACCCATCAAAATTGGGTAGGAAGAATATGGCCATAGAGTGACGTCGATCATGATTCTGAGTGAATCCACCATCTCTATGCCGATGCTTTGGTATTCTCTCGTCCTTCAGGTGACAGAACTCTTGAAAACTCAACTGATCTTTGAACCTCTGATTCTGAGATTCATATTCTTCAAATCAGTCTTCAAGGGATGCTTGTTCTTGTGGCCCTTCATTTCCCACAGCCAAAAAGGTAGGCATAGTGGAGTGCTGGGAAACTTGTGGTTGGTTCACTGGTTGATCATTCTAGTGGTGAGATATGCCAGAGCTTTCTCCAAGATGAAATCTCGTAGGAGATTCTTTGATTCTATCCATTCTCATATCTTTGATCTCTCTAGAAAGATCTTGCATAGCTTTCAATTGAGTTTTTGCAAGCTCCTTTCCTTCTTCATCACTTCCAAATTCAGGGGCTTTACCCTTTTCTTTATCATCATTTGTGTAATCAAACTTCTTCTATGTTCTTTTCAGACACCTCTTTTCTCTGTCAGTAAGAGGTTCATATTATTTTGAATACATATTGGCTTTGGATCTTCAAGAAAGCACATGTTGTGCCAAGAAACTTGCTTCGATACCACTGTAATATTCCCAATTGGGACTGCTTAGCAATGCATGCCTGAAAAATGAATTTTTCAGGAATGTATGCTACAGGATTGAAAACCAACCCTTGGATCCCTTAGATTTCACAATCTGTCATCTAAATCCAAGAGGGGATTAAAAAAAAACCTTTTAGGTGAGGTAAACAGGTCTCCCACACCTAGTATAGCTGAAAAGGCCCAAGAATGGACTACAGCAATATATGATAATACTGCTCAGAAAATAAGACAGTTCAGAAAAGTAGCACCAGGAGGCCAATAGGGTGGCTCAATATTATCATTTATATCAGCAAATCAGAATTATATTGAAGCCCTTACATTATAGAATAGAAAGAAGAAGACATTACATGAAGAAATGCTCAAAAATAAGAGACTGCAACCATATGATATGATTGTACAAGCTTGACAACATTATTTTATTAGTTGAAAAGAGCTGTAGATTACACTTCAGATCTAGAGCAGATCTGTGTACAAAAATATAGATCTATATCAGATCTGTACACTATAGAGTCTCCTCTTCAAATGCCCCTTGGGGTTTTCAGCAAAAAATGAAGTACATGGAGTAGATATGAGATCTAATGCAGCAGATCTGCAGAATGATTCAGAATTTCTGAAGCAAATACATCAGTATTCAAATCAGATCTTAATGGAACATGGATTATATTTTTAATCCATGGATCACCACAGTGAAGGGTAGATTCCCAACACTAGAGATCTCTCCTCCTTGATGTGCCAAAAGACCCTGCAACTTTCTCCTTGCAAATAACGCAGTAATGGAAGATGGAATGTGCTGTAGGCTCTAGAACATGATGTGGCTTTAAGCCAAGATCTAAAAATGGGATGTCCTCATCCAATACTCTCTTTCCAGGGGGATAGAAGGCTTTCCCACTGAAAAGAGGCACTAGAATGGCCTAGATCTGAGTAGATCTAGCCTCCACTTGCTGTAGCTTACAAAGACAACCAAACCCTCAACAGGATCTGCATTGTAGTTGGAAGAAGAGCTTGGCCAAATGCCTGATAGTGGTCAAGAAATGCAAGACTCCTCCAAGAGCTTCTCAATGGAAGAGGTGGGATTCCCGATTAGGAACACCCTAGTGCTAAACAACCAAGAGAATAAGAAATGTATAAACAGAAAAAATCTTTAGAAATAATATGTTCTTCAACAACCTTCTCATGTTTTCCTCCTCTTCCTTAAATAAGATGGAAACCTTGCCAAACCCTAAATCATCTCAATGATTTAGATGCATTCACATGTGTAGTCTCCAACTAAAACTGCGCTGTGCATCTAGGAGATTTAATGTATCTAGACAACATTGTTGATTTGGTCTTGTTGACCTAGTCAAATGTCTTAATCCCTTTCACACATGAGGGTGTTTTATTAAGGCAACCCAGATTTAGCCTTATTCACATGGGGCATTGATTTATTTTGCTGTTTTAGGAGTTTTATTGATCCTCCTTTCCAATTTTATTCATGCAACAAGAAAATGAAAACAAATTGTATATTCCCATTAGCTTAGGCTAATTGGGAATATTACAAAATACATAGAGGTGACTGATCCAGTTGATATGAAAATTTTCCTGCAGGGTTGTATTAATCTTATGCGCAATAAGAAGGTGATTGAAAACATGCAAAAATTAATTGATAATTGCGCTGAGAAGGAAAAGCCCCAGAAGGGACAACCCTAAAAGGAACAGAGGGAATTCAATAAAATCTACAAAATCAAGAGAAGGAATCGACGGGAAATCCACTTGACAACTCAGATAGGAGACTTTGAGATGGATCAAGTCATTCTGGATACAGGATCTGAAGCAAATGTACTACCTAAGAAAACATGGAAAAGAATGGGAGAACCCAAGATCGAATTGTCCATAGTTCAACTGTGCATGGCTAACCTGCAGAAAATTATCCCAATGGGCAGACTCCCTAGGGTAGTAGTTGACATTGAAGGAGTCAATGTGTTTGTTGACTTTGATGTCATCAAAATTGTTGATGATACAAACCCATATCTTGTGCTTCTAGGCTTAGACCGGGATTTCGACGTGGATGTTATTATTAACCTCAAGTGCAGAAGCATGGTATTTGAAAGCAATGGGACAAGGGTTGTGGTCCATATTTACCAATAGAAGGATCAAGATACACAGAGCTAGTGTGTGATGGCTATGCCAAGGATGATATTTATCATGTCTACAAATTGACTGCGAGGGATGAGGATTGGATCAACCCCACAACAGATGGCCAACTTAGTTAGGAGAAGGATAGTTCGTGCTTGCCAAACTCAGAGGAAGAATTGGAAAATTGGCAAAACTGCTTACATGAAGTATCCACATTATATTGTAATCGAGTAACAAGATCTCTGTGTTGTATATCCTCTGAGGTACGTGAACTAACCCATTATGATGGTATACGAGATGTAAATATATTTTTAGACGCAATTTAAAGGGACGTTTCGGAGGAAAAACCTTTCAGCGCACTTGATCTAGCCCTGAGCTCAATCGAACACGTTGGTGGGGAACTCATAAAGAGAATATTTCTACTTGGAAGGAATGCCATCGAATGTTACGACTTCGATTTGGTAGTCCCAACACCCGAATGAAAGGAACATATTAAGGCATAGAGGATCCACACATTCGTTTAGCTAATTGGACTGTAGTTTGGGGAGAAGAGTCACAACCATAATGGGTTCACATATTCATCCATACATTAGACAAGATACCCATGAATTGGTACTTGGAGACTGAGCTACGACATGGTACTGTCGAATGGGCTGCACTGAGAGAAAGCTTTTTTTTTTACTTTCATCTTTGAAAGTGGGTTCCAGAGTTTTGATGAAGCATCATAGGAGATTCGAGATGTTATCTTTGATATGCCAAAGGAATCAGTGGTATGTGCCTCACTAGAATGGAATGGGCAAATGAAGGATGTATTTGAGTGTCGAAATGTGACCTTGAAGAAAACGAGGAGGATCCAAGAAACATTAACATTCCTAAATCTAAGGGTCAACACACAATTGTTGGACCTGAGATTAAATTGCTAGATGTTACTAAACCTGTTAAAACTAGGCAATTTAATATTGGGAGAGAAGAGCAACCTAAGTTGTACCAAGGCCATCTTGCCCCTGCAAGCATCCATCTAAGCACTTAAAGCCAATATGCAGGAATCCAGACCAGAGTGACTCGAGGATGAGTCACGAGTTTTTTTTGAGGGCCTGTTGGGCTAGGGTCCCCTGGGGTCAAAGTTTATGTTAATTTTGTTATGTGTTTGAAGCACACTGCAGATGTCAAGGGGATTTGGGGTGGGTCAAAGCTCCTTATTTTTGTAATGGGTAAAAGGTTAAAATATAGGGCTTAAACCATGGTTTGAGTATATGTTTTTAGCGCGTCTAATTTATATAAAAATGAAATTATGAGTAAAGTCGATAAACATAATTTGAGTCATGAATGAATGATCCGTCTATGTGATTTGGGAAATTTTTTGTGATAAGTCTGAGTAGAGATAGGCTCTTGCAGCTGTGTGCGCGGAGACCTAAGTCCTGGGATGTGTGCGAGGAATCTATGGTTGTATGTGTAAGAGACATAATTGTAATTATTGAAGATCTGCTAATAAAGAGAATTTTTGGTAAAATTATTGTTTTACTTGCATGATCATTGTTTATGTGTTGATGCATTGATTTTCTTATAGATCTTCTGCAGTTTGCATTATTGATGTGTATTTGTCTAAGTTGATTATATAATTATGCAAGATATATATTTGTTTCTATTAAGGGTCTCTATGAAGTTATATCCAGATAAAATAGATCTCTGTGTTTGCACAAATCTGCATCTGTGTTGAGGGTTTTATTCAAGTTAGATCTGAATCAGGATAAAAAGTGATTGTGCAACACATTATTGATTAGATTAGACCAGGAAGGGTTAGATCCACATCATATTTCTCCCTCAGGGTGCGGAAACCTGGTTCTAGCACCCCCCCATATTGCTTCACATGATAGTTTGGTCTACGTAAGCATATCACTGTCGAAAGGGCTAGTAGTTAGAGGGTTTTGTTGGTTACGCAGAACACTTTGAACCTGGGTTAGGACCCCTTAAGCCAACACTTACCTATGGTTTTGTGCATGGGTTTGCATATGGTTTTGGGCATGATGGTTTTCTACCCATGGTATTTTGTAGATCCAGTCAAGGGAAGTATTGTTATGTTCTAATCCAAGGTTAATGGATTGGGGATTATGAATGGTTTGACATGTATATATATGTGTTGTAACATTGAAAGGAATATAATGAAAAATAAAGCTAGTAGTCATGGTTTTTGGATCAAGGGGACAATCTATGTGTATATATGTTTTATGTTTTATGCTCTCACTATTATTTATTTTCTTTTTTAAGATTTCATTTGCAGATAATTTTTGTACAGGGTTAAAACCTACATTTGGTATCAGATTTGTTTTACATTCAAGTGGACGCCTTTACTGCTGAGGGGTTTTTTTCTCAGGCCTGTGGTAGACCTTGTTGAGTGGGAGATATGCGGGATCGATTGTTGCGGCAAAAGAATATGGTGATAAGTGGAAATATAGAGAACAATAAATTTAATGGTCAGAGGTTTGAGTTGTGGAAGCTCAAGATGGAGGATCTGCTAGTGGATAAAGATTAGTGGATTGTGGTAGATCTAGGTACTAAACCAACGACAATGTTAGATGAAGACTGGGTGAAATTGGATTTGAAGGAAAAGAGCACAATACGATTGTGTATCTAGGATTCAATATTGTTGAATGTATCTGGGGAAGCTATGACGAAGGATTTGTGGGAAAAGCTAGGGACTTTGTACCAATATAAGTCTCCGGTGAATAAATTGTTCCTACCAAAAAATATGTATAACCTGAGGATGAAGGATGGAGACTCAGTGACAGATCATCTGAAAGCCTTCAATACTGTGGTAAGTTAGATGTCATATGTTGATTTTAAAACTATCAGATGAAGATAAGTGCATCAGTTTGCTTTGTTCTCTACTATATTCGTGGGATAATCTAGTTGTTGCAATAGGTAGAAATACAACTACCTTGAATTTTGATGAAATTAGCTCAACCTTGCTGTCAAAGGAAATGAGATGGAAAAATATGGAGGGCCAGAATGTTGATGCCTTGTCTGATGAGGAACAGAAACAAAAATAAGTTCTTGAGTGGGAAATCTACATCTAGAGGGAGATCTAAATCTCCATGAAAGCATGTAAAAGTGCATTGGAAATGAAAAAATGAAGGGCACTTCAAAAAGGAATGTAGATCTAAGGCTCCTGAGAAAGGGAAGGTATTTGATGATGCTCCTTCTGTAGAGGCGAAAACCACCTCAGATGAATGCGGGGATGTGCATTTGGCTTCTTATTCAAATACACATGTAGATCATGAGGCATGGTTTATTGACTCAGGTGCATCCTTTCAATTCACTCCCCATAGGGGGTGGACCCTATATTAGGTGGGAGGACCTACCTATGGTTTTTTGCATGGGTTTTCACATGGTTTCGAGAATGATGGTTTTCTTCCCATGTTATTTTGTAGATCTGGTCTAGGGAACTATGGTTATGTTATAATCTAGGGTTAATGGATTAGGGTTTATGAATGCATTGACATGTATATATATGTGTTGTAAAATTGAAAGAAATATAATGAAAAATAAAGGTTGTAGTCTCAGTTGTGGGATCCACGGGAAAATATATGTGTATATATGTTTTATATTTTATTCTCTCGCTATTATTTATTTTATGTTTTAAGAGTTCATTTGGAGATCATTTCTGTACAGGGTTAAAACCTACATGCTTGTTAGGTCCCTATATTACTAGTATAGTCCCTTATTGTTGTTAGTGTAACCCCCTTATTGTTATTATTATACCCCTATAACCCCCATATTTTTATTATTTTGCCCTTAAATTATTATTGTCAGGTCAGCTAGGATTACATTGTGGCCCCATGAACTCCTATATATAGAAAGGAGGTTTTGTAATTTGGATCATCCAAGATTTTTTCATTCATGTAATGTATTAGAGGTTTCCCCCTCGAAGTGGCTTATATCTAAGGCGTTGATATCTCTTTTCTTCTATTTTTGGAGCTAGTTTCACAACATTTGGTATCAGAGCTTTGGATTCTAGGGCTTCGCTGTTCCAAAAAGGTCATCGTGGCATTTCCGCTATAATTTTTTTTCGACAAAGGTTTAAAAGCTGAAATATTTAGAGTACGAAGCCGAAATCCTAAGGAACATCTCTGCAAAATTTCAGAGCTTGTTTTGCAATATTTTTGGATATATGATCTGTGGAAGTTAGGTCTTTTTGTAGGCTCCTAAATTTAACCTAAAAAGGTAATCGTGGAATTGTCACTATAACGTTTTTTCTACAAAGGTTCAGAAGCTAAAATTTGTAGGGAGCGAAGAAGAACTCCTGAGGAAGATCTTCGCAAAATTTCAGAGCTTGGTTCACAATATTTTCGAAGATATGGTTTGTGGAAGTTAGGTCTTTTGCAGGCTTTGAAATTTCATCTCAAAGAGGTGATCATGGGAAAATCTTCATAACTCTCTCTCTCTAAGCATCAGATTGGAATTCTGTAAAAAGTTTCCGCAAGCACACAGACTATAGTTTTCTCTATATCAATTTCAGAGCCGAAGGAGGAAATAGTGACATGTGGTAGGTCGTACAAGTTCACTCTACTGAACCAGTCCATAATTAGGTCATCATAGGAGATTGGGCATAACTTTGTATTCAAGGATCCAAATCAGGTCAGACCTGTGGCATCGAAAGAAGATTCAGAGGGCTACGTCAGGGACAAATTTCAGATATTGAAGATCCACAATCATAGAAATAAATCAGTTTCAATATCGAGCTCCTCAAAATCAAGAAAAAGGTGTGTATTTTTTTTTCAAATTGCATAAGTCTTTTTTGAAAAATCAGTTCTAGGTGATTCCAAAGGCCTCTTGAGCATAGATATCAGTATTGGGTTCTAAAATTCCTCCTAAAAGGAATTCAACACCCATTAAGCCTTCAGAAGGCTCTACTATGACTCATGAAGACGAAGAAATGCAACATGAGATATCAAAAGTCCATGAGCAAGTGCACCAAATTTTGCTATCGCAAAGAGCAACAAAAAATGAAATGGATGGTTTGAAGAAAGCTGTGGAAGCTAAGATGAATGGTTTGAAAGCTAATATGGATGGCATGGAAGTTGGCATGGAAGCTAAGATGGATGACATGGAAGCTAAGATCGATGAAAAAAAGGAAAACATGAAGAATGATCTAAAAGTAGACATCGAAAGTTTGACAAAGTTGATACAACAAATGTTTCCTAATGGTGAAAATATAGTAGAGGAAACTCATAATGAGAAAAAAATAAATGTTAATCATGATTTCATAAACTCTAATGTTGGCGGGAAGAACCACCATATTCCAAAAATGGATATGAGGAAGTTTGATGGAAAGGATCTTGTAACATGGATACTACAGATGGAGCAATATTTCGATCTCAATAATGTGCAAAACACACAAAAGGTACTCATTGAAACTTTACATTTAGAACAAAATACATTTGTATGGTATCGATGGCTTTGCTCCCGTAAAAAAAATTTCACTTGGTCAATTTTTACGAAGGAAATGATAGCACATTATGAGGATACAAAGAGAAACCCCTTCTTTAGCCAATTAATAAATCTCAAACAAAAGGGTTTAGTGGGGGAGCACATTGCAGACTTCCAAAAATTGAATATAAGGGTAACCAATATTCCAGAGGAACACAGGATTGATCTCTTCATAGGGAATTTAAAGGATAACATCCAACATGAAGTTCGTGTTTTGGAACTTGATTCATTGGAGAAGGTATTCAGGTTAGAAAGAAAAAATTGAATGTAAATTTATGGCGACAAGGAAGCCTACCACTCACTTATATAGAGAAGGAAGTGTTGCTACTCCTAGATTTCCACAACCTACAAGGTTGACACCACAAAAATTGGAAGAAAAAAGAGAAAAAGGGCTTTGCTACAGTTGTGATAGCAAATACACTAAAGGTCATAAGTGTGCTAAGAAGAAATTATTTTACATAGATTGTGAAGAGGAAGAAGAAAATGAACAAGAAGCGGATATACACCAGGAACCAACCCTAGAAGAGGAAGAAATGAGTCCGACCATATCGTGTAATGCATTGGCAGGAATTACCACTCCTCAAGCTCTCAAGATAAAAGGACATATCAAGAAGAAAAAGGTAATAGTGTTGATTGATTCAGGTAGTACCCATAATTTTATTCATTGTAAAGTAGCCAAGGAATTGAATTGTTTCCTCTACCCAGCACCAGAATGTCAAGTGATGGTTGCAAACGGAGGAACTATAAATTGCTCTGGAAAATGCCATAATATCAAGCTAACCATGGGGGAATATGTATTGAATATTCCAATGCTTTCCATTCCTATGGGAGGTGCTGATGTTGTACTAGGAGTACAATCGTTACAATCTTTGGGGACGGTAGCTTTTAATTTTCAAGAATTTTTCTTGAATTTTTTTTCAGAAGGAAGGAAGTTGAATTATGGGGTATTGCAGGGAAGCCGAGAAAGATAATAAGCTCTAATGTCATGAAAAAACTTCTAAATAAAGAAAAGCGAGGCATAATTGCACAATTATGCTCACTAGAGGTTCCAACATCAAAATCATCTATTTCTGCAGATCTCCAAAAAGTCTTGGACAATCATTCCAAGGTTTTTGAAACTCCCAAAAGACTCCCACCTATTCGTGATCATGATCATGCTATTCATTTGATTCCAGGAAGTGTTCCTCCAAACATCAGGCCTTATATATATCCTTACTTCCAAAAGAGCGAAATTGAACGTATGATTGCAGAAATGTTAGAGGCGGGTATAATTCAACCTAGTCAAAGTTCTTTCTCTCCTCCTGTAGTATTGGTACACAAGAAGGATAGATCATGGCGAATGTGTCCGGATTATAGGGAGCTCAATAAGCTCACCATTAAAGATAAATTTCCCATTCCCGTGATTTATGAATTATTGGATGAATTACATGGAGCAATTTATTTTACCAAGTTGGATCTTCGTTCAGGATATCATCAAATTAGAATGAAGACTGAAGATATTCCAAAAACAGCATTTCAAACTCATGAGGGTCATTACGAATTTTTGGTCATGCCTTTTGGCCTTACCAATGCACCTTCTACATTTCAAGGGTTGATGAATTCCATTTTCAAACCCTTCCTTAGAAAATTTGTGCTAGTGTTTTTTGATGATATACTAATCTACAACAGGTCTTGGAAGGATCATGTTGAACATGTTGATAAGGTGCTCAAACTATTGCAGGAGAAACAATTATATGCAAAAACATCCAAATGTTTCTTTGGAGTACAAGAGGTGGAATATTTGGGTCATATTGTATCTCACAAGGGTGTTAAGGTAGACCCTAACAAAATTAAAGCCATTAAATTATGGAAAGTCCCCACAACCATAAAGCAGTTGCGAGGATTTATTGGGTTAACAGGGTATTATCGCAAGTTTGTTAAGAATTATGGGAGAGTAGCAACACCTCTAACAACATTATTGAATAAAGATGCATTTTCATGGACTCCTGAAGGAACTAAGGCCTTTGAACATCTTAAAGAGTCAATGTGCCTAGCACCGGTCTTAGCTACGCCAGACTTCACAAAAACCTTTATTGTGGAATGTGATGCCTCAGAAAATGTAATTAGTGTTGTTTAATGCAAGAAGGAAGACCCATTGCTTTTGAAAGTCGTCCAATCAAAGGAAAGTATTTACAGAAAGCTATTTATGAGAAACAAATGTTAGCAATATTGCATGCACTAAAGAAATGGTGAACTTACCTAATGGGAAGACACTTCAAGGTAAAAAATTATCATGATAGTCTTCAACACTTTTTGGAACAAAGACTATCTTCAGAAGAGCAACAAAAATGGGTCACAAAGATGTTGGGTTATGACTTTGAAATAATCTACAAAAAAGGGAAGCTAAATGTTGTTGCAGATGCACTCTCAAGAAAGAATGAAGAGGTGGAAGCATTGCTTTGTGCCATTTCTATTATCCAACCGGATTGGATAACCGAAGCAAGAGATGAATGGAAGAAGGAAAAAGATGTATGGACACTCATTCAAAAGTTGCAGCAAGATCCTAGTACATCTGATACATTTAGTTGGAAAAATGATTCCTTATGGCACAAAGATCGCTTATATCTTTGTAAGAATTCCCAACTAAAACAAAAGATTCTTCTGGAATTGCACACTTCTCCTTTAGGAGGACACTCAGGATTTTTAAAAACTTAACACAGGGTGAAGAAAGAATTTTTTTGGGATGGCCTTAAATCTGATATTCAAAAGTTTGTGGCGGAATGTTTGGTTTTCCAGCAGAATAAAGTTGAGACAATTAAGACCCCGGGACTTCTACAACCTTTATCCATTCCTAGTCAACGTTGGGAGGAGATTTCAATGGATTTTATCACAGGTTTACCTAAGTCCGAAGGAAAGAGTGTCATCATGGTGGTAGTTGATAGACTTACCAAGTATGCACACTTTTGTGCATTATCTCATCCATTTAAAGCAAGTATGGTTGCTACTACATTTATGGACAGAATTCAAAAGCTACATGGAAGCCCAAGGGTTATTGTGAGCGACAGAGATCCCATTTTTACTGGAAATTTTTGGACGGAGTTATTTTCTTGTTTGGTACTCAATTAGCTCATAGCTCATCTTATCATCCTCAATCTGATGGTCAAACTGAGATAGTAAATAAATGTTTGGAAGGATATCTTCGTTGTTTTGTATCCGATAAACAAACACAATGGGTCAAGTGGTTACCTCTTGCTGAATGGTGGTATAACACTTCCTTCCATACTGCAGCAAAAATGACCCCATTTATGGCACTTTAAGGATATCATCCACCATCCATCACATCATCTTTAAGGGAAAATTCGAAGGTTCAAGCAGTGGAAGATCACATCGAGCATCAGCAAGAAGTTCTCCAACTCTTAAAGGATAACCTGAATTTGGCACAAAATCGAATGAAACAACAGGCAGATCAAAATCGCAACGAGAGAAGTTTTGATGTAGGAGATTGGGTATTTTTACGGCTACAACCATACAAACAAGTGTCCCTCAAGCAAGCTAAGAAGGATAATAAATTATCACCAAAGTACTATGGTCCTTACAAGGTGTTGCAAAATATTGGTACTATGGCATACAAATTGGAGCTTCCTGCTTCTTCGCGAGTACATCCAGTTTCCCATGTTTCATGCTTAAAGAAGGTTATAGGTGAAAATCTTCCAGTTCAAACAGTATTGCCAGAACTTGATGGGGAAGGGAAGATCATATTGGAACCTGAAGCAGTCATAGAAAAAAGAACTCGACAACTACGGAATCGATCAATTTCAGAGTATCTCATCAAGTGGAAGAACTTACCCACCGAAGATTCTACATGGGAGGATGAGAATTTTATACAGAAGCACCCAGAGCTACTCAAGCGTTGAGGACAACACTTTTTTGAAGGAGAGGGGCATGTTAGGTCCCTATATTACTAGTATAGTCCCTTATTGTTGTTAGTGTAACCCCTTATTGTTATTATTGTACCCCTGTAACCCCCATATTGTTATTATTGTGCCCTTAAATTATTATTGTTAGGTCGACTAGGATTACATTGTGGCCCCACTAAGATTACATTGTGGCCCCATGTACTTCTATATATAGAAATGAGGTTTTGTAATTTGGATCATCCAAGAATTGTTCATTCATGTAATGTATTGGAGGTTGCCCCCTTGAAGTGGCTTATTTCTAAGGTGTTGATATCTCTTTTCTTCTATTTTTGGAGCTATTTTCACGACAATGCTCAAAATGGAGTTGAATCGAACTAGGATTGTAAGAGACCATGTGGTGAGGTTAGCTTAATGTTTTGGATTCTCTTATTTGTGTGGATTATTTAAATGAGGGTTTGTAAAGAGAATTTTTTGTACACCTCCTAGAGTTGTTTCATTAGTTAGTCACCTATCAAAATCATTAGATGGTGAGGAGGTTTCATTAAAGGTAAAAGGAGGAGTGATAAAACTTGAGGTGATTGGTATGCACATTTTAGGAAGGTTATTTTGGTGGAGACCTGTGTACCTTTACAACATATATCGTTCAATGGGTGTTTTATCTATAGGAATACACTTTTATGCCTAGGTGGTAGTCAAGATAATCAATATTTTTAGGTCATTCAAATCCATGTCAAGGGTATTCATTCCTTGCACATGGGAACCTTTCTTTGATAGAGGTGGGAAGTTATATTTTATAAATAGCCTTGATGCTCCCACTATGATTATTGTTCCAAAGAAATATGATTTGGTATTTAGGAAGATAATTGAGCACAGTTGTATGATCAGTTCATGAGTGCTTGAGTTACGGTTGAAGTGTTGTGGGGTGGTATAATTTGAAATTATGTGATAAATAGAAGGAAACATAGCATAGATCTCTTAAAATTTTGAAGTGGAGTGGCTTCTCTAACTGTAGGTGAGGGCGTTGACTTAGAACAAATAAGGATTTAGCGGGAAAAACCTTTGAGGGTCATTTTATTGACTAAAAACTTAGTATGGGAAGCTTGAATGTTTGGGTTCAAAGAGAATGGATTCCTTGACTTGGGTATGGGACAATACTCCATGTTTTGGTGAAGAAATTGGTCAGTTTTATCTTTTTGGAAAATAAGATGAAACAAAGGTATTGCGAGGAATTTGGTTATTAGAGTCATATTTCTTATCTTTAAAATCATGCATCTTACTTTTGATGCACATGTTGAATTTTGTAACTCCACCACTATTTGGGTAAAACTACCCAACCTTCCCATGGAACTATGGTTGTATAACACTCTAAAGGATACTAGGAATTCTTTTTGTAGGTTTCTTTTAGTTGGTGAAAGTTACAAGAAGATAATTATTCATTTAATGGAAAAATTTTTGGTTGAAATTGACGTGAATCCAGGTATCTTCGAGTCCATGGAAATCATTGTGGATAATCATTGGTATATTTAGGTGTCGTATTGAAAAAAAATCCATTTTTGGTGTTCATGTTTCCTCCTCTATACACATATACTGAAAGGTTTCCCCAATCCATTTCAAAAGCAGGCATGCGAGAGAAAGGAAATTGACTTTTTACTAAAAATTTCATAGAGGGGAGTGAAAACAACACTTCTCCTCAAGAGGGAATGAGAATGTTGATAAAGGAAGGTTTTATGATCTAAAATTAAATGTTCTACATTTTTTGGAGCAGTTTGGGAATTCTCATGGGATTGAGGATGGGAAGACTAGTCATGCTTTGGCCGACATTGGGAAGGTATATTTCAATTTTCGGTTAGAAGAGGTGGATATTTAGGTGAGGGATTCTCCATTATACTAGTTATGAAGGGACAAAAGTGGGAAAACACAAGAGGATATTATTTACACTCCTTAGTGGTTCTATATGCCTCTCCTTAAAAAATTTAATCGGTAAACTCCCATTGGATTAAAGGTGTACAAATTTTGGGTATGTTCAATTGTAGCTCAATGACTCCTTTTAATTATGTTGTTGGGTAAGTAGATAGGGAAATTGATTATATACTTCCCCTTCCCATGTCTAGATATGGATGTTGTAGATTTTGTTCCTCCTCTTTGTACTTGGGTGGGTTTGGATCTACCTAACCCCAAAGTCTCTAATGGAAAATATCTCTTGGGATTTAGATTCAATGGTAGGGGGAGGTGTCATGTTGAATTTAATTTATTTTTTGAATCGTCTTCATGACACAGGGGAATTTATTCTTTGGATGTTGGCATGCAATCTTATGCATGCGTCCAGAGCCTCCCAGACGCAGGCATGTAGGACTATGCATGCGTCTATAGGTCCAAGAGCTCAAAAGCTTAGTGGGACCTAGGGGCAGGATGCCTAACTGGTTAGGTTAGATCCAGGGGGTGTTATTTTTGATGTAAAATGTCTGCGTGATATGTTTTCATCGATTCCACTTCCTTAAGGTCACCTAGGAGGTTGAATCTCATCATAGTAGCCTATCATCGCATATTTACCCCAGTTGACCGATTACATGGGTAGATGTGGGAAGAGGGTGTTATAGAGTGGTATTAGAGTATGGTTCACCCCTTGGACTGGATGGGTGGTGTGTTTTGGTCATGCATTCAAGTCAGTTGCAAAATTTTCTAATGAAGAGAGAAACCCCGCTACAAGCAGGTTCGCCTTTCATGTATTGATTGGAACCTGCAAGCTCCAATTCTATGTCAAAACTGCGAATTCATTTCCCAAACCTTTGTACTCGATCTGAGGACCTGTGGGTTATAGGCCCATTTGGTTCCCATTGCGCCAAGGCAATGCCTACATATATAACGGAAGCACTTTTCAAATGAAAAACCCATGCTTCGAACAATCCTTTAGCTAATTCGGCGGTATTTTTTTCAAAACCACTCATTAGCTTAACGACTATGCGAGACTAGTGGGTTTATTCTAAAGCCACCCAACCTGAAAATTGCATTAGACTCTGATCCTTATTGGATTTTGCTGTGTAAGCAGTGAACATAGTCGATCTCAATTATCGACCTCCAAGCAAGCAAACTATTTTCGGATTAAAATTAAAGAAATCAGCATTGTATCATCTAACTGCATTGTGCTTCAATCCATGTTTGACATGAGTGTAATTTCAATTCTCAGGTCTCAAACTCATAAACCAACGCAGGTTCTGATCCACCATACCTCGTGACAGCTCACGTTATGACATTTATTTACATACTTGAATCGCCATCGATCCTTCTCAGGGATCGATGGTCAATAATTTCAACACATAGAACAGGGTCAAAAATCATAAAATCAAACTGTAAATAAATAGTGACTTTAACACATAAATACACAGACTTTGAACACATAGGTACATGGAAAATCCATAAACAATCTATTGCTATTATATACAATCCAGACTACAGCTAAGGCATTTCAGCCTTAGTGACAAATTTTGTGTATGACTACATTTCAATCTCCTCTGTCCCTCACGCATCACAGGCTCACTGTTTTAGAGATTAGAAAAGAATCGATTGAGATTGCTCAAAGAAACTCTTGGTCTTCTCAAACGCACACATGGAAGATTTAATCATAGTGGTATCATAGCGAGAAAATGATTTCCCGCGGGATTTGATAGCGGGTAATACCCACAGTCCCTGTTTATTCATATTTCAATCTCAAAGCTGTGCATAAAGTGCCTTCATAATTCATTTCCAGCCTATCCACAACCTGGCAGACTCACAATATTCTAAATTATTGAACTGGAAATTTTAATATACCTGCGTACTTTAATATCGCAATCTGAGATTGAGATATTAAATTAAACTCCTCTTTTAGTTATGATACCACACACCTATCTGGATTTATAATGCGGGAGCTTTTCTTTCAAAGGTTATAAAACCCCCCCAAGCCTATAATATACCTTTTTTTCCAACTTCCAACGCTAAATCTTCATATGCGGAAACCATGCAATAAAACCCTCACATTCTATTCTAATGCGGAGGCTCTGTCTTTTTTCCCTTCGAATAAAACCTTATTATATATTTGCCTCGCTTCACAAGACACTTTATCGCACTTAAATCATCGACTGAATCGAAACCAAGGTATTAACTATATATGGCCTTCACCTTTACCTTATGGCGTTCGAATGAACTTATCACAAGTCCATTATATAATATGGCTCACATACACTTATATATGTATATGGTAATGCTTCCCTTCAATTAAATCAGAACTGCCTTCGCACTAGGCATTAATTTGACGAACGCGACATTTTCTTATACATTTCATCCTATGGGTCCACGCCTCCACTATGCAGTTTTCACTAGTTAAACAAACAATTCCAATGTAATGCGCTGACCATACTTTAGTTAACACTGTTAATAAATCTTGACTTAAAACAAAACCTGATAGACATTAAAGTCTACCGGTCCCACAACTCATATGAGCGTAACTTGGTTAACCGTTGAACAGATCCGATGATCCACGTTACGTCATGCCCCAAATCTCAATCCGACGATTATAACGAATTTTTTCTTTTTTTCATTGTCTGAGCGTTAATGCTCAAAAAAACTCTTGGTCTTCTCAAATGCACACATGGTAGATTTAATAAGTTAGAAAAATTTAGTATCGGGTTAAACAAGATTCGCCCCATTTCTGCATGGCTATTCGCATACCCAGCTTCAGATTCGAACTTGAATTCAAATCGCTCATATGCCCCTGCATCATTTTCCCTTATGCTTGTTGTTTATGTGCTTGTTTCATTTTCATGGTGTTGATCTTGGTTGTAGTGATGTCACCATGTGAAGTTTGATGGTGTTGTTGTGGGATGTGTCATCATGAGTATATGGTCGTATATAAATTTGTTATGCATGTCGGTGTATATATGTGTTATGCATCCATTTTCATGGTTAAGGTTTTTATCCATGAGGTCATGGTATGAGATTAGGTCATCATGATTATATTGGTTTGTTATGATGTTGATGTGTTGGTTTAGATAGTGTAGTAGATGCAGATCATCGAAGTGAAGTTGTGGCACTAGACTTTGGGGTAAGAGCATATCGTCATACATGTATTTTATGTTTGGCATGTAGGTATGTTCGTTAATGGTTGCTATGAGCATTAGGGTTACTTACATGCTTTTCATTTTATTGTTGTTCTGGTTACATGTGTGATAATTGTTATTTGATCAGTGTAGTCATATGCATTATGGTTATGTGTATGCCTTTCATCCTATAGATTTTATGGTTACATACATGATAGATGTTAGTTAATTAGTGTGATCATATGTACATTCGTTGGTTAGTCAAGCATGGTATTAACTTGATGACTATGTTATATGTTGTTGATGAATATATGTTAACTTGTAGTTAGCTCGATGGTTATGTTGTATGTTGTTTATGAGCATGTTATATGTTAACTTGTTGTTGTTATATGTTAGTTAAATTGATTATTAGGGTTATGGAATTAATATATTGATGTTATATGTATGATGATAATTTGGATTTGCCTATACAATTGGTTAGGGTTATGACATTCAGGTATGAGTCAATTTATTTGTGACATTGTGTTGTGCCTATGTGATTGTTATTCATGAATGACAATTGTTTATGAGTTTATGATGTTAGCATGTTATTTAGTTACTATTATGGATATCATGACCTTATTTAGGTTTGAGTTGATGTGTTGTGGTGTTATATCATGCTAATATAGATTGATTGTGTAGATAAGATAACCTCCCCTTAAGGTACATTAAGGTATGAGCTTTCTTATGTCATCTACTTTGTGCTTGAATGCTTGATTATGTCGTCTATTTGGTGTTTGAGTGTTGTTGTCTATTATGTTGTCTATATATTGTTTGAATGTTTGATTAATTACATGATATGAGTATGTATCTATAAGATTTCATGAAAAAATGATATTGTTTTGAGATGACCGTACTAACACACACATGTTGAGATAGTTGATATGTACTTTAGTGCAATTAGGTGATAGTTGTAGTATTATGATCTTGAATATTAATTGATTATGACATGGTTGTTAGTCTTCATAGAGATTGATTTTAGTTAATAGATTTGATGTCTTGATATTCAGAACATGTGATTGACATGTGTGAACAGTTGCATGGAAACATGATTGGTATTAACATGACAAGGTAAGAGGTTATGTGTTTATATAACTAACAGATGGGTGCAATGATAGTACAAAGTAGGAATCGATCACAGCAAGGTAAATGGTAAAAGAATTAAATTTGGTAAGAATTCATTTGGATATTTTTGGAAACCCTAATTCCAAACGAAAGAGTGCTTTTCATACAGGAAGTCTTCTTAACCTTGATATTATATAGCATTATGTTGATTGCTGATTATGACATGGTTTTAAACTTGGTAAATGTTGATTCAAAATATATATATATATATATATATATATATATATATATATATATGTTGTCTGATCTTTGGTACATAGGTTGACATGTGTGTTCAGTTACAGGTCAACGTGCTTGGCATAATAAGGTAAGATAACTGGTATATTTTTATATTTATTTATGCACTAACAATTATGTGGTTATGGCAGTGTGATGTAGGGGATTTCATGGCAAAAGAGATTGCCATGAAATATTTTAAAAGGCTTGGGTAGAGCTTTCCCTTGGAAGCTTTGGGAACCCATGGGGATTGAGTCATGGTGTTTGTTGCCAATCTTGTGGTTTTGGTCTCTTATGGTTTGTTGTGCTTGATTTGTGGCTTTGTTTATGTCTAGTGTATTGCCATACCGCCTTGTTAAGGTGTCGTATTGTTATTAATTCTCATGGTTTTCTTCTTCTTGTTTCTTGTTCTTTCCTTTTGTTTGAGAGTATTGGGAATTGGTTGGGAAAGAGGAAAGTAATGGAACCTGGGGAGAGATGTGTGGTACCCAACAGGTAATGAAAGACACAGATGAAGCTTAGTGCATGAGTAAGCGCAACGAAAGGTAAGAATATGACAATCGGTTGGACTGGTTGGGTCCATTGTGGTAAATGGATGGTGACAATACAGACATGAGAAAGGTAATAGAAAAGGTAAAGAAAATGGATATGAGGTGTTATATGCCTTGGATATGTTGGGAACTGTTGTTCTCAACATTATGCATGTTGTGCTCAAATAAAGGAAGTTCTCTTAACCTAAACCTTATGATATCTAACAATTGTGTTGTGATCATTATTATGTTGATGTTTATATATGTAGACATGTATGTATGTATGTATGTTGTGTCTGACAGGGTTATCATGGATCATGATTGTTTAATGCTAATGATTATATATATATATATATCATTGTATGGCAGTTTTTCCAAGGATCATTCTTGTGGAGGAATGATTGCTTATGCAGGTGAATGACATGAAGAGTTTCCTGGCTATGAGGAATCAAGTGGGAAGAGTAACCCTGATAGATATATGAGGTCAGTATCATGTGGACATGAATTGATATTATATGCTTGTACTATGCCTATGTTTATGTTATGGACAGGTAATGTTGAGGGGTACATTAGCAGAATGAAAGCAATGTGTTATGTGGCATGTTGAAGCAAGCATGTATAGTGGAAAGACACTAGAAGCAAGGTTGATTGTGGGGTTAGTGTGTGGTATATGGATGTGAATTACTATTTTTGTGTATATGTTGTGCATGTTGTATATTAAGTGATTGTACCTATGGTGATGTGTACATGTAACATATGTAGTATTGTGTACATGATATGATGTTGTATGTCTGTTGTATATATGATGTTGTGTGTATATTGCATATGCAGTGTTAGGTATAGATGATGCTATGTACATGTTGGATATGCAGTGTTGTGTACATACCATACTGTGTGCATGTTGGATGAGCGTTCTTGTGTACATATCATATTGTGCACATGTTGGAAATGCAGTGTTGTGCACATATTGGATATGCGGTGTTGTTCACATATGGTGTTATGTACATGTTGAATATGAAATGCTATGTAAATATGGTGTTGTGTGTGTGTTGTACATATGGTACTATGTACATATGGTGTTGTGTGTGTGTTGTACATATGGTGCTATGTACATATGATGTTGTGTATGCGATTGTACATGTGGTGTTGTGTATATGTTGTACATGTGAAGTTGTGTGTAGATGGTGTCATGTAGATGTCGTGCATGTGGCGCTGTGTACATGTGGTGTCGTGTACATGTCATGCATGTGGTGTTGAGTACATGTGGTATTGTGTACACATTGTACAAGTGGTGCGGTGTACATTTGGCATTAAATACACATTGTGCAGGTGGTGTAGTGTACATGTGATGTTTTCCACACATTGTGCAGGTAGTGTTGTGTACAGGAGATACTGTGTACATGTTGTGCATATTGTACTGGTATACATGTGGTATTGTGTGCATGTTGTACATGTTGTGTTGCGGGCATGTGGTACTATGCATGTTCATGGTGTAGTCGTGGTATCATGACATGTGTATTCATTGTGTTGTACTCTGTAAATCTATATGTGTTGTGCTGTAAAGTACACCGAGTGTAGGTTTATGTGTTGTATGCTGATGTAGACATATCTATTGTGTTGTATTGTACACTAGGTGTAGGTGTATGTGTCGTATGTCGGTGTTGGTGCGTGTATTGTGTTATCACCTAGATTGACCTCAGGCTGAAGGAAGGCAAACCAGGGTAACCGCAAACCACGCTTAACCTTGTATCTAGCCCTACAAGGCAGGGAGAGGGCTCTCTCCGTAAGAAATTTCAGTCAAGGATGATTGCAACAATGATTTTAGGCTAGGTATAGTAGCTCAAAATGTTCTTTTTATAGATTTTCCAGTGTTGTTGGTTGGATCAGATGGAGCTAGGCAGTTTAACTTTGGGAAATTAAATCAAAAATGCAGATTATTATATGGGGCAAGGTAGGCATGGACTTTAACACTTTTGGATCTATGATTGTGGAGTGTTTTAAGACTAGTGAGGAGTTGAGGAGGGCATATGAGACGAATCCTTCTCAAACAGTAGAAAACATAAAATATTGAATGATTTCCCAAGGCAAAGCACTGTAAACAATGGATTATACCTATCTAACTTGAAAACATTAAACATTTATGAATGGAATGAAATATGGCATACATAATATTTAACAAATGATTACAAAAGAAGAGACTGTGCTAAAATTCCATATCACAGGGATCCCATAAAAAATAGCTGCAAATATTTATTAATTCCCTGCTAAACTGGTTACAAATATGTACAATCAAGCTCAGAGCATCCTAGTGTTTCCAATCTACTTCACCTCTACAAATGACTGAAAAATTACATTAAATAGACATAGCCTCAGGGGGCGAATCCGTAGAAAGAGGAGTTGTTTCACCTGCCCCAAAACAAAAACCTGAAGATAGAAAAAACCTAACAATATGCCTCTGAAAGAGAGGGAACTGCATATTTCGACCATCTAGAAGATTTTCTGTTAGATTTACTCCAACAAATGTGAAGAAAAACAAATCTGGAACCCTGCCCCCTCCTTTATCGTTTGCTGTTGTTCCGTGGCTAAATGCCGTAATGCTCTCTACTCTTACCATTAGCTCATGGCCTTAATAGAATGTCTTTTTCCTTTAACCTAAAGAAAACCCCTTTAAACCCAAAAAATCAAAATTTCCTCGTTTAATGGAGAAAAACCCCTTTTTCACCGAAAAGAGTGAAAGACTTTGGTGGAGGAAATTTCGATATGCGCGATGGTCCGATGGTGGGTAGAGTGATGTTGTGATGGTGTCTAGGCCGATGTGATAAGGGAGTGATGGAGGAAAGGCCAATGCGATGGGAATGGAGGATTGCCGAATAAATCCCTTTTAAAACTAATAAAACAAATGTGGCGCTTTTTACATGGGGAAAAGCCCTTTTTCTTTGGAAAGGAGCGGAAAGATTTTGGTGGGACCGAGACATCGTAATCACAAAATGGAAGAGGAGCGAGACTGCTAGGCGGAGGAAATGCGATGATCACGCAATGTGATGAGCAATGAGATCGCATCGGCAGAAGGGAGATGGCGGGCTAAGCGCAGCGGGAAAAACGATAATGCAGTGGGCGATATGCGTTGCGATCGCATTGACAATGTCGGGAATGCGGATTAATGAGTTGCGGGACTGTGAGGTTGCGATGCGATCGTGTGATGGCGATTGCATCGGTGATGAGCCATCGCATCGGGGTTTGTAGAAGACGAAAATTTCAAAAGAAAAAAGAAACTTTTGTGGTGAAGGGAAAAAACATATAAAAAGGTAAAAAATGTAAAGTTAAAGGGCTAGCGGAGTAATGGAAAAAAGGGGTAGAGTTGTGCTTTTTGAGCCATTTATTCACTTGGGCATATTTTCTGATCTAGAAAGTGATTTTGGGAGTGTGATATACCATTGGAAAGATTTTTCTGAGCTCCTTCTGATGAACATACTTAGAACATGTTTTGCACTGAAGATCATGTAAAAAACATCCTTGAAAACCAAGCAGAGAAAAAGCCCCTTTGGCTTTATGGAGTTAGCAACTTCTGAAGTTCAACTTATTACATATGGAAACATAAAATTACATAAGAAATGATAAAATAAAAAAAGTACCATGTTTTCACCTCAAAACATGTTTTGAGGTGAAAATTACATCAAGCTTAAAAGAACAACTCTTTGACTTTTCCAGATACCATGCTTTTGAGTTTATTTGGCATCCTCATGTCCTTGTTGATATTTATTAACACTTTGATCATTAATTTGACTATGGTGGAACCCTAAAACTTAATGAGACCAAACCCTATGACCTAATGAAATGAACTACAAAATGAAAATGAATCATGACTGAAGACCATAGAGAGGAGAACCAGCAAGTATTTTCATGAGGGAAAATTGATGAAATGACCCCAACCATCAGTGAATCCATGACCTAATGGAGTGATAAAAGTTATAGTATGAGACTCCTACTATGCAAATGTAAAAGAGAAGATTTTGATCACTGATGGCAGTATGACAAGATTGACACTAACATTGGATCCAATGGGGATGGTAGCTCCTTGGAGGTGCCAAGAACACCGTAGACCTAGTAGCCTTATCCATTAGGCAAATACGGTCAAAATATTTCAAAGATTGAAAACTGACATA
Source organism: Pinus albicaulis (assembly GCA_034641835.2). Lineage (NCBI taxonomy): Eukaryota > Viridiplantae > Streptophyta > Pinopsida > Pinales > Pinaceae > Pinus > Pinus albicaulis. Next base: position 244,598,330 of record CM076584.1, on the reverse strand, counting down.
ATGCAGACTAACTAGTGACTCAAACCATGACTGTAAAACTAAATCAAAACCGACAAACCTTACACATATCATTCAAGTTTTATAGCCTTCACCTCGGGCCCCAAGCTTCAATGACTGTGTACTTGAAATTTTACCAACAATGAATATGGTATGTACAATGACTGTGACATAATTTCAGGGAATCATCTTAAAAGTAGTAGTGCTTCAAGAGCCTACCATTCACTGGCCCTCCTGGGAAGTCTTGACCATCCATCTCTGTGAGCAGAAAAGCGTTTTCTCCTCTGTATGCTGAAATCTTATACGGTCCTTTCCATAGGTTGTCAAACTTACTATGTTTTCCTTTGTCCTCATTCCGTGCATCCCATCTCAGCACCACATCATCTAACTGAAATTTCTCTGCTTTGGTTTTGCGATCATAGATCTTATTTATTTTTTCTTGCAACTGGAAAGTGTTTTGAGAAACTTCTTCCCTTGTTTGCTGAAGGTGTATCATTTGATTGATCCTTTGCTGATTATCATCCTCTTCGCTGCTAGCTTCTTGTAGTAATCTCATGAATGGAACTGTAAGTGATGTAGGAAATACGGAATCAGTGCCATAAACTAATTCAAATGGTGACATACCTATGGATTTCTTGCTGCTAACTCTATCGGCCCATAATGTGTTGACAAGTTTTCGATGCCAATTCCTCTTATTTGCTTCCAACATTTTCTTAATTATATTCACCAAAGTCTTATTTGATGACTTTACTAATTCGTTGCCCTGTGGGTAGTATGTTTTCGAGTGGCCCAATATAATATTGTACTTATTGCAGAACTCCACCATATTCTTGGATTTAAATTCCGCTGCATTATATCTTATGATCTTGTGAGGGCAACCAAAACGAGACAAGATATTTGATTCTAAAAATTGAATAATTACTGTATCTGTGGCTTGCCTTGCTGGAATGGCCTCAATCCATTTGGTGAAATAATCGGTAGCTGTCAAGATCCATCGATGTTGTGATGATGATGTGGGATGGATTTCCCCTATGAAATCAAGTCCCCACTGCTGGAAAGGTGCATTTACTTGAACTAGTTTCAAAGGAAGAGGAAGCAGTTTCCTTTTTCCTTGAAAAATTTGACACTCATGGTAACTCATCACTGTTTTATAGAAATCTGAAAATAGAGTCAGCCAATAATATCTTGCTCTCAAAAATTTGTTAGTTTTTTTCCAAAACAAATGACCACCACAATCACCTTTATGAAAGTCCTGCATCACCTGCTGAGCCTCATCTTCAACCAAACAATTAAGTAGAATACCTCCCAGATCTTTCCAATAAAGAGCACTGTTTAAAATACATAATTTAGCAGACTTGAGTTTTAGTGATCTACCTTTGCTTCTAGACATCCCTAGAGGTGGGGAAAGATGCTGAAGAACATAAAATATGTCTGAATACCATGGTGATTGGAGAAAAAATTCTGAAACTGGAATAAGCGAACTATCATCCTCATCCTCCAACATTACTGCTATGATATTTATGTCTAGGGCACGCAGATTTGATTGCTCCATTATTTTTTCCAAGCCTTGTCCCTTGATTAACTTTGTGGGTTTAATCTCAAAATCATATTCCAACATTGTTGCTATCCACTTACCTGTTCTTCCCTTTGGATCAGTTTGCACCAGAACATCTTTTACTGATGCATTAGGAACATATGCTATGGTATGTGAATGCAAAATGTACATTTTGGAATCCTTTAATGCTTTTATAAGAGCCAATGCTTGTTTCTCAATGATATTATACCACAAGGAAACATCTCAAATGGTCCTATTGAAAAAGGCAATGGGTTTTTCAATCTGATCTCTCTTTTGCATCAATACCACAGCCATGGTATACTCTGACGAAAATGAAAATATATTGAAATATTGAGTGTAATCGGGACTAATCAAGAATGGGGCATTGGAAAAATCAAACTTTACCAGATTAAATGACTTCATAGCATCCTCGCTCCATTTGACAGTGTTGTCCTTTTTCAACATATTAGTCCTTTCTTGTAAATGTTCCGCCAAATTGGGTATAAATCGACGTAAGAAGTTCATCTTACCATTGAATGCCTAAATTTCCTTTTTTTTACGTGGGAAGTCTATGCGTTGAATTGCCTCCACTCTTGAAGGATCGATGCAAATATCGTCTTTAGAAATGATATGACCCAACAGCTTTCCCTCATCCATAACAAAGTGACTTTTCTTCGGGTTGAGAGAAATCCCAAACTTTCTGCATCTCTGAAATACAATCCTCAAGTGGTGCAGGTGTTCATCATCAGAACCAGAAAGCACTGTCAAATCATCTAAATAAACAACCAGAAAAAAATCCTTCTCATTAGCAAAAGCGATGTCCATTGCTCGCTGGAAAGTGGCTCTAGAATTCTTCAATCCAAATGGCATTTTGGCATACTGAAAAGTTCCCCAAGGTGTCGTAAAAACGGTTTTTTATTGGTCTTTTTCATGCACCAAGATTTGATTATAGCCTAAGTACCCATCAAGTAGTGACATGCACGATGCTCCAACTACTCTTTGCAGAATATGATCCATCTTCGGAAGTGGATAGTTATCCTTTAAGGATACTTTATTGAGATTCCGGAAATCTATGCACAACCCTATTTCTCCTGTCTTTTTGTGCATTGGGACTAAATTCGAAATCCAATCACAAAATCTAATTGGAACAATGATACCAGCTTTATACAATCGATTTACCTCTTTTTCAATGGATGGAAGCAGCTTTGGATTGATCCTTCTCAGCTTCTGTCTAAATGGCTTCTGATCTGGCTTGATAGGAATATTATGCTAAATTATATTTTTTTCATATACCTTCAAATCTGATTAATCCCACACAAACACATCAGAAAATTCAGAAAGTAATTTAACATACTAGGCCTTTACCTCAGGAGACAATGCTTTTGATAACTTCATAAACTTAGGCTTGTCAGCTGCTCCAAGATTGACATCTTCAACTCCCTTATCAGTAGGCACCAAGATTGGCTTTCTTGCAACATCATCTTGATAAAAAAGCTCCTCTAAAGGTATGAGACCTCTAGGAATAACATTATCTTTCAGTTGTAACACGTCCATCTGATTTTCTTCGATCTCTTGTTCATCGGTATCATAATCACCATCTATGGAAGTATCCTTGAATTTTCCTTCATTCCGTAAAAAAAGCATTGATTTCGTTGTCATCTCAAAACACCTGCCAATACTTTAAATTATCCAGAACAACAGGCCGATGTTTGACATGAATTTCAAATTTGTTGCTAGAGTTCATTGGAATCTTCAAATTGCTTGCAGTAGTGGCAAGTGAATCTGCAATAAGATTCTGCATTCGAGGTACTGCTATCAAAGTATATTCAGAAAAAATTCTTAGGATGTATAGGACCTCATTTTTGTATGCTCTCAATCATGGATGCTTTGCTTGATACTCTCCTTTTACCTTTTTGATTATCAACTCTAAATCTCCATAGACAGAATCCTTTTTGCATTTAACTTCTTCAAAATTTTCAGACCTGCAATCAAAGCTTCATACTCTGCTTCATTGTTAGAGCAGTCAAAAGCCAACTTATAAGCACATACTCTAACATTACTAGGAACTTTATCAAGCTAGAAAGCAGGGCTCCCAATCCATATTACTATACCAGCACTGTCCTTACCAAAAACTTTGTCAAACTCCATGCTCCAAAGGCCTTCCTCTTCTTCTAGATGCTGAAATTTTGTTTCTTTCTCTACCTTACCTTGGCTAATATCTTCATTTTTCTACTGTTCACTGACCTTTTTCTGCTGGCAGGTGGAAGGCTCAAAAAGGCTTGCTACTTTTTCTTTTTCTTGTTTAAGGACTTCCCTGAAATTCTCTAAAATTTCTGGTACCTCATCTACTTCTACCAACTGAACATATTCATCATTCAAACCACTATCTGAATATAATACAAATGACTCTAAATCTGTATGGACATCATTAATGGGATGATTAACTGGCTTTTCTTTGCTAGTGATCATATATTTCATTTTCTTCTCCCTGTATAGCTTTCTCAATTGATCGAACACGGGGATGGTAGCATAAGAGAAATCAAGTTGTATGGTTCCCTTCAGTTTTGCACCCCACGATATGGACAATATCATTCCAAACCGTGGTGGAACATTAGCAACAACCAAATCCATAAAAACATTCTTGGCTGGGATTTGATCTAAAGATACTACCAAGTCTTTGATACGACCAATACAACGGACCTTACCAGAGTCAAAGGAATACAGATCATGGTATTTGCGGGTAATATCAAGACCAAACTTCTCCATAATGGCTTTAGGCATCAAATTGTGAGAGGCGCCGGAGTCCAACATAGCATTGTGTAAAATGTACTCATGCAATCTAAGACTCGGGTAAAAGGGACAGACTTCACTATCTTCAGACTGACCTTCTATGGCAGGACCAAAAATGAGTTCGGGATGGTCATCTTCGACATTTACCATATTTGACATAGAGTCTATTTGAAAAAATCTAGATACAAGATGTTTATAAGTGTTGTTCTTCACCAACTCAGCTAAGGGAATGGACACCTTTAGCTTAGCAATTTCATTTTCTAAATTAAAAGATGAAATTTTTTCTACCTCTTTGACGGGAAGATATTTCTTCTCTACTTGCTCCTTTGCTGCACTTGGCTGATTATTCTTCTCATTTTCAATGTTATTTGTCGAGGATATCATGTTGGAAGACGGATCAGCAGGTTCTTTCCCTTTCCTCTGAATATTTGAAGAGTCATTCTTTGATAATAGCTCTTTCCTTTTCTGAATGGGATTGATTGGCACATCTATGCTCCTCAAAGAATACTGCTTATGTTGTGCTGACAAGGCATGCATATATCCTCGTTGATAATCTTCGGACTCTTCCTCTAAAGCTACGTCATTGGCCAATATGAAATCTTCATCTTTTCGAGCGTCTGGAACCACTGCATATTCTTCATCTTCTATCAGAAAAATGGGCATACCATCAACAGTGAAAAAATGACTAGCTTCAACTACCGGATCATCATCATCATCTTTTTCCATTCCTTGAACATAATTTTGCTGCAAAGGAGTTCTAATCTACTGTTGTTGTGTTGTTTGGTCTTATATTTTATGCTCCCTCCACTTGATTTGGAATTGGGGCTGCTATTATCCTCTGAAATTTGGATTCCTGATTGGGGCTTCAGGTCTAGTTGAAATAGTCAAATGGTCAACCATCTTCTCCACAGTTCGGATCAAAGTATCTGTCTTAGCTTCTGAAGGGGATGCTTCCTCCTTTATAGTCACTCTCTTTTCAACTCTCATCCATGCTCTTGTAGCCAGCAGATTTGCTTCCACGCTTACAACGTTTTTCTGCATATCTTCAAGTGTGGTAGGATCTCGTTCTCGTAACTAATATGCCATGTCAACATCGAAACCATATGGAAATTTGAGCAAAGCTAACCCCATGGGGGGTTTTAGGTTGGCCGGAATAGCATTGTATACTGCATTAAACCTCACACAATAATCTTGTACACTTTCACCTACATTCCTTTTGATATTTTCATACTCAGACAAAATTTGGAGTGGGTTTTTCTTTACCTCCCACCGGTCTAAGAATTGTCTATGTAGCTCTACCAAAGTGTGGATAGTGGCTGCTGGTAAGGCTCTGAACCATTTTCGAATTTCACCTCCAAAGCTTTGGACAAACAATCTCATAGTCACATTTTCTGCCTCTACCTCATGAAGGTCAAAGAAGTCATTCATTTTATCAACATGTTGCTGTGCTGTAATGCTTTGAGTGGCATCAAAAAGAGGTATTTTACTTTGGTAATCAACAGGCATATCATTCAGATTCTGAGGTAAAACCAGGGGTGCATACCGGGAAGCCATGAATCGAGGTGGATTTACAACAACGTTTGAACTACTAGGATTCAAGGGAGCTGTTGATGGAGAAGTAGGGGTGATAAGTTGGAGCAAAAGGGTAGGTATAAATGGAAGTTGAGAATTGATTTTAGAAATTGATGGGAATAATGATGAATTAAGGGTAGCAGATGTTGTTTCTGCTGATTCTGAAAGCTCAAGGATATTGGTAGTAGTGATGGATGACTAAGGAGAGTTTAAGATATAATCGTCAATTGATCTGTTTGCCCTTTGAACTTCGAGATCTACAAGAAACTCCGGGTCTAAAACTGTGTCATCAAGTTTCGTTTCAGATTTGATTCTGAACAGAGAAAGCTCAAAATGCTCATCAAAAGGGAGGTCTTCAACGAACAACCACTCACTGGGCCAGGAATGGGATCTGAAAATAGGTCTAGGGCTTACTGAACCTTCTTGTCTTCTGATTATTCACAGAATAAGGTTATGATTTTCAAATATAGGAGGAGGATTTGGATCAAGATTGGCCCTCATGTATTTCTTTGAAGCCAGTGTGGTTGAATTTCGAAATTTGTACTTTGCAATGTTTTATTTCAACCTATAAAATTCTAAAACTCATCATCCAACGTTCAAGAATTTATATGGAAGATATTACCGGGGTGATCAGTCATTCGTTTTAGATTTTCCATAGTATGGTTGCCACTATGTTATCACCTAGATTGACCTCAGGCTGAAGGAAGGCAAACCAGGGTAACCACAAACCACGCTTAACCTTGTAGCTAGCCCTACAAGGCAGGGAGAGGGCTCTCTCCATAAGAAATCTCAGTCAAGGATGACAACAACAATGATTTTAGGCTAGGTATAGTAGCTCGAAATGTTTTTTTGTAGATTTTCTGGTGTTGTTGGTTGGATCAGATGGAGCTGGGCAGTTTAACTCTGGGAAATAAAATCAGAAATGTAGAGTATTCTATGGGGCAAGGTAGGCATGGACTTTAACACTTTTGGCTTTATGATTGTGGAGTGTTTTAAGATTGGTGAGGAGCTGAGGAGGGCATATGAGATGAATCCTTCTCAGACAGTAGAAAACATAAAATATTGAATGATTTTCCAAGGCAGAGCACTGTAAACAATGGATTCTACCAATCTAACTTGAAAACATTCAACAAAAATGAATGGAATGAAAGATGGCATACACAACATTTAACAAATGATTACAAAAGAAGAGACTGTGCTAAAATTCCATACCACAGGGATCCAATAAAAAATAGCTGCAATTCTTTATTAATTCCCTGCTAAACTGGTTACAAATATGTACAATCAAGCTCAGAGCATCCCAATGATTCCAATCTGCTTCACCTCTACAAATGACTGAAAAATTACATCAAATAGACATAGCCTCAGGGGGCGAATCCGTAGAAAGAGGAGTTGTTTCACCTGCCCTGAAACAAAAACTTGAAGATAGAAAAAACCTAACAATATGCCTCTGAAAGAGAGGGAACTGCATATTTTGATCACCTAGAAGATTTTTTGTTAGATTTACTCCAACAGATGGGAAGAAAAACAAATCTGGAACCTTGCCCCCTCCTTTATTGTTTGTTGCCGTTCCATGGCTAAATGTCGTAATGTTCTCTGCTCTTACCATTAGCTCATGGCCTTAACAGAATGTATTTTTCCTTTAACCTGAATAAAACCCCTTTAAACCCAAAAAATCAAATGTGCCTTGTTTAACAGAGAAAAACCCCTTTTTCATTGAAAAGAGATAAATACTTTTGTGGAGGAAATTGCGATATGTGATGGAGCGATGGAGCAATGAGCGATATGTGCGATGGTCCGATGGTGGGTAGAGTGATGTTGCGATGGTGTATAGGCTGATGTGATAAGGGAGAAATGGAGGAAAGGATAATGCAATGGGAATGGAGGATTGCCGAAGAAATCCCCTCTAAAACCAATAAAACAAATGTGGAACTTTTTACATGGGGAAAAGCCCTTTTTCTTTGGAAAGGAGCGAAAAGATTTTGGTGGGACCAGGACATCGCAATCGCAAATCGAAAGAGGAGTGGGACTGCTGGGCAAAGGAAATACGATGATCGTGTGAAGCGATGAGCGATGAGATCGCATCGACGGAAGGGAGATGGCGGGTTAAGCACAACGGGGAAAACGATAATGTGATGGGCGATATGCGATGTGATCGCATCGGCAATGTCAGGAATGCAGAGTAATGAGCTGCAGGACTGCGAGGTTGCGATGGTGATCGCAGTGGCTATGAGCCATCGCATCAGGGTTTGTAGAAGACGGCAATTTAAAAAGAAAAAAGGAACTTTTGCAGTGAAGGGAAAAAACATATAAAAAGGTAAAAAATGTAAAGTTAAAGGGCCAACGGAGTAATAGAAAAAAGGGGCAAAGTTGTGCTTTTTGAGCCATTTATTCACTTGGGCATATTTTCTGATCCAGAAAGTGATTTTGGGAGTGTGATATACTGTTGGAAAATTTTTTCCAAGCTCCTTCTGATGAACATACTTACAACATGTTTTTCACTGAATATCATGTGAAAAAAATCCTTGAAAACCAGGCAGAGAAAAATCCCCTTTGGCTTTATGGAGATAGTAGCTTCTGAAGTTCAACTTATTACATATGGAAACATAAAATTACATAAGAAATGATAATAAAAACAAAGTACTCTGTTTTCACCTCAAAACATGTTTTGAGGTGAAAATTACATCAAGCTTAAAAGAACAACTCTTTGACTTTTCTAGATACCATGCTTTTGAGTTTATTTGGCATCCTCATGTCCTTGCTGATATTTATTGACACTTTTCTCATTAATTTGACAATGGTGGAACCCTAAAACTTAATGAGACCAAACCCTATGACCTAATGAAATGAACTACAAAGTGAAAATGAATCATGATTGAAGACCATAGAGAGGAGAACTAGCAAGTATTTTCATGAGGGAAAACTGATGAAATGACCCCAACCATCAATGAATCCATGACCTAATGGAGTGATAAAAGTTATAGTATGAGAATCCTACTATGCAAATGCAAAAGAGCAGATTTTGATCACTGATGGCAGTATGACAAGACTGACACTAACATATTGTATGGCGTTGTATGTCATATGTGGGTGCACATATTGTGATGTACACTATGTGTATGTCTACATGATCGAAGAGAAACAATGACACTCAGTGCTTTTTGATTGTGGCAACTGATATGGTATGGATACAAAATAACAAAGGCAGAAGTAAGGAATGATGAAGGATAAGTATCGATATTTTATTTCAGTTCTATTATGCATGTGATCTAGCTTATGATGGCTACATGTGATTTATGATTATGGTTTATGATGATTGCATGTGATTCATGATTTTGACCTATGATGGTTATGTTTTGAGCTAACCAGATGTGATATGTTTATACATGATGATTTGATCAAACAACTAGTTTGACTTGTGTGATAATTAGTAAACAGAAGTGCAAGTGTACTTTATTGACGGTCTACCAAGGAGGTATTATTTGAATTTATTTTGAATCTAATGGAAACCATGTGCTTGGTATAGGAAATCATGCAAAGCCCTATTTAGGATGGTTGAAACCGACTGTAAGAATTAGCAGTGTCAGTAAAAGGAATTGGAACATGCAATAGTATGTTGGTAAATCAGTTCAGGAGCAGCGCCATTGTGGGACATTTGTACTCAATAGTGCCCATTGATTTACATGAGCATGTTATGACCAGTATGATGGTTCTATGGTAGGATTATGCCTTGGTTTCTATATCTTCCGATGCGAGGAAGCCTTGCCAAGGGATGGAATTCTCGGGATAGGGTGCCAGCGGAACATGGAAGGTGTGTGACCGCGTGAAAGGGGGCGACTGGATTTCCCGAGGGACTGTGTAGCAGAGAATGGAAGGTAGAGGATGGATTTTTTTTTGACGCAGAGAGCCAAATCAAAAAATTATTCATAAAACAAACATATACTTTATTAAATTAATTCACTCACCAAAATTGGCTTCACAAATAAATTACGTGGCTCTTTATTCTTGAGGAAGAAAGCTCTCGAATTCCTCAAAGAGAAAATTCTTCCTAGATATTTAGAGGAAGTTTAGATTAATCCTCTCAATTTTAGGAATCTATCTTGACTACCTAATCTCTAAAAAATTATAGAATTATTCATAAAATCTAGAACTTTCTAGTTTCTCCTAATTAAATAAATAATAATTTTAAAACATGTGATGGTCTTGCATCATACTACCGGGGAGGAAAAGATACATTCATATGCTTTGCTTATGGAATTTGTCAATGCTTGTACCATATTTTGAACTCTTTGTTGCAATCATCCAAATAGAATCTTCGACTGGTTCATTCTTCCATTTAACCAAGTATTGAAAATACTCTTTATTCCTGGTCTTTTTAGCCACTCTTTTATTGATGATTGATTCAATATGTTTTCCTGGTGTTGAAGGTGGTTGTTTCTCCCATTGAAATTTATCACTAATAGGTGCATCTATAGGATCATTCATTGGTTCCTTAAAGGGGTATAGATATGTAACATTAAATTTTGGTGAAATGACAAAGCCTTTGGGTAGTTCTACTTCATAAGCATTCGAGGAAAATTTCCTCAAAATTTTGCATAGTCCAATATTTTTCAGTTTTAACTTATTATATTCCCCTTTAGGAAATCTTTCTTTCTGAATATATTCCATAACCAAGTTTCCAACATCAAAATCCAGTTTTCTTATTTTAGAATCTACTCTTCGTTTATACTTGTTGCTGCTTTCTTGTAATTACTTCTTGACTCGATCCTATATTTCCTGGATATTGGTTGCAAAATATTCACCATATGCACTTCTAAATTGTTGTTTTCCAAGGTTCCTTAATTCATAAATTCCTCTTGGATGCATCCCATAAACAATTTTTAATGGACTTAATCTTTTTCTTCTATTGGGTGAATCGTTATATGCAAATCATTCCTAAGCAAGGACCTGATACCATTGTTTGGTATGTTCACTTACCAAACTCCTTAAGATATTTCCAAGACTTATATTTACCACCATTTTTTGATCATCAGTTTGGGGATGATATGATGAGCTAAAACTAAGATTGGTTCCTAACATTTTCCATAGAGTTCTCCAAAAATGACCCACAAACGTGGTGCCTCTGTTAGAAACAATGCTTGTAGGTAATCCATGCAGCCTAACTATTTCTTTGAAGAACAAGTTTGCTATGTTAGTTTCATAAATTGTCTTTTTACAAGCTATAAAGTGTGTCATTTTTTAGAATCTGTCAATAACAACAAATATTGAGTAACTTCCTCTTTGTGTTTCGGGAAATCCTAATAAAAAATCCATGCTTATAGAATCCCACGGTCAATTTGGCATTGGTAAAGGTTGATATAGTCCTATGTTCTGACTTCTTCCTTTTGCATATTGACATATCCTGCATCTTTCAACAAATATTCTTACATCTTCTTGCATGCGAGGCCAATATTAGAATGCTTGTAATTGTGCTAGAGTTTTATCTTTCCCAAAATTACCTACTAAACCTCCACTATGTTTTTATTTTAATAAATTTTCCCTCATCGAACATCTTGGAATGCATAATCATGTTCCTTTGAACAAAATTCCTTCTTGTATCATGTAATATAACCATGGAGTTCTATATCTACTTATAGTATTTTCACGAGCTGCATAAGATTCTTTGAAATTTGGATCATCTTTATACATATCTTTCAGCTCATCAAATCCTAAGACATTCACTTGGAATTCTTGAAAAAATAAATTCATCTTGCTTAATGCATCTTCTACTGTATTTGACTGCCCACTTTTATGCTTGATGACAAATGTAAAGTTTTGTAAGAATTCAATCCATTTAACATATTTTTGACTCAATTTTGTCTGATTGTTGATATATTGTAAAGCATGATTATTTGTGTAGAGGATGAACTCTTTTGGCATAATATAAATGTCTCCATTTTTTTAAAGTTTGTATGATGACATAGAATTCTTTATCATAAGAAGAGTATTTTTTCTTGGCTTCATTGAATTTTTCACTGTAGTAGGCGAATGGTTTTCCATATTGACTTAGAACAACTCCTATTGCAGTTCCATTGGCATCAACCTCAACTTGGAACAACTTGTTGAAGTTTGGAAATGCTAAAATAGGTTGTTCTGTAATATTTTTCTTTAATAATTTGAAACTTTTATTAGCTTATTTTTTCCAATGGAATGGTTGATTTATTTCTTTAATAGTTTCTATAATTGGAGCACATATTCCACTAATTTTTTTTATAAATTTTCTGTAGAAGCTTTCCAATCCATGAAAACTTCTTACATCTAAAATTATTCTTGGATTTGGCCAGTTGATTATGGCCTTCACTTTCTCCTAATCCATCTTTAAGCCTTCCTTTGAAATCACAAAACCCAAGTACAATAATTTTGTTTTCATGAAACTACATTTCTTTAAATTAATTAACAATTTCTCTTGTTGTAGCTTCTTCAAAACAATCTTTAGATGTCTTAGGTGCTCTTCTTTTAACTCACTGTAAATTAGGATATCATCAAGATAAACTATGACAAATTTTCCAATGAATTATTTTAAGACCTCATTCATTAACCTCATAAAGGTACTCAGAGCATTGGTAAGTCTGAAGGGCATTACCAACCATTCATATAAGCCATTATTAGTTTTGAATGTTGTTTTACATTCATCACCTTCTCTGGTTATGATCTGATTATATCCACTTTTAAAATCTATTTTAGAAAAATATTCATCACAAGTTAGACAATCTATAAGATCATCAATATGAGGTAATGGAAACATGTATGTGATTGTGATTTTGTTGATTTCTCGAGAATTTGTACACATTCTCCATCCGCCATCCTTCTTCGGAGTTAAAACTGTTGGAACAACACATAGACTTAAGCTTTCTTGAATGATACCTTTATACAACAATTCTTGTACTTGATTTTTAATCTCTTCATTCTCCTTTGGAGTCATTTTGTAGGATGCTTTGTTTGGAAGGATCGCACCTAGAATGAGATCAATATGATGGATAGTAATTATAATGGGGGGAAACTTATGAGGAAATTCATCCACTACAATATCAATGAATTCATTCAATATTTTTTTAATTTCTTCTGGAAGGTCATTCAGATTTGTGCTTGTGATGACTACTTTTGGATTCCCAGTCAAAGAAAAAATGATCTATTAGCCTCACTCTCATGTGATAAAAACAATTCTAAGTCCAAAATAATTAAATTAATTATTATAATGAAAGTTAGGATTTAATCCTACCTTTCTATATTGGGTTTGTTCCTCATAGTTAGGATTGAGTTTAGGTCTAGTTGGTTGAGAGATTCTCTCCAATTAGTTAGGCTCCTATATTAGTGTGTGGTTGAGATATTTGCTCAACCATATTTTCCAAGATAGATGCACTATATTGAGACAAAGTTCCTCATGTATTTGTATTTGTATCATTTTAATTATTGTGTACATTACATTACATTACATTATGAGAGGAATACATTGAGGCTGAGCCCTTTTCCACAGGAATACATTGAGGCTGAGGCCTTTTCCGCAACTTCTCTGTTTCTGGTAAATTATGTGAATTTTGCTAATATCCTTCATGTGGTATTATGTGAATTTGTAATAGTGAAGTCACAACGAGGTGTGTGTTGAGTACAATTTTCGAAATAAAATGTGAATATGTAGTGAGCATGTTGCATATAAATGTGTGTTGTTGGGTGAAGTGAGTATATCTAATTGGAAAGGGCACAATAAATTATATTGAGAATCAATTGTGGCTCATTAAGGTTTCCTAAATTTCATATGGCCAATTCAATTACAAATATCTAATGTTGCAACATGGGCTGGTAATAACTATGTGCAGGTCTAGGATTTTAATACACTAGTAAAGTGGACTTCAACGTAGCAACAAACTTGTTAATTCTCCCTGCTTCTACATCAATGTTGTGAGATTGGAGCTAAGGTTCAAGCTTATCTCAATCAATGTTGAAGCTCAAGGAGATTATGAATTTGTTTTGATTAAGGTTGGATCCCTCTCATTGGGTTTCACAACAGACAAAAAATTGAAGCAAATATTGTAAGTCATGCATTCTTTCTTTTAATTTTATGTTAGATATCTCTTTAGGCTACTTGGTGGAAAAAAATTGAAGCAAAGACCTCACCTTTGGGAATTGAAATGCCTTGGGGACTCAAATCCACAACCAGTGATTAATTTTTTTCACAGTGGCTTGTATTCACTTCAATCATGATCCATTCTTGTTGATTGGAAAAAGTCTCTTATGTTCTCTCAAATGTTGTTGTGTGTTGGTTTATTTTACTCACTTCTCTATGAATTTTCCATATTTATTGAGTTATCATCATATTTATGGAAATTTTTTCCTTTCCGATATACGAGATCCATTGTTTTCCTTGAATGTTAATGTCATACTAGGGTAGTTCACTTCTCCTAGATAATCATGGTATCTCATATGATTGTTGGTTTTCCCTTTAAAGAATAAAAAGATTGTGGAAAAAATACAAGGTTCCACGAAATATCACAGGTTCGAGTGGGATCTGTAGGTTGCAGTATTGAAAGTTTTTTTCAATTGGCATGAGGTTGGAGTCAAGTTTAGCCATAAAAGTTTCACTGTCGAATCCTATGACACTTGCAATGAGATCAGATTAGATAGAAAAATAATTTTAAACCTTGTTTTCAGTCATTTGCACCATAAATTTTGACTTAAATGTTTTGATAATATCGCATGTCTACAAAAATGATGAGATAAACATACCATCCATGCCCCTCCTTATATTTCACTTTATTTCCTAGCTCATCTTCATTATCAGTAGTAGAAACATAGGCATTAATGCTTCCTGTCGAAATCCACTAGTTGATCACATATTATTTGAAGAATTTTTTTATGCTATGTATCATATTTGCAGTGTGTAAAGTTGGGACTGGTTATAGAACAGTGAAGTCATGCATACTGCGAAATAGAGAGGTGCTAGAACTCTTTGTCCTTTTTTTTTCCAGATCCAACTTGACCTACTGCTAAGCACCTACTTCACTTCATCTTTATTTCCTTATGGTTTCGTCTTCTCATGATAATTATTTCTTTATGGTGTAGACCCAAATCTATCAAATTTATTGGAAGTGAAATCGCACAAAAAATTGAAACTCTCAAAGTGGCTCGTCGCAGTCCTAGGTTCGAAAATTGGAAACAAGTCGCTCGTAGAAATTAAGAAACCTCTATGAAAGATGAATTATTATTTCAGATCAAGGAAGAAGATTATTTCAGTATAGTCCCAAGGATAGACATATTTTTGTTCAGTTGAACAATGTTATTCCTTAACCAAATTGTCATCATCCAAGTTTCAATGTTGGTAGACCACTATTGCAGATCGACACACACTCATACATAATTGCACCACCGGTCCTCCAAGTCAACCATTCTAGGTGGGTATTGGGCATTTTTGGAGTTGGTCATAATTTTTTTTTTTTAATATGTAATGTTTGGAAATAAACTTGAATTCACCTTTTATAAAGTGATGTCATAAAGGGATGATAAATTCATTTTTAAAAGGGATGATAAATTAAAGCTTTCATGGAGGGATAAGAGTGGTCATAATTTTTTTTTTTTTAAATATGTGTGATAATGAAGCTTTTGTAATGGAGTGATAAGTCGTATTGTTGGAGTGAAAAGTGAATATTTTTTAAAGGGAATCTCATTGTTGTATTTTGAAGTAAAATTTTTACTTCTAGGAGATTGAGTCAGTGAACATCCATATTTCGAAGATGAGTTGCTTCAAAGGGTTGCGAGCCTGACATATTTATTACTTGAAGGTGAAGTCAATTGCTTATGTACTCAATACTTAATAAAAACATATCTTTATGGCAGTCATTGTGTCCTAGATCCACCCGAAATTGAATAAGGGGATCTTAGGTACACTGTGAGTATGTTTGTGATGGCGTATGATTCTTGATGTTGCTTATTTTTTGTGTCTAGTTTTTGACATTCTCTTTGTAAAATGGTACACATGGAGTACACAAAAAAAATAAAATTAAGGAAATGCATGCAAACAATAAATTCTCTTCAAGCTCATGTAAGCAAGAAAACTACAAGCAATCAAGAAGCTAGAACACAACCAAAAAATATCAAGTTATTAACAACATCATTCAAAAATGATTCTACACCAACAGGAAAATTCAATCAAGGTAATCAAGTTAATGAAGCTGCAAACTCAAGCATTCCGAGGAAAATTATACATCAATGCTCAACGACAATTGGTCATTGTTTAACCTGAAAATAAATTTATTTTCTATAAGTAAGCTTGTAATCAAATTCAAATTGAGTTTAATTGTAAGGGTGCAATCTCGGTTGAAACTGGAACCCAAGTTTTGAATTGATAGGAGGTCAAGTGAGTCAATTCTCTTCAACTGATTCAATTAAGCCAAGTGAGTTCATTTTTTTTAACTAAGTCATTCAAATCATTGTAAGAGTTTCTCTTGGGTGCATTTTCGATAGTAATTGACACCCTTCTTTTGATAAAAAAAGTGATTGAGTTCAATCAAGTGCAAAGTTCGCAACATCAAGCGAGCCTGAAATTGATTTGAGAAAGCATTCAAGCGAGCATAAGTTCAAGTAATCAATTATTTACCGAAGATCCAAGCAAGCATCATGAGCCCTCAGAATAGGTATGTATTTACCTTTGATTACCTGTCCTTTTTTCCTCTTCCTTATCCATCTTGTGCCATGATATAATAATATAATGAAAGGATTTTTATGAAGAGTGAATGAAAAATGATCCTAATATGATTTAACTGTCCAAACTAATTCCCGTGGCTTTTTATGCTAAAAATAACAGATGGAACAATAGTTGCTCCCAAGAAGGAACAATAGGACCTAATCACGGGAAAGAAGACACGTTAAATGCGGTCGAATCAGAAGACAAATCAGTAAGGATTAGCGCAAGAACGAATGAACTGTCTGAGGATAGCATTTTGTCATGGATCCCTTAGGATCCCCTTATCCTGAGGGATCACATTTAACTTTCCTTTTATCTATAAAGGGATAGGGAGAGCTAGTTCTCAAGAGTCATGTATCTTTCACTTCTGCATAATTTGTAATTGTAATTCACAGAACGTAGTTCTGAACAACGAAATCGTATTGTGATGTCAATTGACTATGATGATTAATATATAATTCGCGTTGCTATTCATTCAAATATTCTAGAGTAGTTAAGCAGGACTCGTCGGTGGCTAAGGGCCCGGTCTCTGGTGGATCTCACTACTGTTCCTTGCATTATACTTTTCCATTTATTGCAAGTGTATTCTACTTTTCCGCTTTGCAGTTGAAGTAATTTTGATAATTCGGATTTCTGGTATTTATTCCCTTGAATACGCATTTCCAATTTATTTCCTTAAGGAATTAGTTGCTAGTTAAAAGAACTGGTTTTGATTACTTAAAGCATAGATAGTTATTTCCAATACTTTCCTTCTGTTCAATAGTTCAAATCTAGCTGAAAGAGCTCGTTTAATGCTTCAGTTCTCTCGGTTGATTATCATTTGAATTAGTTGAATTAAGAATGAATCACAGTTTTGGGTTATAATGCTTAGATGAATCACTTTCTTTAAAGCTTCAAGATTTATGATTGCATCTATATGAAATGATTGATTTCAACATTACTCTTTGTATGCATAGCTTGCACATATTGTGTACACACTTGAGATAAAAGGACTTACCTAGGTTGATAATTAATGTGAGGCAATTAGGAGTTTTTAAAGACACCTGTTAGCACCCAACATTTTGGTGCCATTTCCGGGGAGTGTATTGCCACTCTGTAAAGAGTAATGTATGATTGATGTTTTTTTCTGTTGAGGGAGAATTGGGTATTAAAAATGGAAGGTAAGAACCTATGTAGCGAACGAGTAAAATGCTCACTCATCCGCCCGCTTTCTAGCAGAATTGCATAGGATTTTAAGGTAGGAATGAATGTTTGTATTTCTGCATGAATGACTAAGAAGGAAAGACCTGAAAAAGACAAAATTCCTCCTTCTAAACCTAAAAAATCTAAGGGACCGGTGACCGTTGGAAGATCAACTTTTATTGACGAAATTTTAAGAAAAGTTGAGTCTCAGTCATCAGTAGGACCCCGAATGGTTGCTGCTAAACATCCTACTAACTTCCTTCAAGCCGTAGGATCACCATCTATAGATAACGCTAAGATTCACAGTAAGATTGAAGGGATTGAGCAGAGTTTTCAAGATATTGAAAATTCACAAACTCGCCCTTCACAAGAAGGAAATTCTTGCAACCTCCGTGAAGGAGAAGGAGAAACATGCAATCTTGAAATTAAATTATTAGAACCTAGATCTCCTGAAGTAGTGACTAAGCAGAGGACACCCAGTATTCCAGATCAAGGTAGTGCTGCTAGAACCATTCCAACCTCTTGTGGACATCCTAGGAATAACTCTCCAGCTCCGGAGAACCCTGAAGAATATTGGCATATTTTTGACCAAATGGATAATAACCAACAACCTCAAACTTATACATTGCAATACCCTATTTTTGACACAACTGTCAATGCCCCCATGAAGGCTATCCCATTACAGAACATTCCTACCTTTCATGGGCTAACTTCAGAAGATCATGATGCATTCCTTTTCGAATTTGATGTCTTATGAAGGGGTTATGACTGCACTACCGACCCCCAGAAGATGAAGCTATTCCCCTCTACTCTGAAGGGAGCAGCTTTGCGTTGGTTCATGGGACTCGGTGGAGGCACCATCAATGATTGGGACCAAATGAAAACATATTTCCTTAAAAAATACCAAGATTATTGCTGAACTAGAGAACTAAAAGATGAAATATTTCAAATGGTAGCTAAGCCTAGCGAGACTCTAGAAGAATATGTAGAGCGTTTCCAATATAATTTGCGAAGATCTCCTTACAAAAATCTGCCTAATAATGTTCTAAAAACCATGATGATCAGAGGTTTGAAAGACCAATGGGTAGAGACACTAAATATAATGGGTAAGGGTGAAATTTATCAAGAAAACTATAACAATATTATAGATTTGTGCATCAAGTGTTCTAGGGGCAGTAAAACTAGTCGGATGCGATGCAAGCCCCAAAGACAGCAAAGCCTCAGGAGGAAGTATTACACGAAGCGAAATCAGCAATCTGTTGGAGGATTTCAAGGCTGATATCCTGGGGACCTTGATGAAACAATTGTATGTCATGCAAGCTAAGAAAAAGAAGGCTATAGCAGAACAAAACTTGGCTATTTTCTACCCCCATTGCAGACATAAGCACAGTCATAAAGAATGCCCCCTAGATACGATACGAACATGTGCCATATGCACTAAATTGCATGCCGCAGAAAGTTGCCCATCACTCCCAGGATTAAAAGTAGTCTTCAAGGAAGCAGAAGAAGAAGTGGAACCAGTATATCTATTGAACCAGTGTCGTCAATGGCAAGCATGTCAGATAGGTATGCCTACCGATCCATCTTCATTCTTTCCTCCCTCGCAATATAATTCTCAGCAATATTCAGGGGCAACATGGCAGAATCAACCACCTTTTTTTCCACCTCAAGCATTTTTTATGCCACCATGGCCCAATCAGTCAAATCCGAATAACAATAATTGGCCAAATTTCCCTTACCCGCCACCATTCTAGTAGAACAACTCGTGTTCCTCCCAATGGTCCCCTTCCACCTCACAAAATCAGAACTGGCAATCAAATTAGCAAAGATCTACGAACCAACCTATGGGGATAGTTCCTCTACCTCAACCAACTTTACCAGCGCCTTATACGTTGCAGCAGAATCCTCAATCTAATATATGACCGCAAATTCCAGCTCAACCCAACCCAAATACTAACAACATACCAATTCATTCAATACAAATCATTGAGGGTCTGGACCTTGAAGATGAGTTGAAAGAATGTAACGAACTTAAGTTGAGATCTGGATGCATAATCACTCTAGATAAGGATTAAGATTTGCAACCTAAATAACCGCAGACAAATAAGCCTCTAACTGTAGATTATCAACAAATAAAACAAGGGGAAGATACAGTCAGACAAAAAAATCCGGAAAAAATCATAACCACTTCCCCCCCATTCCCAGAAAGATTGCTGATACCACGCTCGATTGAATATCCTGACTTTGATCTTTTGGGTGAACTTAAGAATATTTGTATAAAAATTCCCCTCCTCCAGGATATCCAAGATATTCCAATATATGCCAAAAATATTAAAGAATTGTGTATAAAGAAGTCTGTGAGGAAAACAAAAATAACCCCTACTGTCCATGTTGTCGGGACTTTGTCTGATTTATTACTAGGCAAAGTGACTCCTGTAAAATACGAGGATCTTGAAAACCCCATTGTCACAATCCAGATAAATGGCCATTCTTTTCCCAATGCTTTATTTGACTTAGGGGCAACCATTAATATTCTCACAACTACAACTTGCAACATTCTTGGCATCACAGCCTTGGAACCAACAACTACCTTACTGGAACTAGCTGATTGCTCAGTCATTAGACCAGAAGGAACATTACAAGATGTGATGGTCTCTGTAGACACTTGGGAATACCCAGAAGATTTTTTGATTATTAACCCTAGGAACCAGCTAGATGGACATCCCTTAATATTAAGAAGGCCTTGGCTAGAGACTGCTGATGTTTATATCAGCTGCCGGATAGGCAGTATGACTATAAACAGGGGGAATGATGTGAAAAATTTAGCTTTATACCCTCCTGCTCAGCCAAGCTTGAATATTATGAAAACCAGGAAGCAACCTCCAACATACTTAACAGAAAATATTCGGTCACCATTGACTGTGGTAGATGCCCTTGAATTCAAAAACCAAACTGAAGACGATGTCATTAATACTTTTATCAATCATCCTACCACAGTATCAAGTTCGAAATGCCACATGATTAAAGCAGTCCTTGAAAATGAAATTGAAGAAGATCCCCTGAGAGATATCAATGACCAAACAATACCAACAACCACTGTTTATAATAGCAAACCTATCAAAATTGAGTCTAAAAGATCCTGGACATTAACAGTAATCTGAGTGATGACCAACAACAGAAACTTATTCAATTCCTTAGGAAAAATAAAGGGGCTTTCACTTGGGATTACTCAGATATGAAAGGGATTGACCCTCAGCTATGCATGCATCACATCTACACTAAAAAGGATGCAAGAACCATTTGAAAACCTCAACGTAGATTAAATTCTCACCTAAAAGATATTGTTAAAGAAGAACTTCAAAAACTGTTAGATGTGAATTTTATCTATCCTATATCTGAGATTAAATGGGTTTCTCCATTAGTTGTGGTTCCTAAAAAGAATTGGAAATGGAAAATATGCATTGACTATAGAGAACTCAACAAGGCAATGCAAAAATACCATTTTCCCCTTCCATTTATTGATCAGGTCCTAGATACACTAGCAGGGAAGAATTTTTTTTCTTTCCTGGATGGCTTCAATGGCTACAACCAAATTCAGATTGCCCCTAAAGACCAGGATAATACTACCTTTACCTGTCTGTGGGGAACATTCGCTTACAAGGTATTACCTTTTGGATTGTGCAACGCACCTGCCACATTCCAAAGAGCCATACTCAGTATTTTTGCAAACTTGATAAATGAAGGATTGGAAGGATACATGGATGATTTCACACCCTATGGAGATGACTTCGAGCAAGCATTACAGACATTGGAAAAATTTCTGGAACGGTGTATTGCTACCAGCCTATCTTTAAGTCACAAAAAGTGCCATATGATGATGACAGAAGGCCTAATCTTGGGTCATTACATTTCAGTAGCTAGAATTCAGGTAGATCCGGAAAAAATACAGGTAATTCTCTTACTAGCTACTCCCTGCACCCAAATGGAGGTACGTAGTTTTCTAGGATTTTCTCGATATTATCGTAGATTTATCAAGAATTTTTCACAGATTGCTGCACCATTATGTGCCTTAACAGGAAACAGTGATTTCATATGGACTGAAAAATGTGACACTGCCTTTACAGATTTAAAACAGCTAGTATCAACAACACCAGTATTACGAGGCCTGAACTGGGATATACCATTCCAGATTTCATCAGTTGCATTAGACACAGCCATTGGAGTAGTTCTTGGCCAAGAAGAAGACAAGAAACCCTACGCTATGTATTACTTTAGCAAAAACTTAACCCCTGCTGAATTAAATTACATAGTAACAGAGAAGGATTTTTTAGCTGTTATTTATGCTATTAACAAATTCAGACACTATATAACTGGATACCCTGTAATTATGTATATGGATCACTCTGCTATCAAATACTTAGCTAATAAACCCATTAAGAATGTAAGAGTGACACGTTGGTTGCTACTTTTGCAGGAATTTGATATAACTATAAGGGATCGACCAGGGAAGGAAAACCTTGTGGAAGATTTCCTCTCCAGAGTGCCAAGAACATATGACACAATAGTAGTAGAGGCTCAGTTTTTGGATGAACACCTATTTTTTGTAACCGTGAAAACGCCATGGTACGCAGATGTGGCGAATTATTTAGCAGTGGGAAAACTACCTAAACAACTGACACCCAGAGAAAGGAAATCGATAGTACAACGCATCACTTGGTTCTCCTGGATTGGAGGATACCTTTTTCACACAGGGGCCAATATGCACATCCGCAGGTGTATTAGGGAAGACGAAATTTATGATATCTTAAAAGCCTGCCAAAATGGACCTTGAGGTGGAAATTTTGCAGACCGTAGAACTGGACATAAAATTTTACAAATGGGCTACTACTGGTCCACAATTTTTAAGGACGCTAAGAAATTTGTTTAGGCCTGTGATAGTTGTAAAAGGATGGGCTGCCCTGGCCAATCTGATGAGATGCCCCTGCATCCATAGCTGATCGTAAAACCTTTTGAGCATTGGGCATTAGATTTTGTTGGGCCAATCAACCCATCATCCAACCAGAAATCATATATATTGGTTGCAATAGAATACGTAACTAAGTGGGTAGAAGCAGTAGCATTACCAAGAGCCACAGAAGAAACTATGATAAACTTTCTTTTCAAAATTTTTGTACGATATGGGTTACCCAGAGAAGTAATCACTAATGGAGGGCCGCAATTTTAAGGCCACAAGATCACTGCTACACTAACAAATCATCATGTTATTCATAGAATTACCTCTCCATACCACCTGCAAGCGAACGAGTAGGTAGAAAGCACCAACAAAGTAATTGAAGCTATTCTAATGAAGATAGTCTCATCGCACAGACGAGACTGGGCTACTCGACTACTAGAAGCCTTGTGGGCATATCACACAACTTGGAGGAACACTACTGGATACTCCCCATATCAGCGAGTATTTGGTAAGGAACCTATTTTTCCCATAGAGTTTGAGATACAAACACTAAGGACAACCCAGGAAGTGTGACTGGATTTAATTGAAGCCCATATTAATAGATTACAACAAATAAATGAATTAGATTAAATCCGGCTTTTGGCTCTGCAACATACTACACTTATTCAACAACAAAGAGCAAAATGGCATGATTCTCTGATCAGGAAAAATACATTTCATGAGGGTGACTGGGCACTTCTCTACGATTCCAGGTTTCAAGACTTCCCTGGTAAATCGCAGACTAGGTGGTTAGGTCCCTATGAAATAAAGGAAGTACATGACATTGACACTCTTACGTTGGCCACCATTGATGGGTCTGATTGTTCCTTTAAAGCAAATGGGCATCGCGTGCGCCTCTACCAAAGACCACTCACAAGAGAATATTTTTGTCAACAGATACGCAAGGACTCCACCATGCAAGTTTTATCTACAGAAGATAATCCTTCGGCAGCTTCATCTTTGTAAAAATTCATTTCTTTTTCTTAAAAAAAAAAAAACTGTAAATAGGATTGTTGATTCAATTTGTTTTTTTCTCTGCCTATTTTGTTGTTCCATCTTCGGAACAAAATTTTTTTGGTTTTGTTGTTCCATCTTTGGAACATTACTTTTTTTATTTTTCTATTCCATCTTCAGAACAACACTTCTTGGTTTTGTTGTTCCATCTTCGGAACAACACTTTTTAGTTTTGATGTTCCATCTTCGGAACAACACTTTTTGATTTTGTTGTTCCATCTTCGGAACAACACTTTTTGATTTTGATGTTCCATCTTCGGAACAGCACTTTTTGATTTTGCTGTTTCATCTTCAGAAAAACACTTTTTTATTTTGTTGTTCCATCTTTGGAACAACACTTTCTTTTGTTTTTTCTGTTCCAATTTTGGAACAACACTTTTGTTTGTTGTACAATTTTTGTGTGTTGTGAATAGCACCTTTTTTTATATATATTTCACAAACACCTCTTTCCTCTTATGGACTTATTCCTAGCTCATTTCAGCCTCATTTCTTTGATTCCTTTTATGGCCTGAAGTACAGTACCTTCATGCAGATAAGAATTATGGATTTTATTAAAGCAGGTGAATATTTTTAACGTTATGATCTTCGACAAAGACAACTTCTTGATGATAGACTTAAAACGATTGAAAGGGACACAATTATTTATATTTCACTTTACTTTACTGATTTCTACTATATATGATACTGATTGATCATCTTTACGATGTTGGTTCTACTCTTCCTGGTTATAATTCTCTTTGTCTATTATCAATGGGATTATGGGTATAATTTTTCTTATTATTGACATGCTTCAACTTCTTACACCATCCCTACTCTTAAGGAGTACTGAGCCTCCCTCTATTTATCATAAAAATATGTAATGAAAACTAAATTTTATCTACAAATAGAGGACAGGGGGTCTCATTAAGAGCCAGCCTACCATGTTCATAAGGATGTAGCAATGTGACATTCCCACTATGGCCACCACACCAAGGTTATGATCCATTGGATGGCTAAAACATCCTTTGAACGAGAGGTCTCATCATGAGCCGGCCTGCTCACTTTTTCTACTTCCCAGTGAATGGCAGTATGGTTATCTGGTTACCACGCCAGCACACTAGTCTCTGCTGTAGAAACAACAATGAAAATTTTCAATTATAAATTGAGGATCCTAGCTCACATGGGTTAAAAATCAACTCTATTGAGGCTATGGACGCCTGCTGGAAACAGAAGCTCTACTTATGGTATTGAAGTTCTATTTCCTCAATCAATAATTCTTATAATACCCTCTTCCCATTTATCTTTTTTATCTGAGAGATTATTTCCTCTAAACACTTCCCTAATTTGAACCTTTATGCATGCGTTCATGTTTTTTACTCAATCATATCGTGTACAACCGGAATATCATCAACAAGCCTCCTTTTGTACATATTGTTGTCCTCTTTCATTATCACATAACTTATCATCAACCAAAGCGTCTTGTCTCTTGTCATTTACTATGATTATACACCACACTTTTACTCTATCCATCTCTCTTATTGTCCCATAATTTATTTACGTACTCTGTTCCATTTACTGTTGTACCCTTCATCCTTATGTCCTACCATCAGAACAACCATTTCCCATCTATTCGGTCGTAGGCGACCTCTCATTTCGAAGGGGGAGAGAACTTTCATTACACTCGTGCATGCGTTGTCATTATCTCATTGACTAATAAGATATTCCATGATCACGCGGCATGCGGCAATTTAAAAACCCTTCAAATAACACAATTAATATCAACTACACTTAGCTATTAAAACAACTTCATGTTCTATCGCTCCAAGTGTTGCTGTGTTTTTCAGTATTGGTGTATTTTTTTCAATATTGCTGAATTTTTCCATTACACTCATCCTTTGCAATAGTAGGAAGAATTCAAGCATTATGGGTGGTAAAATAGTGCGCCTCGAACCTTTAGTGTTAGAGGTCTTTGACAGAGCCAGGGAAATTCTGATCTCTGTAGGGTGGATATCCTATCTCATAAGATTGCAGCCCTCGAATGAGGAAATTGCCATTGAATTTCTACAGCATCTGCAGAATGGGGAATCCATGGTGAAAGGTAGAAGAATTATAGTCACAAACACTGTAATAGTTGAAGTATCTGGGCAATTGGCAGAAGGAACTATATGGTCACAAAAACATGTATTTCTATAAGACACAGTGGAAAATTTCAAAGACGAAGGTGAACAAGTAGTCAAAAAAGGCAAAGGCATCCAACCATATTCTCTGGAAGAACCATGGAAAGAATTAGCAAGCATTATACAAAGATACATTACCTGCGATGGATGCCAAGATGTGGTAATACCATGACAACTTAAACTATTAGCTCTCTTGAAACAAAAAATCACTGTTAATCTGCCATCTCTTTTGAATTCTTTACTGCATGATATTGTTGTTAGAATAAGATGGGCCAGACACCCTAAAACTGTAATAAGTCACCATGGATTTATTAGATTAATCATCAGTCATAGCTTGGTTCAATACAACTTAACTTGGGATGGTTTCATGACAGTCCTAGAGAGCATGCAAAACCTTGTAATCCAACATCCTTAAATTGCGGAGACAAGCCAGCAGAACCCTGTTTCGAAAAGAAAAAGGACTGCCCATTCAAAGGTAGAACCCCATAAACGTAGTAGGTCTATAATAATTGAAATAGCCTAGAGGATGTCTGCAAATCGTCGGGATGAAAGCAACCAACCTGTGGAGACAGCCAGTCCAGTTAGGATAAGAGATTCTGAACCTGAAGAAGAGGCACCCAATTCCGCATCAAAGCCTGAAGAAGAGGCCAATTCAGAACAAGAACAAGAACAAAATTATAATAATGAACTGGAAATTGAAGCAGGACTGGATGATCCTTTGGAAGTTTTTGAGACAGGGATGGCCGAGGTCCTGGCAAATCTTAATGTATATATGCAACCTGGACAACCACTTGGTCTCAGCATAATGAAAACATAAGTCCCAGAGAATTCCGGGCATATAGAAACACTGCCATCTCGAGAGGCTACAGACAAAGAAATTGTTCAGGAATATGACAACCAGTCCAGTGACACGATTCTGTTGGAATACTGCCATGAGGACTAGCAGAAGTTTGCAAACATAGAATTTAGTCACGAGTCTGACAATTAGTCAGGCGATATGGTTCTTTTGGAACATATCCTTGATGACCAACAAGCAGTGATAGAAACCATTGATAAACCTGTTAGTGGAGTAGACGCTCCTCAAAAGAGCCAAGTAGCCGGAGAAAAACTTAAGAAGCTACGACAAAAATACTGGAAGCTTCAAAAGACAGTCAGAAGGCTACAAAGAGAAGTTAAAAATTGTAAAACTCAGAACGCCGCTCCTGAGGTGACCTCTGTAGCTACAAAAACAAGAATATGCGAGAATAAATCATAGAAATTCAAACCGAACTCGCTTCCACTCGAACAATAGCCACCCAAGGTAATTTGCATGAAAAATTGGTAAATTTCGTTGTCCAAATGGAGGGTTGGTCCTCCCACAATAAGGAAATATAGACTGAAGAGGTATTCTCTAAAATCATCGGCACTCAGACAGAAGGGCAATCCAAGGACCTCTTGTCAAGGAATGACCCTATTATTTTAAAACTTTGAGAAGAACTGACGCAAGCCCTGCATGCTTTAGAGCAACATCAACAGTAGACAGTCTCCTTGCAACAATACCAGGAGTTACAAAAAAAATTGAGGGAATTAGACCTAGCAAATAATGAGGCTTTTGATAGGGCTAGACAGGAAGAATAAAAACTGAAGAGGATGAAAACTAAGATGAATAGCGACAGGGATCAGTTGGACACCATTTGTTCATTATATTCAGATATCTTGACCTGTCGATCTCCTCCTATGAACTATGCCTTGTTCTTATTAGAACGATATTTATTGTTAAAAATCAAAGTTGTTAGAGCCGACAAGCCAATTGAGCTGAAGACAATGGAGGATTTTAGAAATTGCTGTAAGACACATGGAGTAAAGGTCCAAAGGATTCTTTGTGAATTTTATTTGCATAATTTCATATTAGATAAATAAGTGGATGTGAATCCTAGCCCTTTTATTGGATATATTTAATTTTAGGCTTTTATCTCTTTTGTAGTCAACCAACTAAGGTGGTTGAAGGCTTACAATTCGTTCCAAAGACAGGAACACAACTTAGATCTTTGGGTAAGAAGTGAACCTATTCACCCTTTGCAATTGTTTACTAAGCATAAAAGACTGATCACACAAGAGGATGTGATTAAAATTTTAGTGCCCATACATAAGGAAATTATGCAGAAAGGAACAACAAATTTCCTCTCCATTCAGGAAAGATCACTGGTTGCATCCAAAATGAGATGGATGGTTTCAAGAAACAATGTTAAGGAAAGAGAACCATTTAATTATGGAAATTTCAAAGCTGTTGTGAGACAATTAGTCCCATACAACAATTTTATCTTAAAATAAGGACCCTATTGGGTGGGATGTCACTTTAGAAGCCCCATTATTTGGTATCCTCCTAAAGGGTATCAACCTAACTATGAGTTACTTGAAGGACACGAAGAGGAAACCTTTGAAAACTTTGCATGACATCATGGTCTCAGGCCTATTACAGACAGATCTTTTCCAGCCTACTCCTTAACTTTTTTGCATAAGAAATATTTATTTTTCATGGGGACATGAAAAAAGGTAAGCAGGGGAGTATGTTGAGCCTTGCAATAGGTATGTATTTACTCTTGATTACTGTCCTTTTTACTCTTCCTTATCCATCTTGTGCCATGATATAATAATATAATGAATGGATTTTGAGGAAGAATGAATGAAAAATGACCCTGATACGATTTAACCGTCCAAACTAATTCTCGTTTCTTTTTATGCTAAAAATAACAGATGGAACAATAGCTGCTCCCAAGAAGGAACAACAGGACCTAATCATGAGAAAGAAGACGCGTTAAATGTAGTCGAATCAGAAGACAAATCAGTAAGGATTAGCGCAAGAACGAACGAACTGTTCGAGGATAGCATTTTTTCATGGATCCCTCGGGATCCCCTGATCCTGAGGGATCACATTTATCTTTCCTTTTAGCTATAAAGGGATAGGAAGAGCTAGTTCTCGGGAGTCATGTATCTTTCACTTCTGCATAATTTGTAATTGTGATTCATAGAACGTAGTTCTAAACAACGAAATCGTATTGTGATGTCAACTGACTGTGATGATTAATATATAATTCGCGTTGCTGTTCATTCAAATATTCTAGAGTAGTTAAGCAGGATTCACCGATGGCTAAGGGCCCGGTCTCTGGTGGATCTCACTACTGTTCCCTGTGTTATACTTTTCCATTTATTGCAAGTGCATTCTACTTTTCCGCTTTGCAGTTGAAATACTTTTGATAATTCGGATTTCTGGTATTTATTCCCTTGAATATGCATTGCCAATTTATTTCCTTAAGGAATTAGTTGCTAGTTGAAAAAAGTGGTTTTTATTACTTAAATCATAGACAATTATTTCCAATACTTTCCTTCTGTTCAATAGTTCAAATCCATCTGAAAGAGCTCGGTTAATGCTTCAGTGCTCGCGGTTGATTGTCATTTGAATTAGTTGAAATAAGAATGAATCATAGTTTTGGGTTATAATGCTTAGATGAATCACTTTCTTTAAAGCTTCAAGATTTATGATTGCATCTATATGAAACAATTGATTTTAGCATTACTCTTTGTATGTATAGCTTGCACATATTGTGTACACGCTTGAGATAAAAGGACTTACCCAGGTTGATAATTAATGTGAGGCAATTAGGAGTTTTTAAAGACACCTGTTAGCACCCAACAAGTGTGAAATTCAAGTGACATTCAAGCAACGATCAAGCAATCATCAAGTGAGAAGTTCAAGTGACATTCTACTTTATATGATACTGATTGATCATCTTTACGATGTTGGTTCTACTCTTCCTGTTTATAATTATCTCTGTCTATTATCAATAGGATTATGGGTACAATTTTTCTTATTATTGACATGCTTCAACTTCTTACACCATCCCTACTCTTAAGGAATACTGAACCTCCCTCTATTTATCATAAAAATATGTAATGAAAACTAAATTTTATCTCCAGATAGAGGATAGGGGGTCTCATTAAGAGCCAGCCTACCATGTTCATGAGGATGTAGCAATGTGACATTCCCACTATGGCCACCACACCAGGGTTATGATACATTAGATGGCTAAAACATCCTTGGAACATGAGTTCTCATCACGAGCTGTCCTGATCACTTTTGCTACTTCCCAGTGAATGGAAGTATGGTTATCTGGTTACCACGCCAGACACTGGTCTCTTCTGTAGAAACAACAATGAAAAATTTCAATTATAAATTGAGGATCCTGGCTCACATGGGTTAAAAAGCAACTCTGTTGAGGCTATGGATGCCTGCTGGCAACATAAGCTCTACTTATGGTATTGAAGTTCTATTTCCTCAATCAATAATTCTTATAATACCCTCTTCCCATTTATCGTTTTATCCGAGAGATTATTTCCTCTAAACACTTCCCTACTTTGAACCTTTATGCATGCGTTCATTTTTTTTACTCAATCATATCATGTATAGCCTGAATATATTCAGCAAGCCTCCTTTTGTACATATTTTTGTCCTATTTCCTTATCACATAACTTATCATCAACCAAAGCGTCTTGTCTCTTGTCATTTACTATGATTATACAGCACGCTTTCACTCTATCCATCTCTCTTATTGTCCTGTCATTTATTTATGTACTCTGTTCCATTTACTGCTATACCCTTCATCCTTATATCCTGTTGTCGGAACAACCATTTCCCATCTATTCGGTCGTAGGCGACCTCTCATTTTGAAGGGGGAGAGAACTTCCATTACACTCGTGCATGCATTGTCATTATTTCATTGACTGATAAGATATTGCATGATCACGCGGCATGTGGCAATTTAACAACCCTTCAAATAACACAATTAATATCAACTACAATTAGTTGTTACAAAAACTTCTTGTTCTATCGCTCTAAGTGTTGTTGTGTTTTTTAGTATTGCTGAATTTTTCCATTACACTCATCCTTTGCAATAGTAGGAAGAATTCAAGCATTATGGGTGGTAAAATAGTGCGCCGCGAACCTTTAGTGTTAGAGGTCTCCGACAGAGCTAGGGAAATTCTAATCCATGTAGTGTGGATATCCTATCTCACAATATTGTAGCCCTCGAATGAGGAAATTGCCATTAAATTTCTACAACATCTGCATAATGGGGAATCCATGGTGAAAGTTAGAAGAATTACAGTCACAGATGCTGTAATAGCTGAAGTATATGGGCTACTGGTAGAAGGAACTATATCATCACAAAAACATGTATTTATTTAAGACGTGGTGGAAACTTTCAAAGATGAAGGTGAACAAGTAGTCAGGAAAGGCAAAGGCATCCAGCCATCTTCTCTGGCAGAACCATGGAAAGAATTAGCAAGCATTATCCAAATGTACATTACCTGTGATGGACGCTGAGATGTGGTAAGACCACGACAACTTAAACTATTAGCTGTCTTGAAACAAAAACTCACTGTTAATCTGCCATCTATTTTGAATTATTTATTGCATGATACTGTTGTTAGAATAAGACGGGCCAGACACCCTGAAACTGTAATAAGTCACCATGGATTGATTAGATTAATCATCAGTCATAGCTTGGTTCAATACAACATAACTTGGGATGGTTTCACGACAGCCCTAGAGAGCATGCAAAACCCTATAATCCAACCTTCCGCAATTGTGGAGACCAGCCAGCAAAACCCTATTTCGAAAAGAAAAAGGACTGCCCATTCAAAGGTTGGAACCCATAAACGCAGGAGGTCTGTAAGAATTGAACTAGCCCAGTGGATGTCTGGAAATCATCGGGATGAAAGCAACCAACCTGCAGAGACAGCCAGTCTAGTTAGGATAAGAGATTCTTAACCTGAAGAAGAGGCACCCAATTCCACATCAGAGCCTAAAGAAGAGGCCAATTCAGAACAAGAACAAGAACAAAATTATAATAATGAACTGGAAATTAAAGCAGGACTGGATGATCCTTTGGAATTTTTAGAGACAGGGATGGCCAAGGTCCTGGCAAATCTTAATGTATATATGCAACCTGGAGGACCACTTGGTCTCAGCATAATGGAAACATAAATCCCAGAGAATTCTGGGCATATAGAAACACTGCCATCTCCAGAGGCTACAGACATAGAAATTGTTCAGGAATCTGACAACCAGTTCGGTGACACAATTCTGTTGGAATACAGCCATGAGGACCAGCAAAAGTTTGCAGACATAGAAGTTAGTCACAAGTCTGACAATCAATCAGGTGATACGATTCTTTTGGAACACAGCCCTGATGACCAACAAGTAGCGCTAGAAACCATTGATAAAACTGTTAGTGGAGCAGACACTCCTCAAAAGAGCCAAGTAGTCGGAGAAAAAGTTAAGAAGCTACGAAAAAAATATCGGAAGGTCCAAAAGATAGTCAGAAGGCTACGACGAGAAGTTAAAAATTGTACATCTCAGAATGCCACTCTTGAGGTGACCTCTATAGCTATACAAACAAGAATATGCGAGAATAAATCAATAGAAATTCAAACCGAACTCGCTTCCACTCGAACAATATCCACCCAGGTTAATTTGCATGAAAAATTGGTAAATGCGGTTGTCCAAATGGAGGGTTGGTCCTCCCACAATAAGGAAATACAGACTGAAGAGGTATTCTCTCACAGCATTGGCACTCAGACAGAAGGGAAATCCAAGGACCTCTTGTCAAGGAATGACCCTATTATTTTAAAACTTCGAGAAGAACTGACGCAAGCCCAACTTGCTTTAGAGCAACATCAACAGTAGACAGCCTCCCTCGAACAATACCAGGAGTTACAAAAACAATTGAGGGAATTAGCCCTAGCAAAGAATGAGGCTTTTGATAGGGCTAGACAGGCAGAAGAAAAAATGAAGAGGATGGAAACTAAGTTGAACAGTGGCAGGGATCAGTTGGACACCATTTGTTCATTATATTTGGATATCTTGACCTGTCGATCTCCTGCTATGAACTATGCCTTGTTCTTATTAGAATGATATTTATTGTTAAAAATCAAAGCTGTTAGAGCCGGCAAGCCAATTGAGCTGAAGACAATGGAGGATTTTAGAAATTGCTATAAGACACATGGAGTAAAGGTTCAAAGGCTTCTTTGTGAATTTTATTTGCACAATTTCATATTAGATAAAGAAGTGGATGTGAATCTTAGCCCTTTTATTGGAGATATTTAATTTCAGGCTTTTATCTCTTTTGTAGTCAACCAACTCAAGTGGTTGAAGGCCTAGAATTCATTCCAAAGACAGGAACACAACTTAGATCTTTGGGTAAGAATTGAACCTACTCACCCTATGCAATTTTTTAGTAAGCATAAAAAACTGATGACACAGGAGGGCGTGATTAAAATTTTAGTGCCCATACATAGGGAAATTATGCAGAAAGGAACAACATATTTCCTCTCCATTCAGGAAAGATCACTGGTTGCATCCAAAATGAGATGGATGGTTTCAAGAAACAATGTTAAGGAAAGAGAACCATTTAATTATGGAAATTGCAAAGCTGTTGCGAGATAGTTAGTCCCATACAACAATTTTATCTTAAAAGAAGGACCCTATTGGGTGGGATGTTGCTTTAGAAGCCCCATTATTTGGTATCCTACTAAAGGGTATCATCCTAACCATGACTTACCTGAAGGACACGAAGAGATAGCCTTTTCAAACCTGGCACAACATCATGGTCTCGGGCCTATTACAGATAGATCTTCTCCAGCCTACTCCTTAACTTCTTTGCATAATAAATATTTATTTTTCATGGGGACATGAAAAAGGTAAGCATGGGAGTATGTTGAGCCTTGAAATAGGTATGTATTTACTCTTGATTACTGTCCTTTTTCCTCTTCATTATCCATCTTGTGCCATGATATAATAATATTATGAAAGGATTTTGATGCATAATGAATGAAAAATGATCCTGATATGATTTAACCATCCAAACTAATTCTCGTTGCTTTTTATACTGAAAATAACAGATGGAACAACAGCTGCTCCCAAGAAGGAACAACAGGACCTAATCATGGGAAAGAAGACGCGTTAAATGTAGTCGAATCGGAAGACAAATTAGTAAGGATTAGTGCAAGAACGAACGAACTGTCCGAGGATAGAATTTTTTCATGGATCCCTTAGGATCCCCTAATCCCGAGGGATCACATTTATCTTTCCTTTTAGCTATAAAGGGACAGGGAGAGCTAGTTCTCAGGAGTCATGTATCTTTCACTTCTGCATAATTTGTAATTGTAATTCACAGAACGTAGTTCTGAACAACGAAATCGTATTATGATGTCAACTGACTGTGATTATTAATATATAATTCGCATTGCTATTCATTCAAATATTCTAGAGTAGTTAAGCAGGATTCGCCAGTGGCTAAGGGCCCAGTCTCTGGTGGATCTCACTGTTGTTCCCTGTGTTATACTTTTCCATTTATTGCAAGTGTATTATGCTTTTCCGCTTTGCAGTTGAAGTACTTTTGATAATTCAGATTTCTGGTATTTATTCCCTTGAATGTGCATTTCCTATTTATTTCCTTAAGGAATTAGTTTCTAGTTAAAAAAAATGGTTTTGATTACTTAAAGCATAGACAGTTATTTCCAATACTTTCCTTTTGTTCAATAGTTTAAATCCATCTGAAAGAGCTCGGTTAATGCTTCAGTGCTCTCGATTGATTGTCATTTGAATTAGTTGAATTAAGAATGAATCACAGTTTTGGGTTATAATGCTTAGATGAATCACTTTCTTTAAAGCTTCAAGATTTATGATTGCATCTATATGAAACGATTGATTTTAGCATTACTCTTTGTATGTATAGCTTGCACATATTATGTACACGCTTGAGATAAAAGGACTTAACTAGGTTGATAATTAATGTGAGCAATTAGGATTTTTTAAAGACCCCTGTTAGCACCCAACAAGCGTGAAGTTCAAGTGACATTCAAGCAACGATCAAGCAATCATCAAGTGAGAAAAGTAATCTCTAAATCAAGCAACAATCAAACAAACATCAAGCGAGTGAGTTCACAAAATCAATAAAGTTTAAATCTCAATCAAGTGAGCCAGTACAAGCGAGCTTGTCAAAGATCAACATGTGTAAAGGAGGAAAATGTCTTCAAAGTGCAGAGCTAGAAATTAAAGAGTTGAAAGAGTGTTGTTGGTCATCAGTAATTTTTACTATCTGTAGATGACTAAATATTGGTTCTAGATTTCTAAAAACAAAATTCCTGAATATTGTGAGTTTTAGAAATCTCATTGCCTTCATTATCCTTATACCAATTTTTTCACTATTCTACCATTTTTCCATTTCATGGTCACCCTGCCACTCCTTAAAAACTCTTTATGGGCTTGTGTCATCCATCTCCATCCTTTATAACCTCATCACTTGGTTTTTTCCCTTGCCCATCACTTCACTTTCCAACTAGGGTGGCCAAATTGGCCTATTCCTTCCCATGTTCACCAGGTTCCTGAAGCAGTGATAGTCTCAAAACTCTCTCTGTGGGCTCTTTAGATAAATCAAGTACATTGGATTTTGGATCTTCAATACACCACTTTTTAAATACTTTGTTTTTACACTTCAAGACCCCAAACCAAATTTCAATCAAAAAGCAGGTCAAAGGATCCTCCCATTAGGTCAAATTAGGGTTATCATATGGTCCAAGGTCAATCGTTGGTTTGTTAGAGACTGTTATTATTTGTTAAAATATGGTTCAGAGATCTTAAATGTTGAGACATGGTTATTCAAGAAAAGATCTGAAAGTCTCAAAAGAATACTACCTTGTCAAATTCAAGTTCTACTAAAGGTAAATTTACTTGGCACTTCTGCAGGAGTGTCAAGAGGTCAATCAGCAAAGGAAATTGATAAGGTAAATGGTATATTCCTAAAGGAAAACATCTTGCAGCAAGGAAGACAGGAAGCACTTGGTCTTAAGGAGAATCAGGATTTTTGAGCTTGATTGGGCCAACAAGTGCCAAACAGTGAAACAAATGGCAGAAATTACCATGGAGGAGGTATGCCAAGAAACCAAACATGAAGGAAGTTTTTCAGAAATTATAGATGAAATAGGGAAAAAGGTGAGGTGAAATGGACAGGAATGAATGAACTTGAAAGGTCTATAGAGAACTTAGAGGACAACACTGATAATTGTTCTCAAGCATTTAGACACTTAGGGTTTTGGGGAAGATAATCAAAGAAGGTGAAAGGGTAAGTTGAAATCCATGATGACAACAAAGGGATTCTGAAGATGTCACGGTTTGTAAAGATTCCAAACTTATCCCAAGAAGTTTTTCATGTCAAAAATGATCAAAAGAGGTAAACTCCATGATGCCAGAAAAGAAAGGATTGTGAAAACACTGTTGTTGTGCAAGCATCCAAATTTGCCAAGGTAGAATGTCTCCCTGCTTCAAATAACAAGGATGTAAATAAGATCAGTGAGAAAGGGAAAATCAATGTGTTTATGGCACCTGCAAAACAGAAGTGGCCAAAGGGTAAGAACATGATCAAAACTTCATAATGAAAGAAAGAGAGAACTTTGACAGTACTGCTATGAGACAACCCCTCAAAGATGTTTTAATAAGCTTACCATGACTGAATGAGCAAAAGAGTTGTGTTAAGCTCCAAGGTGGAAACCAAAGATGATATTAAGGTTGTTGTTGTGCTAGAATGAATGTGTCAAGTTTTCAGAGTCAAAAGGAACAGGGATTTGCAAGGCTGCCAGCTAAGGTGAAAAGAATGAGTTTCATGATGAGGATTACACATCAAATTGAGGAAGTTGCTATGTGGCTGAATCCCTAAGGTGTCAAAATGAAATTTTTTTGTGCCTCAAAGAACCAAAAGAAGTCAAATTTATCACTTCAGTCACCTGTAGAGAAAATAGTGTAAAAAGGTCAGTAAGAAAAAGGTAAGAAAGACAAGTTGAATATTGTGATGAAGAACACAAGAAACATTGAAGATACTATTGTGTGCAGCCCTCCAAAGAAAACATAAAGTGAAGAGGTCAACTCAAGGAGCAAAAGGAAAAGGCCATTTCAATATTTTTGTCACCTACGAGCAAGAAGTCAAAGAAATATCAGTGAAAAGGAAAAGGGAGTAAAAACATTAGGAAAGTGGGTTTGCAAAGATTAAATTTAATTTCCTAAGTCTATAAAGGGTCATTTTTCTCCTCATATAGCTCATTGTTCACTTGCTAAGATCAAGAAAAGTCCAAGAGAGAAAAATATGAATTTTCTGAGTCAAATTCGGGCAAGTTTACCTAGTACTACGTGTTTAGGTCGGCGCTGCGTGCTTAGAGTCGGGCGCTATGCCCCTAGAAGTTTTCGCCGTGCAAATTAATTTGGCGCTACTCGCCTGGAAACTCACTACATGTTTGCTCGACATACTTGACAGGCCCAGTAAATAGCGTTGGCACTGTGCACCCGGCACAAGGCGATGCGCCTTTGCCCGACCCAACACCTCGTTCACCTTTGCGCTACGCGTTTGGCCAGGAGGGCCTCCACACCCTACAAACCATAAATTCAACTCAAATCAATCTGCAACATCCTCCAAGGACCTCCAAAGCAATGTTGAGGGGTAATTACATTTCATCAAGCCCTTCTTCAAGCATGTGTGGTGATTTATGATTAAGGGAATTTGAATACCTATGGGGGGAACCTAATTTTCATATTAAAAACACCACTGTTTAAGAAAATCCTCCATCTGTATACTAAGAACACACAAAGGGTTGCCTCTTTGAAAGACTGCTCATTCATCTAAGGTTGTACCTTCACCCTTTCCATTCACTGATAAACTCTGGCCCCTACACCACAAGCAAATTGACAAATTAATTACCTTCATTCATATCTATTTGCCATCAGTGCAAGGTGTCAAAAGAGAGATTTAAACAAATTATGAAGGGTGGTCATTGGGTTTTGCCTCTCCATCACAGTCATATACCTTTACCCTCACTCACTCATCCCTCACTTTTAAAAGTTTCCTTTTTCATCACCACTCCATTACCCTCTTCCACATCTGTTTCATAAGGAGAGCTAGGGTTTTCAAAGGCAGAATTGTTAAAATGTCAAGAGAAGGGGACAGTGGTAGTGAAGGAGAAGGCCAAGTGCCAAGGATACATCAACATAGAGGTGGGAGGATCAATAGGTTTGAACCAATAAACACAATGGAGCTTAATGCATCTCCCCTAACTGTCTCATGCTTCCAAAATGTAGGATGATATCAATTTTGTGAGAAGGTACATCAGGTGCAAAATCACCCCAAGTTGACTAGGCTCTTCATACTTAACCTACATGAGAAACAAGTCAATCTTGCAAGGGTAAACTTTGAGCTATCTTCAGATGCCATCGCTATTTCCACTGGGATAGCTAGTGTGGGTGAAAAATGGTTCAAGCAGGCCAATTCAGACATGAGCTACTATAAGCCATTCCTTAAACCTAGATACAAAGACTACAATAAATCTATATTTCCTTTCTCACATTTTCTTGAGAGGTATGCTCCCATGATGAGGGTCATTATGAAATATTTCACATGTGAAGGAAGATTCTCTAGGATCTACTCCTATCACATCAGGTTGCTCATGCACTTTACTAGGGTTAAGATGTTGCATCTACCCTACTACCTCTACAAGAGTATTGAAAAAATGTCTTATATTGTACAAAAGAGAGACTATCCATATCAGATGCAGGGCCTATTTCACCACTCTCTTATCAAAATGGTTGTGATGCATCAATTGCAGCAAAAGGGCATTCCATGGGAGGTTTTCATTGCCCATGAAGTATTCACCAATCCACAAGCCCATCCTCAACAAAATGTGCCTTCATCATCTCATCCTCCTATCACTACTCCTCCATCATCTCCTGCTGAACATTTTTCACCATCTACACATATTCCTTCACCTCAGGACAACCCTCCTTCATCACTCTCTCACAATGCATCAGACAATGAAGGAAGTCGTAATGAGCAGTTAAATGAAAATGAGGGAGAGGGTAATGATGAATCAAGCAAAAATGAAGAAGAAAGCAAAGAAAAGGAGGTCAGTGAAGAAGAAGCCAATGAAGGAGATGATAACGAGGAATCAAACAAGGGGGGCAGTGAGGTTGATGATAGCAGTAAAGAGCATAGTGAGGCTCACGGAAATGAGGCAGATATCAATGAAAATTAGGAACAAAATCAAGAGGGAGAGGTCAGTGATGAGACAAAAAGCATGGAAACAGAAGGTAATGATGATGTTGGCAATAAAGAGGAAAATAGTGAGGAGTCAAACAAAGAAAAATCAGTGAGTGAAGGAAGTGAGGATGAAAATATAAATGAAGAAGATGTCATTGATTCTACAAACAGTGAGGCTCATAGAAGTGATAAAGGCAGTGCAGAAAGTATGGAAATAGAAGATAGTAAAACAAATGCCAATGAGGCAAGTGATAGTGAAGATGACAGCCATGATGGGAACAAGACATATGGCACTGAGATAAACAATATTGAACCTCTTCCTTTAACCTACCAAAGGGGAAGTAGGCATGTGTTTTTTTCCCTCAAGAGGCAAGGGGCCATTCCTTCTACTTCAACCAAGCATATTGACAAAGGAAAAGAAAAGGTCAAGGATGAAAGGGAAGAAGACCAACATGAGATTTAACAAGAATTTAAACTCATCCATGTTGATAGTGATGATGAAAATGAGCATAAAATCTCAAGCATATTTCTCTAGAGCAAGGATGCCCAAATCAAATACCTACAAACCAACCTAGGTAGGGCTAAGGGTGTAATCCACTATTATGAAGTTGAAAATAAGTAGCTGGAGGCATAGAATGTTATCTATGAAATCAGAGCTATAAGAGCTCGGAAAGAGGCTGCAAAAGCAAAGGAAAAAGTAGAAGAGGTCTTGGGCACTCCTAATGACACTAAAGAAGAGGAAGAGGAGTTTCCTAAGACGAGACCAAGAACAATAAGCTTGAGGAAGGCCTTGTCCAAGGAGAAAGAGCAAGAGGCAGCCTTGGCAGAGCAGCTCACTCCAAGTGAACTTCTTGCCAAAGAGATAGAATATGATCGGGAACCTTGGATAGAAAGGGTCAATATACACTTGGAGGATCAGCTGGAGAAGACACAAAGAGACCTTGGCCTTCAGAAGAAGATGGCCAAGTATTATGCCTTGAGAAATCAAATTGCAAGGGCCAAGCTCAAAAGATTCCTTGCCAAAATTCAAGCTCTCAAGGAGGAAAAGGGAAAGAAAAACCTTGAAATCATTTATGATGCTTCCCTATAGGCATCCAAAACACCATGAGGAAGACAAATTCAAAATCTTGTCAAATTTTGACAATTTTGGTTTTTGACTGATTTAAAGGGCCAAAGGCGCAACGCCCTTGGCACTGCGCTCTTTCTTGGGACATCCATTAGAGGCAAACTTTACATTTTTTGGTTCCTTACACCAAGGACATCACACTCACCAAGTTTTAGCTCCTTTGGAGCAGTTTTGGTCCCCCAAAAGGGTAAAAAACATGCAAAATTTCACCTTTCTGCCCTATTTTTAGGGTTGCAGTTGTGCCCTTAGCAGCCTTGGGAGTTTTGGTTTTCTAATAGGTAAATGAAGTCCAATCAGAAAACCAAGGGAATTTTTGGAAAGTAGACTTGAAAATATTTCCAACAAGCTATCATGGAGCTCATTCCGACATCGGGAAGGCTTCAAAACTTAGCTACAAAGTGACCTATTTTTCCGGTGTAGGCATTGCACCCTTGGACCTCTATCCTGCACCTTTGCCAAAAAGTCAAAAAAAGACATAGATTTATGGAAAATAGATATTTTGAGATTTTTTGGGCAAATCACTCCAAATTTAGGTGTTAGAAATTATTTTTCATTTATTGCATTAGATATTTTATGCCTTGGGCCTTGCATGGTCTCTTTGGACATAAATGGTATTTATGAGTAGTTAATGATGTTTTCAAACCCTAGTTAGGGTTTTGGTCCTCCTTGATTGTTAAATACAACATTGAGGACTCATTGTAAATGTTGGATTCTTATTGAGAGTAATACATAGACTTTGAGATTGAAGAGAAATTGGCTCTGGTTTTTGTGGCTGGCTTGACTTGCTTGAAAATGGAGAAGGTTTACTTGCAGGATTCATTAGCATAGTTAATGGTGATGTGTTCCTTATTTAGTTCTTGTTTCCTTATGTTATCATTTTGTTCCATCTTTCTATTGCAATAGGACAAAAGTTTTAGGCTAAGAAATGTTGTTCGAAAGCACCTTAGTTCTGTTTGTTCTCTACTGCCTCTACGTTTTCCTCTGCTAGGTCAGTTTAGAGAATTATTAATTGCTCTCTAAACCCAGTTATTCTTGTTATCTTAAGAATGATTCAATGAAGGAAAATTCAAAGTAGTTTTATGGTTAGCCCTGCTCTTTTCCATTACTTAAACATTGTTTTTAAGGTCTTTTACTTCAAATTATTGCTGATTAGGTTTAGCTAAAGAGGTTTATGATTTTCCATGCCCTTTTGTTTACCCTAAATGGTTGCTTTGGAGGTCTTTATAGCTTGATTAATGAAGTTAGGAGTTCCCTCTTCTTTGATCTCTACTATAACGGTTTATCTTAAATGTTTTCTTAGCTTGAAGGTGAAATCACTAGAAGATTTACAAGTTTCTTGCCTTCTATAGTTCACTGGATTGTTGTCTTCATGCTTGCTTACTAGGGGTTTAGTCAAAGAAGTTATTGGTATGCCCTGTTGTTGATT
Source organism: Pinus albicaulis (assembly GCA_034641835.2). Classification (NCBI taxonomy): domain Eukaryota; kingdom Viridiplantae; phylum Streptophyta; class Pinopsida; order Pinales; family Pinaceae; genus Pinus; species Pinus albicaulis. The sequence continues at coordinate 244,556,690 of CM076584.1, read as the reverse complement.
ATTTATTCATGTTTAGTAATCTTACAGACCATTCTTGTTAAGGTATTTGTTGAAGAATTCTTAACTGCCCTTTTACACCTACTATGTTCACAAACTTGATGTTCATTTCATTCACATAATCTTTTAGATCCATTTGACATTCTTAGATTTTCCCTGTGATACACCCTTAATCCATTGTTAAAATTTTCAAGACCTTTGTATACTCCATATCCCAATGGCTTAAAACTCTCTCGCTTTATCTTTTCTACTTAACAACCTACCCAACCAAACAAACAAACAAACCCTAAACCTAATAACTAGCCTAAAATCAAACCCTAAAATCAATCAAGTTCACATCCTTTACACAAAGATAGAGAGAGCCCTCTCTGAGTCCAAGAAGGCTAGGTCCTAGGACTCCAAAGATTGGTTTGATGTTACCCCTATACATTTGGTCTTGCCAATCTAAAAAATTATAGGGACCTAACATAATGGTGATCACGATGGGACCTCTGAGTCAGTAACAACTTAAATATCCCCGAAGACTCACAAATCCTCTGTCAAACTTAGAAAATCAAGTGTTAGCCATGAGTAGTACCTAATTGTTTCACCATACTAGCAAAATGATGACTCAACTGGAGAATACTCATTAAAACCTTTGTGTTACATATAGAACTCAGAAAACCCAAAAACATCCCTAGATTGGTTTTTGTAAATTATTTGTGGCGGACCACAAGTACATATCCTCAAAATAGTAAAAAACATCCACCTGGCGACTTCACTAGCCTCTAGTAGGTCTACTAACTCCACTAGTTCTCACAAACTCCCCTAGGAATGCATTAATCAATCCTAATATTGTTGAGGGTGGACAACAAAGTTGAAATCATCCACCTGGAAACTCCACAACTCTTAATAGACCTAAAAGACTCCACTGGTAGAATACCCTAGACTGGTTATAAATATGCAGTGACCCTTTTTCCAGACTGATTGAACAAAATGACAGGGTTTATGGCAGACCTTCTATATAATGAAATTTCAAATTAGTTATCAGAGCTTCAGCTTGATGATGATCTCCTAAAAGTTGTATTTCTCATTTTAAGGTCAAGAAAAATTAACCCTGAAGTTAAGAAATTTTTTCTGGAGATAGTGGTTGAAAAATATGAAACTGACATTGAACTTTTAAATTCTCAAAATCAGTCATACATTTTCCGAGATCCTAAAGAAATCTTGGAAAGTCTCCTTCCCCTAAGCAAGAGGAAATTGTACTACCTTTTGACTTGCAGGCAGAAGATGATTGTGCTTTCAAGGACCAGAATGAAGATGAGGTTTTCAAAACTAATGTTTTGGATATAGATAACCATCCAGTCATGAAAGGCCTGAGAGAAGAAAGTTTACATCATGCTTTTGTTGATCCTGTAGCAGATTACATGAAGGTCTTGATTGGCTCAAGTTTCCAGACATGGATTCTTTATAAGAATCAAATACATCAGAAGTTGCCACTACCTATGATAGACTTGGTTATGAAGACACATAATCAAGGTATACTATTGTTCCCTCTAACAGGCAGACAGGTTGTCGACCTATTGTTATTGTTGCTCAAGTGGCTGCACTGGCACTATTGAATCACCTAGAACAACAGAAATTTCCAAGTTAGATTAGGGTAGATAGGTATGCAAATAAGTTCAGTACTATGAGCATATTTCTAGCTTTAGTTTCAGTTTGTTTTGACAGAAAAATGAAAACACAACAACAAAGAAAATAAGAAAAAGAGGGCAGGTTTAAAGAAGAGGTACAACCCCATACCCAAAAAAGAGTATTGCTGAAAGTGTGCAAGCCTAAATTCCACTACTTATTGAGAAATAAGAATATTGTTCAGTCATCTAGCCTAATCATGACTAAACATGTTTTAAATTTCTGCTGATAGGTTAGTGAAAGAAGACTTGTCAAAGCATTTAAACTTGACTTGTCAGTAGGTTAGATTGGGAAGAAATTGTTGGTTCTCAATGCTCAAATCTGAACCAAAGAGAAAGAGAGGGATGCCTAACAAATTCTAAATCACAGCCCTCATGTTTTCTAGTTTTTTATTGTACAAAAATAATGTCTATGTGCAGCTTGTCCAAATTCCACAGCCCATGGTAAATCAAATTGCTTAATCTTGGTTTAGTCATGTTTTCGATTTCATGTAAGTAGGTCAGAGAATAAAGTCTGTCAAACAACTTAATCTTGACAGATGATTAGACTAGGTAGAGAATAAGAGAGTTCATTAGCCTATTCTAAACTCTTGGGAGTGATAAGGGTACAAGTAGATAGATTTTTTGTGCTTTCAAAAGAAAAGAGTGTCAAGGGTTTGCTAGTCCAAGTGCACCCAAAACAAGAAAAAATGTTAGGCAAAGTATGATGGGTAGGTAGAACTAAGGTTGAAGTAAACATGTCTTTCATATTTTGAAATCATAGCTTCAAGGAAACATCAGCAAATGAAGGAAATATATCTGCAAAGTACAAGCAAGGCACTGGTCTTCAAAACTTAGAGATTTGAGCTCTAAGGTCCTGGACACCTCTTGAAAAGGAGCTGCCCTCCCCAGGTGAAGCCATTGTTAGTCATCAATAATTTTTACTATCTGTAGATGACTAAATATTGGTTCTAGATTTCTAAAAACAAAACTCCCTGAATATTGTGAGTTTTAGAAATCTCACTACCTTCATTATCCTTATACCAAATTTTTCACTATTCTACCATTTTTCCATTTCATGGTCACCCTGCCACTCCTTAAAAACTATTTATGGGCTTGTGTCATCCATCTCCATCCTTTTTCCTACCTATAACCTTATCACTCTATTTTTTCCCTTGCCCATCAACTCCACTTTCCATCTAGGGAGGCCAAATCAGCCTATTCCTTCCCATGTTCACCAGGTTCCTCAAGCATTGATAGTCTCAAAACTATCTTTGTAGGCTCTTTATATAAATCAAGTACATTGGATTTTCGATCTTCAGTAAACCACTTTTTCAATACTTTGTTTTTACACTTGAAGACCCAAAACCAAATTTTAGTCAAAGAGCAGGTCAAAGGATCCTCCCATTAGGTCAAATTAGGGTTATCATGTGGTCTAAGGTTAATCATTAGTTTTTTAGAGACTGTTTTCCTTTGTTAAAATATGTTTCAGAGATCTTAAATGTTGAGACATGGTTATTCAAGAAAATATCTGAAAGTCTCAAAAGAATACTACCTTGTCAAATTCAAGTTCTACTAAAGGTAAACATACTTGGCACTTCTGCAGGAGTGTCAAGAGGTTAATCAACAAAGGAAATTGATAAGGTAAATGGTATATTCCTAAAGGAAAATATATTGCAGCAAGGAAGACAGGAACCACTTGGTCTTAAGAAGAATCAGGATTTTTGAGCTTGATTGGGCCAACAAGTGCCAAACAGTGAAACAAATGGCAGAAATTACCATGGAGGAGGTAGTCCAAGAAACCAAACATGAAGGAAGTTTTTCAGAAATTATAGACGAAATAGGGAAAAAGGTGAGGTGAACTGGAAAGAAATGAATGAACTTGAAAGGGCTATAAAGAACTTAGAAGACAACACTGATAATTGTTCTCAAGCATTCAGACACCTAGGGTTTTGGGGAATATAATCAAAGAAGGTGAAATCCATGATGACAACAAAGGCATTCTGAAGATGTCACTGTTTGTAAATATTCCAAACTTATCCCAAGAAGTTTGTCATGTCAAAAATGATCAAAAGAGGTAAACTCCATGATGCCAGAAAAGAAAGGATTGTGAAAACACTATTGTTGTGCAAGCATCCAAATTTTCCAAGGTAGAATGTCTCCCTGCTTCAAAGAAAAAGGATGTAAAGAAGATCAGTGAGAAAGGGAAAATCAATGTGTTTATGGCACCTACAAATCAGAAGTGGCCAAAGGGTAAAAAAATGATCAAAACTTCATAATGCAAGCAAGAGAGGGCTTTGACAATACTGCTATGACACAACCCCTCAAAGATGTTTTAATAAGCTTACCATGACTGAATGATAAAAAGAGATGTGTTAAGCTCAAAGGTGGAAACCAAAGATGATATTAAGGTTGCTGCTATGTCAAAATGAATGTGTCAAGTTTTGAGAGTCAAAAGGAACAGGGATTTGCAAGGCTGCCAGCTAAGGTGAAAATAATGAGTCTCATGATGAGGATTACACATCAAATTGAGGAAGCTGCTATGTGGCTGAATCACCAATGTGTCAAAATGAATTTTTTGTATGCCTCAAAGAACCAAAATAAGTCAAATTTATCACTTCAGACACCTGTAGAGAAAAAAATGTAAAAAGGTCAGTAAGAAAAAGGTAATAAAGATAGATTGAATATTGTGATGAAGAACACAAGAAACATTGAAGATACTACTCTGTGCAGCCCTCCAAAGAAAACATAAAGTGAAGAGGTCAACTCAAGGAGAAAAAGGAAAAGGCCATTTCAATGTTTTTGTCACCTGCAAGCAAGAAGTCAAAGAAATATCAGTGAAAAGGAAAAGGAAGTAAAAACATTAGGAAAGTGGGTTTGCAGAGATTAAATTTAATTTCCTAAGACTATAAAGGGTCATTTTTCTCCTCTTATAGCTCATTTTTCACTTGCAAATATCAAGAAAAGTCCAGGAGAGAATACTGTGATTTTTCTGAGTCAAATTCGGGCAAGTTTACCTGGCGCTACGCGTTCAGGTTGGCACTACACACCTAGAGTCAGGCGTTGCGCCCCTGGAAATTTTCCTCATGAAAATTCGTTTGGTGCCATGCGCCTGGAGGTACGCGCTGCACACCTAGAAATGCATTGCGGTTTTCCCAACAGACCCGACAGGCCCAACAAATAGCGTTGGCGCTATGTGCCTGGCACAAGGCGATGTGCCTTTGCCTGACTCGACACCTCGTTCACCTGTGCACTGTGTGTTTGGCCAGGAGGGCCTCCACACCATGTAGACCCTAAATTCAACTCAAATCACTCCGCAGCTTCCTCCAAGGACCTCCAAAGCAATGTTGAGGGGTAAGTACACTTCATCAAGCCCTTCTTCTAGCATGTGTGGTGATTTATGATTAAGGGAATTTGAAGACCTAGGGGTGAAAACCTAATTTTCATATTAAAAACACCATTGTTTAAGACACTCCTCCATCTACATACTAAGAACACACAAAGGGTTGCCTTGTTGAAAGATTGCTCATTCATCTAAGGGTGTGCCTTCATCCTTTCCATTCACTCATAAACTATGCCCCTACACCACAAGTAGATTGAAAAATTCATTTCTTTCATTCATATCCATTTGCCATCAGTGCAAGGTGTCAAAATAGAGATTTAAACAAATCAGCAAGTGTGGTCATTGGGTTTTTCCTCTCCCTCAGAGTCATATACCTTTACCATCACTCACTCATCCCTCACTTGTAAAAGTTTCCTTTTTCATCACCACTCCATTACCCTCTTCCACATCTATTTCATAAGCAAAGCTAGGGTTTTAAAAGGTAGAATTGTTAAAATGTCAAGAGAAGGGGACAATGGTAGTGAAGGAGAAGGCCAAGTGCCAAGGAGACATCAACATAGAGGTGGGATGATCAAACGGTTTGAACCACTAAACACAATGGAGCTTAATGCATCTCCCCTAATTGTCTCATGCTTCCAAAATGTAGGCTGCTATCAATTTTGTGAGAAGGTACAGCAGGTGCATAATCACCCCGAGTTGACTAGGCTCTTCATACTTAACCTACATTAGAAATAAGTCAATCTTGCAGGGGTAAAATTTGAGCTATCTTCAGATGTCATTTCTATTGCCACTAGGATACCTAGTGTGGGTGAAAAATGGTTCAAGCAGGCCAATTTAGACATGAGCTACTATGATCCATTCCTTAAACCCAGATAAAAAGATTACAATAAATCTATATTTCCTTTCTCACAGTTTCTTGAGAGGTATGCTCCTATGATGAGGGTCATTATGAAATATTTCACATGTGAAGGAAGATTCTCTAGGCTCTACTCCTATCACATCATGTTTCTTATGCACTTTACTAGGGTTAAGATGTTGCATCTACCCTACTACCTCTACAAGAGTATTGACAAAATGTCTTATATTGTACAAAAGAGAGACCATCCACAACAGATGCGGAGCCTATTTCACCACTCTCTTATCAAAATGGTTGTGATGCATCAATTTTAGCAAAATTTCATTCCATGGGAGGTTTTCATTTCCCATGAAGTGTTCACCAATCCACAAGCCCATCCTCAATAAAATTTTCCTTCATCATCTCATCCTCTAATCAGTACTCCTCCATCATCTCCTGCTGAACATGTTTCACCATCTACACATATTCCTTCACCTCAGGACAACCCTCCTTCATCACTCTCTCACAATGCATTGGCCATTGAAGGAAGTGACAATGAGCAGTCAAATGAAAATGAGGGAGAGGGTAATGATGAATCAAGCAAAAATGAAGAAGAAAGAAAAGAAGAGGAGGTCAGTGAAGAAGAAGTGAATGAAGGAGATGATAATGAGGAATCAAACAGTGAGGGAAGTGAGGCTGATGATAGCAATAAATAGCACGGTGAGGCTCATAAAAATAGGGCAAATATCAGTGAAAATGAGGAACAAAATCAAGAGGCAGAGGTCAGTGATGAGACACAAAGCATGGAAACAGAAGGCAGTGATGATGTTGGCAATAAAGAGGAAAATAGTGAGGAGTCAAACAAAGAAAAATCAGCCAGTGAAGGCAGTGAGGATGCAAATATAAATGAAGAGGAGGTCATTGAGTCTAAAAACAGTGAGGCTCATAGAAGTGATAAAGGCAGTGCAGAAAGCATGGAAACAAAATACAGTAAAACAAATGCCAATGAGGTAAGTGATAGTGAAGATGATAGCCATGATGGGAACAAGACATATGGCACTAAGATAAACAATATTGAACCTCTTCCTTTAACCTACCAAAGGGGAAGTAGGCATGTGTTTTCTACCCTCAAGAGGCAAGGGGCCATGCCTTTTACTTCAACCAAGCAGCTTGAAAAAGGAAAAGAAAAGGTCAAGGATGAAAGGGAAGAAGACCAACATGAGTTTGAACAATAATTTGAACTCATCCATGTTGACAGTGATGATGAAAATGAGCAGAAAATCTCAAGCATATTGCTCTAGAGCAAGGATGCCCAAATCAAATACCTACAAGCCAACCTAGGTAGGGCCAAGGTTGTAATCCAATATTATGAAGTTGAAAACAAGCAGATGGAGGCACATAATGTTATCTATGAAATCAGAGCTATCAGAGCTAAGAAAGAGGCTGCAAAAGCAAAGGAAAAACTAGAAGATGTCTTGGGCACTCCGAATGACATTGAAGAAGAGGAAGAGCAGCTTCCTAATAAGAGACCAAGAACAATAGGCTTGAGGAAGGCATTGGCCAAGGAGAAAGAGCAAGAGGCAACCTTGGAAGAGCAGCTCACTCCAAGTGAGCTTCTTGCCAAAGAGAAATAATATGATCGAGAACCTTGGTTAGAAAGGGCCAATATACACTTGGAGGATCAGCTGGAGAAGACACAAAGAGACCTTGGCCTTCATAAGAAGATGGCCAAGCACTATGCCTTGAGAAAGAAAATTGCAAGGGACAAGCTCAAAAGAGCCCTTGCCAAAATTCAAGCTCTCAAGGAGGCAAAGGGCAAGAAAAACCTTGAAATCCTTGTTGATTCTTCCCTGTAGGCATCCCAAACACCATGAGGAAGACAAGTTCAAAATCTTGGAAAATTTTGACAATTTTGGTTTTTGACTGATTTAAAGGGCCAAAGGCGCAATGCCCTTGGCGCTGCGCTCTTTCTTGGGGCATCCATTGAAGGCAAAATTTACATTTTTTGGTTCCTTAGGACAAGGACATCAAACTCACCAAGTTTCAGCTCATTTGGAGCAATTTTGGTCCCCCAAAAGGGTCAAAAATATGCAAAATTTCACCTTTCTGCCCTATTTTCAGGGTCGGCGCTGCAGAGTTAGAAGCCTTGGGAGTTTTGGTTTTTGAACAAGTAAATGAAGTACAATCAGAAAACCAAGGACCTTTCTGGAAATTATACTTGACAAGCTTTCCAACGAGCTATCATGGAGCTCATTCCGACATCGGGAAGGCCTTCAAAACTTAACTACAAAGTGACCTATTTTTCCGGTGCAGGCGCTACACCCTTGGACTTGTGCGGTGCGCCTTTGCCAAAAAGTCAACAAAAGACACAAATTTATGGAAAATATATATTCTGAGGTTTTTTGGGCAAATCACTCCAAAGTTAGGTGTTAGAAGTTATTTTTCATTTATTTCATTAGTTATTTTATGCCTTGGGCCTTGCATGGTCTCTTTGGACATAAATGGTATTTATGAGTAGTTAATGATGTTTTCAAACCCTAGTTAGGGTTTTGGTCCTCCTTGCTTTTTAAATACAACATTGAGGCCTCATTGTAAATGTTGGATGCTTATTGAGAATAATACATAGACTTTGAGATTGAAGAGAAATTGGCTCTGGTTTTTGTGGATGGCTTGACTTGCTTGACAATGGAGAAGGCTTACTTGCAGGATTCATGAGCATATTTAATGGTGATATGTTCCTTATTTAGTTCTTGTTTCCTTATGTTATCATTTTGTTCCATATTTCTATTGCAGTAGGGCAAAATTTTTAGGGTAAGAAATGTTGTTCAGAGGCACCTTAGTTTGGTTTGTTCTCTACTGCCTCTATGTTTTCCTCTGATAGGTCAGTTTAGAGAATTCTTAGTTTCTATCTAAACCCACTTATTCTTTTTATCTTAAGAATGATTCAATGAATCAAATGTAAAAGTATTTTTATGGTTAGCCCTACTCTTTTACATTACTTAAACATTGTTTTTAAGGTCTTTTACTTCAAAGTATTGCTGATTAGGTTTAGCTAAAGGGGTTTATGATTTTCCATGCCCTTTTGTTTACCCTAAATGGTTGCTTTGGAGGTCTTTATAGCTTGATTAATGAAGTTAGGAGTTCCCTCTTCTTTGATCTCTGTTATATGTTTATCTTAAATGTTTTCTTAGCTTGAAGGTGAAATCACTAGAAGATTTACAAGTTTCTTGCCTTCTATAGTTCACTGGATTGTTGTCTTCATGCTTGCTTGCAAGGGTTTAGTAAAAGAAGTTATTGGTATGCCCTGTCTTTGATTATTTCTTCATGTTTAGTAATCTTAAAGACCATTCGTGTTAAGGTATTTGTTGAAGGATTCTTAACTGCCCTTTTACACCTACTATGTTCACAAAATTGATGTTCATTTCATTCACATAATCTTTTAGATCCATTTGACTTTGTTAGATTTTCCCTGTGGCACACCCTTGATCCATTGTTAAAATTTTCAAGACCTTTGTAGACTCCATAGCCCAATGGCTTAAAAATCTCTCACTCTATCTATTCTGCTTGACAATCTACCCAACCAAACAAACAAACAAACCCTAAACCTAATAACTAGCCTAAAATCAAACCCTAAAATCAATCAAGTTCACATCCTTTACACAAACATAGAGACAACCCTATCTGAGTCCAAGAAGGCTAGGTCCTAGGACTCCAAATATTGGTTTGATGTTACCCCTGTACATTTGGTCTTGCCAATCTAACAAATTACGGGGACCTAACAAGTGAAATCATGAGTTACATAAAACAATTGAAATAATGGAATGGAATTTGAATCAGAATCAAAACTTAATCAATAAAATGACCAACAAATCAGAAGCAGTGAAAGACTTTCAAATTGATCTTGAAATGAAAGAAAAACTCATTAGCGCACTCAAAATAAAATTAAGTGAAAAATAAGATCTACTTGATGCACAGTGTGCATAGAAGGTAGATGCAAGTTGTGACACTGAATACCTCATCTAAACAACAAATTAAAGTTGTGATACAAGTGACCTTATTCAACATTTTGATGAAGGTTGTGACACAAAAGATCTAATCAACCAGAATGATTCAAGTTGCGACGCAAGTGATCTCATCCAACCAGTTGTACTACTACATAATGTAGCTAGTAGTACTGAATATCTAAGTGAACAAATTGATGAAACATGTGAAATAGGTGAATCGTTAATAGAAATGGTTTATGCTCAGTGTGATAAAGATGATTTAATCAATGTAGCACAACATATCGGTAGCACCAGCAGGTGTGAAGAACAACAACAAGATGATATTTCCAGGAAAGTGATCAGACCTTGGGAAGAAAAATCCTTCCACAAAGATCAACATGGCCTATGTTACAACAAAGATAACAATTTGTATGTTCCATATTTCTCAAAACCAGTGTAGTTTGTACGTGCAAGCTTTCTAGACAATGCTCATAATAAGTGTAACCATTGTAAGTGAAATGGCCATATGGAGATTAAATTCTTTGACCTTCATCCTTGTCACCATTGTGGCAAGAAAAATCATTCATCAGAAATATGTTGCAAGTAAAATCAACCACCTAGAGTGAAGATTAATTGTGCATGGGTTGATCCTTGGAAATGGGCATCTACAATCAAACAATTGTCTATGTGTTACCAAAAGGTTCAGTCTCATATGAAGAAAACTATTGTTGTCAATAGTGACATGATGGTACTCTCATGCACTAGAAAGAGGGAGTACAATAGTGAAACTCTCCTACACCTAAAGGGGGGGAGTTCAAAAATGAAATGAATGTGATTGTCTCTACTTTAAACTGACAAAGGGGGGGAATGATAATGGAATTGAAGGTGGTTGTTAGACTAAAATTTTCGACAACATAAATAAAAGTAACTAGTAATTAGTTTCGATATTCATCAACAAATCAGCTATAGGGCATCGTCAAAATTTCCAATGGGAAAGAAATTGAGAATCTGAACTTCAATAATTCACTAGTGAGCGTCAACAAAAAAATTTCAGTAGACAGGAAATTGGAAATCCGAATTTCAAATATTCCAGTGGGCATCAACATCAACATTTTTTCAATGGACAAGTGATTGTTATGCTGTTAGAGAACATGTGTGGACATTATTTTGTTCACTTTGGTGGTCAGTGGACCAAGCAAAGGACAGACGAATCCTTTTGTACTGCAGCTTGGCATTTGATGGAGTTGTCAAGAAATTTTCAGATATGTATCAGACTCGCAGCTGATTCATGGTTCGTGGTTTGTTTTTCTTGAGATTGGAGTTTTCAACATCCATCTTTGGTGGTTTTTAAGACAATGTTTTTCATTAGGATCAACAGTTTTAGCATGAGAACTTGGAAGATGGTTCTTGGTTCTTATTTTTTACTTATGATTGAGGCGGGGGGGTTGTTAGCCTCACTCTCATGTGATAAAAAAAATTCTAAGTCCAAAATAATTAAATTAATTATTATCATGAAAGTTAGAATTTAATCCTACCTTTCTAGATTGGGTTTTCTCCTCATAGTTAGGATTCACCTTAGGTCTAGTTGGTTGAGAGATTCTCTCCAACTAGTTAGGCTACTATATTAGTTTTTGGTTGAGATATTTTCTCAACCATATTGTCCAAGATAGACGCACTATCTTGAGAAAAAGTTCCTCATGTATTTATATTTGTATCATTTTCATTATTGTGTACATTACATTATGAGAGGAATACAATGAGGTTGAGGCCTTTTCCACCACTTCTCTGTCTCTGGTAAATTAATTGAATTTTGTTAATATCCTTCATTATCTCCTCATCCTTGATTTCTTGAAGGAACTCTTTTCCACTAAGTAACATTACCTTAGATTGGGCTTCTTGTCATGCTTTTTCATTCTTCAAAGGAAAGAGTACATGCTTTTCTCTATCCTTTTCAAAAGTATAGGTGTTTCCCCTTCGATCGTTTATTACTTTCCTGTCATATTTCCATGGCTTCCAAGAAGAATATGACACACATTCATAGGAATAACATCACAGAGAACTTTATCTTTATGGAATCCTATCTGAAACTCCGCTTCACATTATTCATTGACTATTATCTAATGTCCCTTTTGAAACCATGAGACTTTTTAGGGAGTAGGATGTTTAGTTTTCTTTAAATTCAAATTTTCTACCATTTCTGTGGATACTAGATTATCTATACTCCCACTATCAATAATTACTTTACAACATTTTCCTCCTGTTTTATAGACAATTTTGAACAATTTTTTCCTTTGTGTAGGTTCCTTTTCTTCTTTAGGAGACTTTAATAAAGTTATTCTCATCATCAAATATTCACCAGTTTCATGTGCATTTTCATGTGTAGTGGATTATACACTTTTTGTATCAATTTGTGCTATATATGTGCTACCCCGACTGGAAAATACTTCTGGAAATTCATTAGATTTATGGAAAATTATTAAATGTATAACATATTACCACAAAAGATCGACCTCTGCCTCTTTGATATGGTCTTCATCCTCTGAAATCTCCTCTTGATGATGATTCTTCCTTATATGAATTGCCTTCTTCTTCTTTTTGAATGGGAAATATTCCACTTGAATATCATCTACTTTATTTTCCTCTACTTGATAGTCCTCTGCTTGATTTTCCTTTTTTCCTTACTGTACTTCATCCTCTTGCTCTTTGAATTTGTTCTGTTGCCAATTTTTCTTCAATCTTAAGGGCTATCTGGTAAGCTTCTTCAACTATTTTCAGAGACAAAATATCCAATTCATCTTGTATTTCAAATCTTAATCCATTAATATATCTAGCTAAATTTTCACCATCTGCTTCCATATGACCAAATCTTATACTTAATCTATAAAATTATTCTCTATATTCTTTTGCAGACATGAATTTCTGCTTGAGATTTTGCATCCATCAAAAAATATTTAACTGATAATCTCGAGGAAGAAATTTTCCTTTGAGCTTGGCTACCATCTGATCCCAACTATTGATCTTCCCTCTATTTTTATTTCTCTATTCATCTTGCACGCTATCCCACCATAGTGCAACATGTACTTTTAATCTAGTCACCACGAACTTAACTTTCTTCTCTTCAGCTACAATTTCATAGTCAAAATATTTATCCATGGCATTGATCCAGTCAATTATTTCTTTATGAATTAATTTTCCCTCATACATAGGCACGTACAATATCAGATTGGTACTTATTCTCGTGATCATCTTGACCATTTTCTCTTTTGGAGATTTGTCTTCAACTTCTTCTTCTTTTGAGATTTCTTCGGCTTCACTGATATCACCAATTTCGACATCTCTTTTGTGTGTTGTCTCCAATGCATCTAAACTTGTTCAAATATGTCTCACTTCATCAAGTAAGAATTGGTTTGCAGCTAGTCTTCCTCTACCAATTCCAGCTCCTGTGGCTCATCTAGCTCCTCTAAGTCCATGGAATTTTTTTTTCTTAATTGAAATAAAAGTATAATAATCCAAATAAATGACCAAAATAAAGCTTCTCTTTAATAAGTTACAAAAAGACTTTATTTTTGAAACACCCTTTTATTAATTCAAAATACCAATATTACAAGTGCTTTATGGTCTATATTTTTTTTATTAATATGGAACGTATATATATATGCAACATTTTCCATATATTTTTCCTTCCACTATGAAATATATAACTTCTAAGTATTTTTGTAACTTATTAACTTCAAAACAATAGCACTCCTCTCGTGTTGCTTTGATCCTTATAGCCAACGTTGCACTACGACCCATTAAACCAACATGAAGAACTGTACTATAGAACATAAACATTTTTTTTATGCAGGTCGAGGAGACTAACTGTGATGGTGTTCTCATACCTGTGTGATGTGCTTATACACGTGCTCTCCATACAAGCCTTGAACAATTACGTGCTCATACCCGTTCTCACAAAAGAGTGTTTTTTTAGCTTCAATCATGAGTGCAGTGGCTCCAATGTTTGCCAGTCATCCCAATAAGAATGGTTGTAAGAAATCAAGTGACATATTGATGAAGCAATTATAAAACTCATCAATCAATGAAATAATTGTTCCAATACACAACTCCTTCATTGCCGTATCCAATATTTTGCAACAATGTCTACATTTAGTCAAATATTCAGAAGAATCTAGAAGGAAAAACAATATAAGGCATAACAGTAAATCTGCAGCGAAAGGTTTTGGTGTCGGCTCTGCAGTTTGCTAGGAAATTGATGTTAACACCAATTGCAGTGTTCAAGTTTGTATGTCTTCAATCCATGCAGGATCGTGCAAATAGACATACATCATATGCATTGTGGGAAAACACACATGCATTAAGAGAAAATACTAGGGCTCTCTCCAGAAAAACAACAACACTTACGAACACCATATGATGTTGTTAGAGAGCGCCTACATAGGATGCAAAAGTATTAAAATTAGTTGGACCCGAGCAGAAGGAGATCTACAAATGGTAGTTGAGTAGAGCCAAAATAATGGAACCATTACAAACCCTTATTTCAAGCTTCAACTCTGACCTTGATCTATGATACCAAAATTTGACGTAGAGAGCCAAATCAGAAAATTCTTCATAAAACAAACATATACTTTATTAAATTAATTCACTCACCAAACTTGGCTTCACAAATGAACTACATGGCTATTTATTCTTGATGAAGAAAAATTTTGAAATCCTCAAAGAGAAACTTATTCTTAGATATTTGGAGGAAGTTGAGAGTAATACTCTCAATTTTAGGAATCTATATTAACTACCTAATCTCTAACAAATTCTTGAATTATTCATAAAATCTAGAACTTTCTAGTTTCTCCTAATTAAATAAATACATAATTTTAAACATGTGATGCTCCTACATCATTTTTGGTCATTAGCATTGCCATATGAAATCAGATGCACATTGGGAGTGTGCCCTGGAACAATGATCCGGTAACTGTTCACTGAGGGTACAATAACGCAAGATTGTAGCGTTGGACATTAGATGCATATTTTGACTTTGACACTGAATTTTGTACTTCCTGGGAAGGAAGTGAATCCTAGTATTACTTTGAGGGTGGGGGCATGAGCCTCTAGATTCCCTTGTTTCAGATACAAACATCATATCCTTTTATTTGTGGGTTGAACAAATGTGCATATATGTATATGTGTATATCAATGTAAATATTGCATCGAGTTGCATTTCTAAAGCTCCATAGAAAGTATGATTATTTGTTGATTGAAGAAAATGTGTATAAGTATATATGTGGTTGTTATTGTATATATCATAATGAGATGTGTTATAAAGCTCCAGTAAACAGTATGTTTGTCATGTTTTCAGTAGTGGTCATTTTAAATACTGCAACGAGTTGTGTTATAAAGCTCCATGGGCAGTGTGTTTTATTTTCAGTGGTCTTTTGGTTTGTAGGTGTCATTGAACACCGAGGATGGTGTTCCCCCAATGGGGAGGGTTCTGTAACATCCATAGTTAAAAATATATGTGAAAAAAAATATAAGACCAAGGTCATGTCACATTTATTCCAAGTTGAATGTTGAGAAAAACATCCTAGCAGGTGTTCATTTTGGTTTATTATGGCTAAAGGAAATTCGCAAAGGCAATGTAAAAGGCTTTGGAATGGCATATTTGACACATTTATTTATGAAAAATAATGGAAATTAGGAGAAAATGGAGATGAAAGGTCATAGGTTGTATGTGAGGAGGAAAATTAAGGACAATAATGGAAAATCAAGAAAATAGAGTCCTCATCTATAAAAAGGCTTCTGAGGATTAGTTGGTACCTTTGTCAATTTAGTTTTGGAGCTCTCTCATTATTCTCTCTCTCTCTCTCACTCTTGGACACTTAGAGTTTCTTGGATCATTTTGGCACTAGAACAATAAAGGAAATAAAGCAAGAAGAAGGAGGAAGCAAGCAAGGAAGAGCATGAATCGAGCATCTACCATGATATTATTTACAAGTATTGATTTGAATGTGTGATTTCCTTGCTAGATTTGACATGCATGGTATTGCATGTGATTCTTTTCTGTCTTAACATGGGTTTTTCGAGGTGTGACATTATTTTCAGCCTAGCTTTGCCATTTCTAAATAGCCATGATGTTGTGGAGTTCTCATGTTTTGGTTTAGCTGAATTGTTGAATGGATTTGAAGATGACTGAGGTGGAACTCAGAAATGAAAAACACATGGCCTAGTGGTCCCTAAACCAAAATGTGGATCACGGTAAATCCACTAGCCTAGTAACCCTTGAAACGAACCATGGGTTGCGGTAAATCCAATATTGTGTGCCTCGGTGGTCCTAAGAATCCTTGCTAGTGAATGGACAGATATACGGTAAAGCCAAGAGGTGGATTTCTCTCCATTGGGCATAGTTTTCCCGGGATGGGGAGTAGGGTAAAGCTTGGAGAGTGGGTCTTGGTGTAGGGCCTATTGATACCTGGATCAGACTATGGATTATGGTGAATCCTGAGAGACTAGGAGGCACTAAAATTCCTCACAGTGTAGGTGGAGATGTTATGAAACCAGCTCCAAAAATAGAAGAAAACCTCCTTTACATTACATAAATGAACAATTCTTGGATGATACAAATGACAAAACCTATTTCTATATATAGGAGTCCATGGGGTCACAATTTAATCCTAGCCGACCTAACAATAATAATGTAAGGGCACAACAATAACAATAGTGGCTTTTATGGGGCACAATAATAACAATATGTGGGCTACAAGGTTACAACAATAACAATAATGGGGCTACACTAACAAAAATAAGGGGATACACTAGTATTGTAGGGACCTAACATTCCCCTCTCCTTCAAACAAGTGTTGCTCTCAACACTTGATTATTTCTAGATGCTTATGTATAAAATTCTGATCCTCCCATGTGAAATCTTCAACGGGTAAGTTCTTCCACTTGTTGAGATACTCTGAAATTGATCTATTTGGTAGTTGTCAAGTTCTTATTTCTGTGACTGCTTAAGAACTTCTTTAAATGTGATGTTGATCTTCCTGTTGTTTCATTCGATTCTGCACCAAATTTAGGTTATCCTTTGAGAGTTGGAGAACTTGTTGTTGATGTTCGATGTGATATTCCACTACTTTATCATCCATATTAGCTTTCATTTGATCCTTCAAACTGTCCAACTTAGTCTCCATTTTTTCTTTTAAACCATCTAAGTAATCTTTGATTTCTCTTTGTAAGATCGAAATGTTTTTCACTTGGTACCATAATTTTGATATCTCATACTACAATTCTTCCTCTTCATGCGTCATAATAGATCTTTTTGAGGGCTTAATGGGTGTGGAATTATTTTTAGGAGGCATTATAGAACCCAATATTGATAAAAATTCTTCAATATGCACTTGGAATCTGTAATATCCCAAAATAGGAAAATACAGTAATATAAAACACAATAACTGGAAACTACAACAATATGGAAATAAACGGTAAACACCACAAAAATAGACAAAATAGCTGAGTCATTTTATTAATCAGGAGGTGGAATACAATGTACAACAGTGCTAAAAAATAGTAACACTTAAGCCGACAGAGATGGCTAGAGTGACCCTCAAGTCCTCTCACTGGGAACACTGCGTAACTGTTCCCTGCTGGAGGCCATACTATGTTGTCCCTGCTGGAAATGCTGGAAATATAAGTGCTGGATAAAAAGGGATGCGTAGATAAGGCTATTTAGGAGCTCAAAAAATGTCAGGATTTGGAATCTGGACTCTATGATGAAAACCCAGAATAACCCAAAAAGGATTTCCAGATTGGATCACCTTGGAAAATCACCCTCCTAGGGATTGCAATACATAACTGTTGGGTATGCAGATCTATGGCATGAACTGAAAGATAAAATGGCTGCAATAATACTCAATCATATCAATGCATGAAGGGATGGCCCCTTCTCCTGATTCCCAAGCTAGAAGCTTGAGATCTAGCTCCTCCTTCCTCCTCTCAAGTTGCAGCTGCTGGAATGGACTGCACTGTCAAGAGGTCTGAAGCTATAGCCTACTGCTAGGTGATGGAATATTGCTCATAGCTGATGGAAATAATATCACCAAATTGAGGGCATGGTCTCTCACAGGATCCCAAGCTGAAATACTTGAAACTTCCTTCCTCCTCTGACCCTACATAGCTGGAATGCGTAATTCCTACAGGAACTACTACTACATGGAGGTGTAGAATGATGGCCTGAGGTCGGATGTCACAATTTTTCTCCTGGAAGACTAAAATGGATGCACAAGGTGAAAGGATGATCCCTCCATCGATTTCCTAGCTGAAATGCTAAGAACTACCTTCCTCCTCTCAAACCCTAAGGTAGGAACGCGTAATTCCTAAAGCTATATGTGTTGTAGAGAAGGCTGAATGTGGAACCAATGCCGAATGATGAATGTCTTCTCAAAGAAACCTTTCCAGAGTAGGCACTCAAATTCCCCCATGGATAAGGGTGGGAATTCTGCTCGGAGACACCCGTATGCTAAACAACATTGCAGACTTAGCTAAATAGTTGAAGTGTGCAAAGAAATGTCAAACGAAAATACAATATCAAAATCCAAAATTCTTTCTATGGCTGCTCTCACCTTCCTTTTATGCTTTGTGAGCCTCCCCTAGCCTTGGCCCACCTCATTACCAAACATTGTGTTGGAACAGGGTCTCCTGCAATCTGCGAAACTAGTCCAATTTTGCATATTTTTGTGTATAATTAGTCTAGCGGAGGGGTTTTGGGGTGGGTCAAAGCCCCAAAAGCATTGTAATGGGTCAAAGGGTAGACCTAGAGTCCGCAAACCACAGTTTATGGACCATAGGAAATATTAGGCTAGATTTTTATAAATAGAGGGACATTTTGAATTATAAGGCAGGAAGATGATGAGATCTTGATGCGAATTGTAGCTTAGTAGATCTATTTGGATTTTTGGGGAAAGGACTCCTGCTGGCTGTGTGTGCGGAGATCCCAAGTCCTGCTATGTACGGACCCTATTACTATGTGCGCAGGTCGGGTTTGGGTATTTTAAGAAGGAACTGAAAGGTTAATGAATGATAAAGGTTGTTACGTAGATGAATATATTTGTACTGTTGATGCGAATATTTGATAGCTGTTGTGTTATGCATATTCTGTGTTAAGCTGTGAAAGTACTGGTTAAGTGTTTCTTTTGCATCTAGGTCTGTTCTTTTATGTTTTATGCAAAGAATAACTGTAATGTTGCACTACAGTTTTAGAAGTATATGATTTTTTTAGTACAGTAAGTATAGTTGACCTTGCACACGTGGATGCAAAGGATATCTATAGATCCGGTTATGAGATAGGCGATCTGGTCATTATAAAGCCGGATGCAGCTCTGCTTGGCTTACCTATCCTCTCTCAGGGTGTAGAAACCTGGTTCCAGCACCCACCCATACTGCTTCGGGTGAGACTTTGACCTGCGCAAGCAGGTCACTACCGAAAGGGCCAGTAGTATAGGGGTTTGTTGGCAAACCTTAACCTCCGAACCTGGGTCAGGACCCCTGGAGCCAATAAATGATTTCGTTGCCGGGACGGGGAGAATTTTGAGAGAGGGATCGGGTAATGACAAGAGAGTACTGGAAGCTTGAGAGGAAGGAAATTGAAGAGTAGTTTGAAAAGAAGATTCAGGAATTTTCGATAAAAGAGAATCACAGCACAAGGTTAACGACAGAAAATTGGAAATACAGGTACATTCTTACAGAAAGCTACAAAATTTTCTTTATGACATTTGCAATCGAGCTTCAAGAGTGGTTGGCAAGGCTCGTATAGTTCCAGAAGTGTTGGAAGGACAAACGAGTCACTCAGTGGACTCCAGGGCCGATCCAGTAGTTGGAAAGGACTGATAATACCATCACTTGCACGGCGGATCACTGGGTGGACAGTGTGCTAGGAGGGTTTGTGACAGAATTTGCCGTTGATCAGTTCGTCTCCTACTCCGAAGCAGAGCGAAGATTCTTTAAAGGTTTCCGGGGCAAGTTTTTGAAGACATTAACCTTGCTGATTAAGATATTACTGTGCGATAAGAGTATTTTGTGTATTCACACTGAGTGAATGACCTTGGATCCAAAAGAGAGCACAACACGCAGTGATAAATACTATCGAACCAACCTTGAAGGGGGAAGATCTGTCTATAGCCCTCTGCGAGAGAAGGCTGTGTAGAGCCCCCCAGCTACACCGACGTCCAGGCCGCGCAAAGGTAAGAATTAGCCCATACCACCACCTCCGCCGAATAGTGATATGGCTGCGCACCTGAATCTACCTACCTTCAAGGGGGTAGGAGCTGAGGATATGGACCGAATTTGGTTTTTTGTAGAATCTGTATGGAATGGGAAAAATGTGGCAAGCGATATGGTGAAGAGGGCGCAGTTATCCCTGGCCTTTGAAGAAAGAGCTTTGGATTGGTATATGCGATACATATCTCAGAACGGGAATGCATCTATTCAAGATATTAATGACGCTCTGAAGAAACAGTTCCGAATCCAAAATCTTACTCTCAGTTAGTAGCAAATGTGAAGGACTTCAAGCAAGGAGCATCTGAGTCTATATGGGAGGTTGATCAATGACTAAAGAGAGAAATCAGGGAAGGAGGATTTGAGTATGAAGATCGACAACATACGGAATGGTTCATCGTTATGTTGTTGCCTCACCTGTGCATACCAATGAGTCACCAAACCTTTGAGTCGCAGGAAAAAGCTATGGAAGTCACTATGTAACTAGAAGTTGTGCCCAGAGAAGATACTTTGTTAGGAGTACAGAAAATTCAGGAGCAACTCGAAGCTATGCACATGGAAATTCAAAACCTGTGAAAGGAACAAGGAAAATGAGCCAACACAGATCTATGGTGCATACGATGTCAGGTATCTGGCCATACGAAGGATCAGTGCCCACTATTGACAGATTACATACAGGCAGGAGAACCTAACCTAGTGCGTCCAGGCTCAAGTGGATCTGCGTTATGGTGCGATGACTACCGTATCATAGGGCTACACGATACGAACCATTGCTCCTGGTTAGGAGCATATGTCCCAGAACTGAAGCAATAGTGGTGCAAGTTCTATCGGTCGGTAGGACACGATGAGCAGAATTGTCGAACTTATGATCTGATGATAGATCAAGGAAAATTGTATAAGATACAATTAGACCCTGCGTCACATAGATATCCCGTGAAATTTGGTGGTTCTCCAATAAGGGGTAGGGGAGGAGGTCGGGGAGGAAGTGCAGGTCGAGGACGCAAAAAACTAATCTGCTATAATTGCGGAGAAGCAGGGCACTTTGTTAGGGACTACCCAAATTCTACATGATAGTCCTGCCAAGATTGCAGATAGTTGGACCATGTGATCGAAAATTTCCCAATCTTAATAGAAAAAATACAGGAAAAGCAACCCACCCCTACGCAGAATGTGCAGAGAGTTAAAGCCAAGCTAAGGAACATGAACCCAAGTGTGAAAGTCATAAAACGTAGTGGGATGGCCACCTGGGGACCAAAGTAATAAGCTACCATGGATCTTCTGACCCGTCAAGAAGGATCAAACCTGCAAAAGGGACAGGAAACAATGGCCGCAACTGGCCAGGACTTTGCTAAGGAAGAAGCAGCTACCGTGCAGGTACCAACACACCCCAAGATAGATGAGGGGGTTGAGCCCTTCCTATAGGCATGTATGAAGCTGCTATGTAACCCAAAGGCTGTAGAGAACCATCAGGAATTAATGAATAGCTCCGCAGCGCAGCCCGATCTGACCCTAGGAACCAAGGATGTACACAAACTATACCAGTATAAAAAACACACCAGAAGAGAAATGTGGTTGACTGCGTAGATTGGTGACTACCAGATGGATCAGGTTATTTTGGACCTTGGATCAGATTCAAACGTGTTACCTAAACAAACATGGCAACGAATGGGAGAACCTAAGTTGGAATGGTCCACCATCCAGCTACACATGGAAAATCAACAGAAGATCATCCCTTTGGGAAGGCTACCAAAAATCATGGTATATATCGCAGGAGTAAAGGCCCAAGCTGACTTTGAGGTAATAGATATCGTAGAAGATGTGGACCCCTACCCTGCACTCCTAGGACTGGACTGGGCTATAGATATGGGGGGTGTTATCAATCTCAAAAAGTGAAGCATGGTGTTTGAAAATAACGGTACATGAGTAATAGTAACATTGGAACCCACCCAAGGTGCGCGGTATACAGAGCTAGCATGCGATGAGGAGGAAGTAGATCACATTTACAAGTTTACTACACAGGATGAAGATTGGATTAACCCCACAGTGGAAGGAGTACTCTGCTGGGAAAAAGATAGTGAATGCTTTTCTGACTCTAATGGGGAACTAGAAAATTGGCAAGGCTAGTTGCATGAGGTTTCGACACTGTGATGTTTGTTGAGCCCTAGAATTGCCTTCTCTTTTACAAACCTTCACTTCATTTCAACATTATTTTATCACTTCATAAGCCTAAAATCAATGAAGAATGATTAGGATTGCTTAAAGGTTACATGAAATTGATTAACATATTGTATTTTCATGATTTTTGCTATTTTAACAATTTTCTGCAAAATAGCTACATAATACAGGCATTCCGTAGCTGATCACGCGTTCTGTAGCTGATCACGCATTCCGCAGCTGTTTTAGAGTTTAAGTGGGTTACAGGTGTCGTCTCAAAGAAAGGCGCATATGGGAAAATTCCAGAGTTCATCCTCATCATTTGTTGCTCTCCACAAAGTCTGAGCAAAAATATCTAAGTGGTTATGCACGTGGGACACCCAAACTAAGAAGCAGTTTCCTATTAAAACACGAACTCTACAGCTGTCTGCAGCAAAGTACGAGATCTTCAATAAGAGTTCTAATTTGATTAGGAATGGGAAAGACAGTAATCCCTGTATTATCTCAAGTTCTGTTATTTAATTTTATTATAAGAATCACTCAGGAGATTGAGAGACGCTAGCTGGTGGCTGTTTGGTTGTTAAGTTGTCCAAGACTGTAATACGTTGTTTTTGAAGATTTTCTCCTTTAATGAAAGAAGCAGCATTTCTTTGAACGTGTTGAGTCAATCTTGAATTAGATTTTGTGCTACTCTGGTGGTAGAGGGCCCCTGCCTCCTGAGCAGCTTTGTTTTTACGTTGTAGATAAGTATTTTTGGTTTTGTTTTTTTCATTTCTAGCCTAGACCAGTTTCTGAAGTTTATGTTTATAGTTAATTTCATTAATCATTACAGCTATACTTGCTCTAATACGCTCTTCCAAAACATCATAAAAACGAGTAGGAATTAGCTGTGATATCTTAGATTTTAGTTGTATGTGTTTTCAGTTTCATGTTTGTATTCAATTGCATTGAATTGTACAGCTAGGATTGTTCTACAAGCTCTTCCAAAATACCATTCACGATGAACGAAATAGGCTGTAGAATCCCATATTTAGTTGCATGACAAATTAGTTAGAGTACTCCGGAGGCAAATTGCATTTAGTTCATGCTCTGTCCTTTCATTTCAAGTTTGATAATGGCTTTTTAGTTTAATCCTTTTCACCATCTTTCCAGTTTAAATAATTGCATTTTAGCTTAGTTGTGGTCACTGTGTTTTCAAGTTTGATTAATTGAATTTTAGCTTAACTCTGTCACTTGTATTTCAAAATAGATTAATTGCATTCTCGTTCATGTTTTGCTTAACGTATAGCCAAGTCTCACTAGTTAGTTGAATGATAGTGCCGTTATACTAGACTAAGGCCTTCATTATTTACAAAAACCACTCCTGTTATTAAACTCTTCCAACATATCAATATGCAGACAGGAATTGGTAATATCATTTCATGGCTTTGATTATTCTGCAGATTCTTCTAATTGTGCAACTAGCCTTTTCCTCAAAATTATTTCAAAAGACTTTAACTTTCGAATAAGGCTTAGTAATGACAATTTAGGTTGCAGAATAGATTAGTTTCGGTATCCTTGATTAATTTAGAGTAGAATTATTCACTATGTTGCAGAACTAACTTTTCCAAATATTTTCAAACAAATATCTAGTCATGGATAAGATCTGTTTTGTGATATGGTAAATTGTTGTTTAGGAAAAACTCACTGCACTAAATTTATCCTTTTCTTGAAGTATTCCAACATGTCTCTAACAAATGAATTGGACTAAATTTGTGTTGTGAGTTACTGTCTAGTTTTTCATACCACACATGATTTAGAATTTTTCTTAGTGTGACCAACAACTGCTTTTCATCAACATTTAGTTCTTTCCCTTGCAAACATAAAACCATAAAAACCCAAAAACATCATAAAAACACTAAACACAACGAAGTAGGAAGAGGTTACTTAGGCACATATGGTGCACTTCACTTCAGCAGTTTACCAACCCTGGTTGACAATTAAATGAACTCAATTTAGGAGACTAGATTGAGCCCAAACAATTTCTTCGGGTCACAAGGAACTTCCGCTGCATCTCCTCCGAGTTAAGAGATCTACCCTACTTTGAGGATTCGGGTAACATTAAGGATTTTTTACGCGCATTCGAAGCAGAAGTTCCCAAGGGATGCAGGCTATGGGCCCTTAAGATAGCCCTGCACGGAACACCTGTGCACTGGTGGGATACGCATGGGAAGGTATTCCGCAATTGGGAGGAATTTCAGGATAAGATGATCCTGCGATTTGAAGCTCCAGCTATGAGACGGATCAAAAAGTTCCTTGGGTCAGAAGATCCACGCAGATATTTTCTCGCATGGGAAACATAGTGGTGCGACAGAACCCCAAAAGAACAGGTCCACCTGTTTATCCATGTTCTGGGACTGTGTCTAGCTGCATGGTATTTAGACGCGGAGCTACATCAGCGCACTCACCATTGGGATACATTCCGGGATGAGTTTCTATGAACATGTAGGATGGTGGACGGAGCTCTGCAAAACACTGACGCCTTGACTCAGGGTAGACCATGCCTGTACATCGCATCCGAATCATGGGGAATGCATGTACCACACATGGTTGAATACTACAGCCTCAACCCAACGAAAGGAAAGGATGATCCCCAAACTATTCCAAACTCGGAACTGGACGGGATATGCATGGTTGCCAAGTTGTTTAGGCTGCACCTGAATCGCATTATAGCACACCCTACTTCGGCTATAATTAAGGATGCGCAAGCAGCACGAATGCTTCACCCAAGGTCAGTAAATCCGTGGGAAGGCCATAGGGTGCGAACGATGATAGTCAGAACATTGAACTCTGGTAAAAAGGGAATATTACCGTTACAGAAAATAGGCGGTTGGAAATTAATGAGGCAATTTCTTGTGAGTTTTTACCGTTTTCTTGATGGTAAGTTCCAAGTAAGATTCACCTTACCGTTGGACAGCCACGGGAACTATAAGGGAGAAAGGATAACTCCGACCAAGGTTCCATATCATCTCTGTAATCTGCATGTATTATTATGCTGCATGATTTTTTGGACCTTTAGCATTCTGTTCATACCCAATCAACCCACTTCCGCTGCCTGTGAGTCTCCAAATTTAGGATCCCCTCCTTACGTTAATATGGCAGCCCTTAACCCCGCGGACGCTTCGGCACTTACCAGTCCAAAGCCTGCAGAAATTACGTTGAGGGGGTTTGGGGACGCCGAAATTGATAAGCTAATTTCCCTCTAGCTCCCTGCATGGAGAATTGACTTCGAACCTTGCACGAATTGGCGTCAAATCTATATGATGGAAGTTAACGCCCCTTCCAAACCTAGGATGATCGCAAGATCCAGCTGGACGAGCTCGAAAGAAGCCACGAAAGATGTTACGCAACTGCCGCAGATCACTGTAAGATCTGACACGGTTGACTCGCAGCTAGTCTTGTGACCAAAAGGGTTGACTAACAAGGATACTACATCCCCCCGGGGTATGAAGCGGCGCAGGGAGCTTGCAAAGGGGCCCAGAAAAAATCAGCATGCCTAACTCTTGGAATATGACACCACGATCATGCTGACTGATGGTGATCTCGAGAAAATCCTGGATGTTGTTACTCTGGCTATAGAGGATCAGTGGGCAGCCATAGAAGCACAACAAAATTTTACAATCGATGCCATGTAGGTTGAGCTTTGAGACCTCCGAAAAATACAGATACGCTGCACCCCACCAGCAGTACCAGGCTAACTACAAATGAAAGCCATGCTTATTCGTTGCCTAGCACTATCCTGGTCGGCACCCACCTTCAAGTGGATACGAGAATACAATTGGACTTGGCAAAGCTACCCCGCGAGGTGTTACAGGGTTTCCACATCGCCGTGCTTCAAGAGATCCATCATCGCGACCGAACCGTGTAGCAAAAACTTGATGTGGCCATGCCGATCATCGCACGATAGACCGCAGACGTCTCCCTTGCTATCACGCAGATGACGCAGCTCGAAACAGTGGTGCACCAACTCGGCACAGAGGTCCTAGATGAGCTCCCAACTACATCTCCGCTCTGGGCTACATTAGAAGGCTTGGTTGTAGCACTAAAGGCATCTAGAACCGAAATATAGACCCTCAAGACCCAAATGGACTGGAAAATCACTGCATTACAGGACCAATTACAACCTGCCACATCTTCAGAGGTACGAGCCCAACGTGCTGCACTGGTAACAGAAGCTACGAACGTCATTACGGGACAACATACCTAGGGTACTCAGTTTCTTGAGTCGGCCATGTAGCTCTGGACAACAGTCAAGTTCAACCCGGTTCTTCATAACATCAAACAGGACTTACGACAAAAGGAAGCC
The DNA here is from genome assembly GCA_034641835.2 of Pinus albicaulis. Classification (NCBI taxonomy): domain Eukaryota; kingdom Viridiplantae; phylum Streptophyta; class Pinopsida; order Pinales; family Pinaceae; genus Pinus; species Pinus albicaulis. The sequence goes on along the minus strand of CM076584.1, from coordinate 244,530,127 downwards.
GCTTTTGATCAGATCGAAGCTACCTTCCCCTCCTTAGTCGTTGTGCAACGTCTAGCACACTTGAAGAATATCAACGCACTCCGAGATACAATTAAGGATCTTCGACGAATGAAGCATACCATCACAAAACACTTGAAGCCATGGGCCGACGCCGCCCTCCAGCTATCACAGGATACCAATTGCGTGATCAAGCGACTCAACCAGATATTAGAGTGGGTTATTGCAGCTACTGAAGGACCGACCTCCCAGAAGCTTTTAGAAATTGTGTAGAGTGTTGTTGCTCAGAGTCAAGAAGTATTACCTCTGTTGATCGCAGCCATCAGTGCCCTACGTGCGCAGATAGAGACCACACCACCACAGTGACTCTAGATGAGTCACAAGATTGTGTTGGGGGAATGTTGGAACAAGGTAACCTACAAGCTGCGAAACTGGTCCAATTTTGCATATTTTTGTGTATAATAGTCTAGCATAGGGGTTTTGGGGTGGGTCAAAGCCCTAAAAGAATTGTAATGGGTCAAAGGGTAGACTTGGAGTCCGCAAACCACAGTTTGCGTACCATAGGAAAGATTAGGATAGATTGTTATAAAAAGAGGGACATTTTGAACTATAAGGTAGGAAGATGATGAGATCTTGATGTGAATTATGGCTTAGTAGATCTGTTTGGGTTTTTGGGGAAAAGACTCCTGCTGGCTGTGTGTGCGGGGATCCCAAGTCTTGCTGTGTGCGGACCCTGCTACTGTGTGCGCAGGTCGGGTTTGGGTATTGTAAGAAGGAACTGAAGGGTTAATGAATGAGAAAGGTTGTTGCGTAGCTGAATATATTTTTACTGTTGATGCAAATCTTTGATAGTTGTTGTGTTATGCATATTATGTGTTAAGCTACGAAAGTACTGGTTAAGTGTTTCTTCTGCATCTAGGTCTATTTTGTTATGTTTTATGCAAAGAATAACTGTAATGTTGCACTACTACTTTAGAAGTATATGATTTGTTGAGTACAGTAAGTATAGTTGACCTTGCGCACGTGGATGTGAAGGAGATCTATAGATCCGGTTTTGAGATAGGCAATCTGGTCATTATAATGTTGGACATAGCTCTGCTTGGCTTACCTATCCTCTCTTAGGGTGCAAAAACCTGGTTCCAGCACCCACCCATACTGCTTCGGGTGATACTTTGACCTGCGCAAGCAGGTCACTGCCGAAAGGGCCAGTAGTATAGGGGTTTGTTGGCAAACCTTAACCTCTGAACCTGGGTCAGGACCCCTTGAGCCAACACGTTGTCTCCCCATGATCTCCATCATCTCTGCATTTACTCTCCACTCCCTCCATCATGTGTGAATTCAATGCACCACTTCCTCCATCACTTCATCATTATTTCTCTATGATCTTACTTTTATTCCTCCACTATCTCCATCATCTCCCTAATTATTGCTCCATGATCTCCACTCTTCCTTTAATAAGCTACTCCATTACTCAATAATGTTGCTCCACTACCTAAGTAACCCACATTCACACAAAAAAAGTTGATTTTATTCATCTATGGGGTTTATGGGTCCCTCCACCCTTTTATTTACTTAACTAATTAAGAAAATTAATAACTCTAATATTCCAATTAACTGATGGAAAATTTGGAATATTATAGTCCTCCCCGCAAAAATGTTGCTTGTCCTCAAGCAATTGCAAAATTATATGATGCAGTAATCCATCTCCCTCCCCAGTGGCATCTTCATATGGAAGGTTTCCCCATGTGATCCATTTTTTTATGAATGCCCAACTCCATAGATGCCTCTCTAGAATTTCTAGAATGTCCTCCAACTGTGAAGTTAGATGCCTCTCCTCATCAATGAATCCCCAAGTGGAAACCATCTCTTGTCCAAGAACCTCTTCTCTACATGAGATATGTGAAGTGTAGTGGTTCCTTCCCCAAGTGGAAAGTCCCAACTCATAAACTATCTCTCCAACCCGTGAAACATGGAGTAGCTGGTGTCTCTCCATGCTCCAATTCTTGGCCCTGTTGGCCTTGCTTTCTCCAAACATCATCTCAACACTATGAAAAATAGGAAGTAGATACATATGGGTTCACATGTAAAATTTCGAACCATACTCCCCCAATAGCAACCACCGCAGCAATGCCTCTTGCTGCCATGTCACACCATCATCATACCATGTATGGTAGCCATACTCTCTCAAGAGAAGCCACCGCAGCAATGCCTCTTGCTGCCATACCACCTCATCATCATACCAAGTATGGTGGCCATACTCTCCTAACAGAAGCCAACACAGTAAGGTCTCTTGTTTCCATCCTACATCATCATCATGCAAGGTATGGGAGAATGTCAACACATATTATCCCAAGAGTAACTAGAGCAACAATGATTCTTGCTGCCACCTCACATCATCATAATTCTAATCATGGAGGAACAATATACTGATTGACATGTAGAATGTCACATCAGACCAACATAACCAAGCTCCCCACTGCCACATCATGTGAGTGCCATGCAATGTCCCAAACAATGACACATCTATTGAAATATGATATTTCATATGCTGGCCAAACTCTCTCAAAAGTAACCAGTGCAACCATGCCTCTTGTTGTTGCATCACACCAGTGCTATAAATTGTATCTCCTAGAGACAGCCCTAAGTTGCAAAATACCAGTTCCTAAGACATCTTAAAATCAGAGGTTAAATGTAGATAACCATAAGGATTTCTCTGATAAAATATGGAATAAGAGAATAATGGTTTTGATGGTTCAAGTATGGAGAAGACCTTGGAGTTGATTCATGTGAATTCCCTATACTGTGAGAGGGCTCAGGAGGCTGTGAGGCTTGATGGCTTTCAAATGGGCCAAGTATGAAACATTGAGCAGAAGCTTTAGAAGGAATCCACAAGCGATAGGCTTAAGAGGATTAAGAATCTGTCCCCCCATGAACTCAGAGGAAGCGGATGTGAATGAGATATGAACAACAACAGAGGTTCATGGAGTGTGAATTAAGGGAGCACAGCAAGCTTAATACATGAGCGTTAACACCAAAGAGTTATACAGACACGAATTCATGAATAAAATTGTAGACCACCAACAACTACATTACACGAACCATCAAAGCAGCATAGTGTGAAAGATGATTACACATAAAAAGAAGATTACTGATAACAGAAGGAAACAGATACATACTACTCATTTCTCCATATGGAATCCAAATAACAGCTCTGTATCATATTAATTTCAAACAACTCTCCCAAATATGTATCTTAGAGCACAGGGAGAACAATCATACAAAACTACAACAAAATTATTCAAAATTCCAGAACCTTTATTTCATCTCAGAACTCACTATATATAAAGTTCCCCTTGAGGGTCTACGATCGAATATTCTGTCATGATCGACCCACACAGGTGAAAACCAAAATATCCTAACAAACTAGTAGGGCGTGCTTCAAGCAATCACTCCTGTAACAGAAAATCAAAAGAAAATTGGGTAAAATCAGGATTTTACCAGCAAAACATCACTATCTAATAGTAAAAAGAAACAAAATAGTTAGCCAGGGAGGCCAAATTCCAGAATCTTCAAAAGGAGTGACGAGAAGTGGGGGCAGTCTGGCCTTCATCATATGATTCCATCTGTTGTTTGGAATCCCCCACTCTCTAACTCTCATTCTTTCCACTTCCCGCTTCAGAACGACCAGTTGTGCTATGCGTTCTTGGCTCTTTAGCAGAGGTTTCCTGAGCAAACTGAATAAAACATAATTGCGTGCTCCACCCAAAAGCCTATGTTGTGTTTGAATTGCAAACCAGAAACCGAATTTCAGAGGGGGGCATGGATGGTTTGTGGTATTGGATGGGGGGGTGCGAAATCACTACAAGCTGCCACGTAGCACCGGAGGCGGTATTAGAAACCGACCATTTCAGACCCCCCCAGCATTAACCTTCGAAATGTGGAGGGGGTGCGAAATGGATTATAAGTCATCGGATGCATTGATGTGGAGTGGAGCTGAAGGTAGGATGGCGGAAGCAGAAGTGGAGTTAGCGGGACTCATTAACACTGAAAATATTAGAACAAAGGCCACGGGAGGACGATTGATGACATGGCAAGGTGGTTGGACCCAAAATCATATCACATATCGTAGATCAGAGGTTTTTCATATGAGTAGTGAAGGGTAAACAGTAAAAAGTGCGATGTACGAAGTGCGGGGAAGGTGACATGGCACGGACAGAGGTGGGATCGCCCACACATCGCAAATCGCAAGATTTATGTGTGCACAGTGAAAGGTAAACAATAAAAATTTTGATGTGAGAAGTGTGGGGAAGGTGATGTGGCAAATGGGGGTGGGGCCCTACCCGTAGATCGCATATCGTAAGATTTACATACGGGCGGCCAAATGTAAGAGTTAAGACTTGGGGGGGCGATGTGTGATGAGCGGAGGGATGAGTAACATGTCAGATGGATGATGGGATACTTACGTCACCACAGGGGTGCTCTAGGGTATGGTGCACCCATCAGGGGTATGTCCTCGCAGCTATCATGAGTCGTAGATCTATGGTCAGTGGACTTCTAGTAGAGTCAACTGCAGAGGATCCAACAATGATAACCTGTGGGTTGTTTGTGCCCGCCGGTTTCCGTTGATCTGATATTATCATTCATTTCATTAAATCTCTCCCGACGATTAGCATGGGTGTTAATCCACGATGGGTGGTGAATGATGTGGCATGGAAGAATTGGGGACCGCCCGGCCCACGCTTGAAGCATTGGGCCTTCATCTTACCCACTCCAGCTCTTCATTTGCTTGACTTTGATATTTCCTTATCCCTTCAAAAGAATCACAAGCCAACATTGGCTCCATTGGGGATGAAGCACTAGTTCGAGTGTGTTGAGAACTCGCAGACCACCTACTTGTGTTCTTCTTGATGTTCCTGGTATCATCATTAGAACCAATTTCAAGTAGCTTTAACCAAAAAACAAAACAGGAATTGATGCAGAAAAATAGAATGACAAATATACACTATGAGGATATGTACAATGGGCCATCATAGCTTGCTATCAGTGCTAGAATTAAGGCTTGAGACCTTAATTCCTTTGACATGCATCTCGAGTGTATCTCCTTCCAAATTCTCCAGCGCAAAAGTATTGTTGGCTTTGACCTCTACCACCCTGAATGGACCGAACCAGATGGGGTTGAACTTCCCATGTTTCTCTTTGTCTGCGTGCCTGACATCCCATCACAACACCAAATCCCCAACTTGGATTTCTCTATCTTTAGCTCTTTGATCAAAAAGGCCTTTCATTTTTTCTTGATACTCTGCTATTCTGAGGCTTACCTGTTCCGGTGTTTCATTCAACTCCACCAACTGATTCATTCTTCGGATAAGGTCGTTTGGCTCTTCCTTGCTTTCTTGTAAGAATCGGACCATAGGTAATGCAAGCTGAATAGGGAAGACTGCGGCTCTGCCATACACCAGTTCATAAGGGGACTTGCCTGTGGATCTCTTAGTGGTGTTGCAATTTTCCCAGAGTGCGAACTTGAGCTGGGAATCCCATTTATTTTGATTTTCATTGATGGTCTGCTTCAAGATCCTCACCAGTGTCTTGTTAGTTGTTTCTACCAACCCGTTTCCCTGTGGGTAGTACGCAATGGAGTGTCCCAATAGGATATTGTAACATTGACAGAAATTTACAAATTTAGCCGACTTGAAAGCCTGGGAATTATCTGTAATGATTTTAGCTGGGCATCCAAGCCTAGCTATTATGTTCTCCTCCAGGAACTTGATCACCACCGAATATGTAGCATTTCTTGCGGGCATGGCTTCTACCCACTTAGTGAAGTAATCTGTAGTAGTGAGGATCCATCGATGCTGATTGCTAGAGGCCAGGTGAATCTCTCCTATGAAGTCAATTCCCCATTGTTTGAAAGGTTCTTCAACATGTACTGGGATCAATGGGAGAGGTGCATACCTTTGCTTTTCAACGAACGTCTGACACTTCTCGCAGGCCCGGACACGAGCATGTATATCACCAAACAGTTAGGCCAGAAGAAGCCTTCCCTTAGGACCTTGTGTGCAGTGGATTGCCAGCTATAATGTCTGCCACATATCCCTTCGTGGAATTCAGTCATCACTTGGTCAAATTATTGCTCTATTAAACAAAATAATAGGATCCCCATTGGGTCCTTCGAATATAGTTTTCCATTTTCCATGATGTACTTTTGAGACCTCAACCTCAATGTGCGGAACTTGGCCTTCTCATTGTTAGGAGGGAATCTCAATGTTAAAATATACTCCACTATATATTTATACCATGAGAATAGAAGGTACTTCACATGTGTTTTTTGAGTGGAAGACTCTATGCCTTAATGTGCACCTGTGTCCTCCTGTGCCTCTCCTCCTGTCATAGACAGATTTATCCCCAAATCTTGACAGTTGGATTAAGACAAGAAAATTTCCAGCCCTTGGCCTTTAATAAGCTTGGTAGGCTTTATCTCCAATTCGTACTCCTGAATCTTGGCTATCCACTTGCCCCTTTTTCCTTCAATGTCGCCCTACACAGGATATCCTTCACCGCTGTTGTGGGAACATAGGCAGTTATGGAAGATTGTAACATATATACTCGGAATGACTTTAGAGATTTGACTAGAGTGTAAGCTTGCTTCTCTAGGGTATCATATTTCAGTTCGGTGTCTCACTGAACTTGGCTGGAGAACGCAATGGGTTGTTCATGCCCTTTGGCATTTTTCTGTAAAAGTATTGAAACTATGGTGTGAGGAGAGGCGAAAGAGAAAATCATGAACGGCTTCCCATAATCTGGACTGGCCAGCACTGGAGCTTCTGCAAAGGCCTATTTGATCCTGTCGAAAGAGTCCCTGGATTTAGGAGTCCATCTAACTTCACTATTCTTCTTCAGCATTTCAGTGATGTTTCAGACAATCTCGGCATAGTTGGGAATGAACCTTCTAAGGAAATTTATTCTTCCTAGGAATACCTGTACTTCCTTTTTGTTTCTTGGTAGGGGAATTTAGTTTATCACCTCTACCTGCTTCGGGTTGATCTTCACTCCATCCTTAGTTACTATGTGCCCCAGTAACTTTCCTTCCTCCAAGGAGAACATGGATTTTTGGGGATTCAAAGATAGACCATAACTGTGGCATTTATCAAAGGTTCGTCGAAGGTGATCTATGTGTTCAATGTCACTCTTTGAAAATACAGTGATGTTTTCCAAGTATATCACCACAAACTTATCTTGCTCTACTATGAAAGCAACGTCCATCACACGCTGGAATGTGGCACAGAAGTTTATCAGGCCAAAGGGCATTCGGGCATACATTAAGGTTCCCCAAGGCATAGTGAACGACTTCTTCTTTTGGTCTTCCGGAAGCACTGCCACCTGATTGTATCCTGAGAAGCCATCCATCATGGGCATGCAGGATGATCCAACCACCTTTTGCAATATGTGGTCCATCTTCGGGATGGGATAGTTGTCTTTTAGTGAGGGTCTGTTCAGATTGTGGAAATCCATGCAAAGCCTGATTTCCCCATTCTTCTTTCTTACAGGCACCAAGTTCGCCACCCATTCGGAGTATCTTAAAGGGACAATGATCTTGGCTTGCAACAACTTCTTTATTTCCTTCTCGATAGCTGGGAGAAGAAGAGGGTTGATCTTTCTCAGCTTCTGCTTATGAGGTTTAGCGTCCTCTTTTAGAAGAATTTTGTGTTGCATAATTTTCATGTCAAAAGTATTCAGATCCTGATATGAAAAGGTAAAGACGTCTTTATACGATTGAAATAGCCTGAGGTACTTATCTTGGTATTCTTCAGGGACCCCTTTTGACAGCTTCACCACCTTTGGATATTCTTCTGTCCCAATATTCACATCCTTGACAGGCTCGTCGAGGGTAATTTTGATGGGGTTCACTGGGATATCATTCTTGTCAAACAATCTCTCCAATGGCACGAGCTGCTTGGGTATGACATTTCCCTTTAATTTCAGAACACAGTGTCCAGCCAGTGTCTCTTCCCATCTAGTTATTGGCTCTTCACTGTCATCCTCGGTGACTAATTCAATCACCATATTTTAGAACTCGCCCATCGTTTCCATAAAATTTTGGACCTGCTCTTCATCTTCGAAGACTTTCCAATGCTTTATGTTGTCCATAATGGAGGGGATCGCACCTCAACCTCATATCTGAGCAAAGGGTTCTGCGGGGGGCGAAAATTACTAGTAGCCACATCTAGTGAGTCTGCCATTATGTTCTTATCCCTCGGCATGAACTGAATGTTAAAAGAAGAAAATAATTTCTCAACCAAATCCTATACCTCATTCCTATAAGCTCTGAGCCGTGGGTGTTTAGTTTGGCATTGGCTCCTGACATGTCTCACTACAAGCTCTGAATCTCCAAACACTTTGAGGTTCTGCATGTTCATGTTTCACGATTTCTGAAACCCCAACAATAGGGCTTCATATTCAGCCACATTATTTGTGGCTTTGAATTCCAGATTAAAGGAGAGGGGAACCAAGCATCCTTCTGGTGATATCAAGAGTGCCCTGACCCCATTTCCCTCACATGAGTAGGCTCCATCAAACTACAAGGTCCATATCTTGTCTTCCTCTATGCTCATAGGATTCTTTTGTATTAGAGGATAGATCTTCGTTTCTTGCAGGAAATTTTCATCCTCCTTGAGCATAAGACAAGAGAATTCACCCTCCTTACCATATACTGGAGAATTTGTGGAACCATCGACTTTCGTGACCATCTTCATGAATCTAGATTCACAGTATAATCTTCTTTCCTCCCCACCAAATACTGGAATAGTGGCATAGGTGAGGTCTAGTTTTATGGATCCTCCAATATTGGATCCCTGGGATTTGGACAACAACATTCCAAACCAAGCTGGGATATCAGCTACAACAAGGTCCATCACTACACTTTTGGCCGAAATCTAGGCTAATTTTACTACCAGATCTCTTATCATGCCCAAGCACTTTACCCTCTTGGAATCAAAAGAATACAGATATTTATAAGGCCTAGTAATTTTCAACCCCAACTGTTCCATGATAGAAAATATCAATAGATTATGCGAAGCCCCAGAATCTGGCATGCAGTTGTGCAATAACAGGTCATGTATAACTAGAGTCACATAGAATAGAGGAGTAGCTGAGTCCAACTCTTCTACGTGAGGTCCAAAAAATACCATGGGTCTTTCTTCTTGGAGATTGAGGCTGTCAGGGAGAGGGCCTACGCCATGGGGTAGCAAGAATTGGGACACTTGGGCCTTGTATGAAGGCTTTTTTAGGAGCTTGATCAGGGGAATCGACATCTTGACCTTCTCTAATTCTTTCTAGAGGTTAAAGGTCGTGGGAGTGACTTATTTGGACTGCTCTTTAGGGTGGTCAGGAAAGTTCAAGGCTATAGATTATGACTTCTCATTTGCGGGAGGATCAAATCCTTGCTTTGTGGAAGTGGATGCAGTGGCTTTATGATGGGAAAACACTTCTAAAGGCTTTTTCCCCTTACTGGCAGAACTAGAAGGGGTTTGTTCTCTTGGTATTGACTCTTCATTTTGTTATTTGAGAAGTTCTTGATCTACTTATTCATTTCTTCAATTATGTAACCCTGTGATTCCCTCTCCTGATTAGAATTAGAAGCCTCCTCCCCACTCTTTCTTCTGGCTTCATGCTCTGTCTTCCCTTTGAATTTACTAGTAGAAGAAAAATTTGCTTCTACCTCCAATGCATCAGTCTAGATTTGATCCACATATGTGGATTTTCTTTCTCTTAGGGTGAACCCAAACTCTGGTTCAAAAGATCCTGCGAAAACCACCTTAGAAGCTGCTTGGGGAGGCTTTATTTCAGCAGGGAGATTATTATAGAGCTTATTGAATCTCTTTATGAATTCTATAACATCCTCATTGTGTCTCTTTTTAATAGCATTGAACTCTATGAGGACATATCCATGGTCCCTCTTTTCTCCCCATTTTAGTGTGAATAAATTCTCCATTTCTTCCCAAGTGGTGACTGTGTGAACAACAAGAGATTTGAACCACTTTCAAGCCTCTCCATCCAAGGATTGGATGAAAAGCCTCAACACCACATCTAGGTGTTCAACATTCACATTCTCAGCGAAGGCGCATAATTTTTCAATGTCTCTACGCAGAAGTAGTATCTTCCCCAGTGAACTAAGGCAAGAGCTTTAGATAATATTGAGGCATGTCATTCAATACTTGAGGTAAAGCCAATGGAGCATATTTTTTGAGGAGGAAACCAGGTACATCCATGAGGGGCGGTGGTGGTAAGTTATGAGGATGATTTGGCTATGGTACAATGGGTATATGTTGAGTAGAGGTTTGGATATTTATCTGTAATGAGCTTTGGAGTGTTGTAACTTCTTTGACTTCTTCAGCCTTTGGAGTAGGGTGCACGAGAGGCAAAGAAGTATCAGCAGATTCGGCTTCGTCTTTTATGGCTGAACTGGCTAAAGCAGAGGTTTCTGGAGGATAATCAAGTACACAAGTTGTGGAGCTAGGACCATAGATGTCATCTTTCTGAGATGAGGAAGGCGAATCTTCAAGAGAAAATGAGGGTAGATCAGCTTGGCTGGGTTGCTTCTACTTCCAGATTCTCTTAAATGTAATTTTTTCAGGATCAGATACAGAAGGGGTTTTCTGCTGAGAAGTATCTGATCGAGTATGAGGCCTTGTGTAAGCCAGGATTACACTTTATTTGAACTTTGATAATAGTGGAGTCCCCAAGGTGAGGGCTATGCAACTCTCAACCCTTCGTGCTCACCTAATTGAAGGGTGAAGATAATGTTGTATCCTAGGGAAAATATTTTCTAATTCGGTCCCCAGCAATGGCGCCAAAAATATATTGTATCTCCTAGAGACAACCTTGAGTTGAAAAGGATCAGTGCCTAGGACATATTAAAATCATAAGTTAAATGTAGATAGCCATAAGGATGCCTCTGATAAAATATGGAATAAGAGAATAATGGTTTTGATGGTTCAAGGATGGAGAAGACCTTGGAGTCGATTCATGTGAATTCCCTATACTGTGAGAGGGCTCAAGAGGCTATGAGGCTTCATGGCTTTCAAATGGGCCAAGTATGAAACAATGAGCAGAAGCTTTGAAAATATGCAGAGGCATTGAGAAAGAACGGAGAAGGAACCCACAAGAGACATGCATGAGAGGATTAAGAATCTGTCCCCCCGTGAACTCAAAGGAAGCGGATGTGAATGAGATATGGAAAATAACATAGGTTTGTGGAGCACGAATTAAGGGAGTGCATGAAGCTTAATACATGAGCGTTAACACCAGAGCGTTATACAGACACGAATTCATGAATAAAATTGCATACCACTGGCAGCTACATTACACGAACCGATGAATGGGTGATGAATGATGTGGCATGACGGAAGTGGGGACTGCTCGGTCCGCGCTTGAAGTGTTGGGACTTCATATTACCTGCTCCAGCTCTTCATTTGCTTGACTTTGATATTGCCTTATCCCTTCGAAAGAATCATAATCCAACACTATGCAAGGCATGGATCATGCAAATGTGAAATTTTGGGTGGTAACCATACTCACCCAAGAGCAACCAGTGCATTCCTGCTACCCTGTGTCATAGAACTGCAAGTAGCTTTTCAACCACTTGCTCACCATCCTCGCCCATCCATCCCACTGTGGGTGATGACTCATATCATGATCCAGCTCGATATACACCCAATTGAGAATACCATCCTCCCCAATCTGATGACAATCTTTTCACTCCATGATATGTCGAAGTGCATCCTCCTTGACGTCTCTCCATGAGGACCTCTCACCAATGGCCCAATAGAACCTATGAGGTTTTGAATATGCTGTATGTAGAAGCTTCTCTTTGAGCTGTGAGATGCTCATCAAGAAGGCTCTATCCTGATAATGGAAGATGTTATTCATCACAAGATGTCTATCATCTACCATCTACCCATCCAATGCTTCATAAGTGAAGCGGTCATTAGAATGCTCAAAGAATAATTGGGCCCCAAACTCATCATTGCTCCTCAGTGACATCATTGTTGATCTCCATGATGGTGCATCTGTTGTCTCATGGCCCTCTCCATAAACAATGTTGAACTCATAGTCATGTATTATACTGATCCACCGTTGTTGCCTCTTCTGTAGCTTTTGCTCCTCCTCATCAAGATGTTGGAGACCATGGTGGTTGGTCTTCACCCGAATTCTACTGTCAATCAAAAACTGTCAGAATTTGACCAAAACATGCATAATGGCCAATATCACTTTGTCGTAAATAGAATACGACAGTTCATGTGACAGTAATGTTTGAACCTCAGAAGCTATTGTATAGCTCCCCTGCATTAGGTCTATGCTAATCCCATCCTCTGAAACTCCACACTCCAACACAAAGTGTTTTGTGCAGCTCAAAAATGTAAAACTGGGATAGTTATACATCTCCTCCTTGATCAATTCAAGGGTCCTCTACAGAGTGATAGTCTTCTGCTCCAAATCAGCAAGGTGCTCTTTAACCCTTGGTCATGCAATTGCCTAGATGACATGGCTCCACAAATCTCAAGCTGAGGTGCTTAAATAATATGGGATGGAAAAGTTTGCAAACATTGGATCAGCTGATACTTGGGAACATCTTGCAAAGCTACAAGAGTTCCTCCAACTGGTGCAATGGCTTCTCCAACTACTGGTGATGGTGATGGCTTCTCCTCTACTATTGCACCAGTGCTGGTATCTTCTTCCTCCTCCTCATGCACCTCCCAAATCATGCATGGGACTCTCAAAGTCAAATTTTCAAGATCATCTTGCAAATATGCATGTGCTCCTCCTACTAATGCAAGTACTTCTACTGCAGCCGATGGTGGTGGTAGTTGCTATTCTTCCGGAGCAACAGTGTTGACATCTTCCCTTGGCTCCTCACATACTTCCTCATCAATGTCAAAAAATGTAGCTATGGAAAGTATCTCCAGTTTTCTTCTGTCAAACCTATTTACCAACCTTTGAGTGAAGTCTGCATAAGCAGTCACTCTTGCATGTTTCATATGGTTGAACCACCAATCCTTTGCTTCACTCTTAAGGTGCAGCACTGCAATCTCAATAGCCTCTCTTTCTGCTACTGGGTGTAGCTAGAATAAATCATCTAACTCCTTCATCCAAAAAATTTATGTGCTTGTGGGTGACCCATCAAATGTAGGCAAGAAGAATCTATTCTATATGTGCCCTTTTCTTCTTTTACTGCTGCGGGGTCTCCGATTTTCTTTGATCTGGAAAAATTGTCGGAGAGTCAGATTATCTTTGAATGCTCTAGATTGAGATTTGTACTTTGCAAGATAATCACTCAGAGTCTCATGCTCTAAGTATCCTCCATCTCCATGTCATTCATCTCCCTCTGTAAGGAAGGTGGACATAGAAGAGTATTGTGGAACTTTTTGCACTGCCGGTTGTTTATGCTGCTGATAGGAAGTGCTCGGACCTTCCTCATCCTGAAACCTTCTTGAGGTTTTTTTTTGCCTCTCCCTTCTCATTTCTTTAACCTCCTTGGAGATATCCTGCATAGATCTAAAGAGAATTGTGGATAAACTTGATCCCTCCACCATTGTATATCTCTACCTTTTTCTTCTTCTTCTGATGTCATGAAATGTAGTGCCCACAAGCTGAGCCAAATATTATGCTCTGATCCCACTGTAATATCCCAAAATAGCAAAAGAAAAAATATAAAACACAATAACTGGAAACTACAACAATATGGAAATAAAATGTAAACACCACAAAAATAGACAAAATAGCTAAGTCATTTTATTAATCAGGAGGTGCAATAGAATGTACAACAGTGCTAAAAAATAGCAACACTCAAGGCGAAAGAGATGGCTAGAGTGACCCTCAAATCCTCTCACTTGGAACACTACGTAACTGCTGCTCTGTTGCAGGCCATACTGTGTTGTCCCTACTGTAAATGTTGGAAATATAACTGTTGGCTGAAAAGGGATGTGTAGATCAAGTTGTTATGGAGCTCAGAAAATGTGGGATTTGGAATCCGGACTCTATGATGAAAACCCAGAATAACCTAGAAAGGAATTCTAGATTGGCTCACCATGGGAAATCACCCTCCTAGGGCTTGCAATACATAAATGTTGGGTGTGCAGATCTATGGCAAGAACTGAAAGATAAAATGGCTACAATAATACTCAATCAGCTCAATGCATGAAGGGTGGCCCCTTCTCCTAATTCCCAAGCTAGAAGCTTGAGATCTAGCTCCTCCTTCCTCCTCTTGAGTTGCAGCTGCTGAACTGCACAACTGCTGGAATGGACTGTGCTGTCAAGAGGGATGAAATTGTAGCCTGCTGCTAGGTGATGGAATATAGCTCACAACTAATGGAAATAATCTCACCAAATTGAGGGGATGGTCCCTCACAGGATCCCAAGCTGAAATAGTTGGAACTTCCTTCCTCCTCTGACCCTACACTGCTGGAATGCGTAATTCCTGCAAGAACTACTACTACATGGAGGTTTAGAATGATGTCTTGATGTCAGATGTCACAATTCTGCTCTTGGAAGACTGAAATGGATGCACAAGGTGAAAGGATGATCCCTCCACTGGTTTCCTAGCTGAAATGCTAAGAAATTCCTTCCTCCTCTCAAACCCTAAGGCAGGAATGTGTAATTCCTGAAGCTATATGTGCTGTAGAGAGGGGCTAAATGTGGCACCAATGTTGAATGATGAATGGCTACTCAAAGAAACCTTTCCAGAGTAGGCACTCGAAGTCCCCCGTGGATAAGGTGGGATCTCCACTCAGAGACACCCGTGTGCTAAAGAACACTGCATACTTAGCTAAACAGCTAAAGCGTGCAAAGAATTGTCAAACGAAAATATAATATCAAAATCCAGAATGATTTCTATGGTTTCCCTCACCTTCCTTTTATGCTTTGTGAGCCTCCCCTAGCCTTGGCCCACCTCATTACTGAGCTACACATGTGACCACTAGCCCCCATGAATATTTCGTTGTCTCCCCATGATCGCCATGATCTCTGCATTTACTCTCCACTCCCTCCATCATGTATGCATTTAATGCACCACTTCCTCCATCACTTCATCATTATTTCTCTATGATCTTACTTTTATTTCTCCACTATCTCCATCATCTCCCTCATTATTGCTCCATGATCTCCACTCTTCCTTTAATAAGGTGCTCCACTACTCCATATTGCTGCTCCACTACCTAACTAACCCACATTCACACAACAAAAGTGAATTTTATTCATCTATGGTATTTATGGGTCCCTCCACCCTTTTATTTACTTAACTAATTAAGAAAAGTAAGAAATCTGATATTCCACTTAACTCATGGAAAAATTTGAATGTTACAAAATCACTTCAAACCGCTTTTTCAAACAAACGTTATGTAATTAAAAAAAAATACACACCTTTTTCTTGCTTTTTAGGAGGTCAATATTAAACCTGAATTATCTCTGTGATTTTGGATCTTCAATATCTGAAATTCGATCCTGTAGTAGCCCTCTGAATCTTCTTTCCAATGTCACAGGTCAGACCTGATTTAGATTCTTCAAGACAAGGTTATACCCAATCTCCCACAATGACCTAATTATGTACTGGTTAAGTAGAGAGAACTTGAACGGCATGGAACCTATCACTGTTTCCTCCTTCGGCTCTGAAATTGATAAAAAGAAAACTACAATCCGTGTAATTTCGGCCACTTTTTACAGAATTCCAATCCGATGCTCAGAGAGAGAGTTATGACGATTTTCCCACGGTCACCACTCTGATACCAAATGTTATGAAACCAGCTCCAAAAATAGAAGAAAGTAGAGTTATGACGGTTTTCCCAAGGTCACCTCTTTGAGATGAAATTCAGGAGACTACAAAAACCCTAACTTCCACAGATCACATCTCCAAAAATATTGCGAACCAAGAACTGAAATTTTTACACGAACTTGCTCGTGATTTTTCTCAAATGGGTTTTTTGTTTTAGCATCTGAACCTTCGTAGAAAAAAAGTTATAGTGAAAATTCCATGATAACCTATTTGAAGTAGCAAAACCCTAGAATCCAAAGCTCTGATACCAAATGTTATGAAACCAGCTCCAAAAATAGAAGAAAAGAGAGATCAACACCTTAGAGATAGGCCACTTCGAGGGGGAAACCTCCTTTACATTACATAAATGAACAATTCTTGGATGACACAAATGACAAAACCTCCTTTCTATATATAAGAGTCCATGGGGTCACAATATAATCCTAGTAGACCTAACAATAATAATGTAAAGGCACAATAGTAACAATAGTGGCTTTAATGGGGCACAATAATAACAATATGGGGGTTACAGGGTTACAATAATAACAATAAGGGGGCTACACTAACAACAATAAGGGGATACACTAGTATTATAGGGACCTAACAAGAGAACTCCAGTAGCATTCATGCTTGTTTCGTTATTTTTGGTTGGTTATGAGTCCCACATTCATGCTTGGAATATGGCTTGGGGGTGATTGGTTGAAGAAAGATTTGGCTCAGCCAATCTATGGTCAAGGGGAATGTGGTAGTCCCATCCCCGGTTGGTTTATACATTCATTAATGAGAAATTCATTCCCTTTGCATTTAATGTGTAAATGTACTAGTTTATATGTGGATTATATGGCTGATGAATTCATAGTATTTTTGTTGTTATTTTGTTGGTTATGAACCTATATTGTGACAATGATGATGTATGGCTCTCCTCATGTTTTCATTTGTAAATGAATAAACAATGTATATATGACCTAATAGATGATATTGCAACTAATGGTGTAAGGGAACAATGATTCTTTGTGATTCTTAGATAAGTATGAAACCCTTATGTTCATATTTGTTGTTTACACCTGAAGTTTTCATGTTTGCGACATGTTTGAAGAAATTCCTGTCATGGCTAGTAGGGGTCCATATGAGTCCTTGTTGATGTAATTTCTCTAGGATAATTATTCTATTGTTACAAATCATCTTTGAACTTGTCATGAAGTTATGGGCATTGAACTGTGTTCTGGGTTTGAAAAAGTGGCTCAAATCCCAGGAATGTTGGCACAACACTGGGGAATTTAGTCTCTAGATGTTGGCGTGCAGGCTTATGCATGCATCCAGAGTCTCCCAGAAGTAGGCATGTAGGCTTGTGCATGGGTCTATAGGTCCATGAGCTCAAAATCTCAGTGGGACCCAGGGGTAGGGTGCCTAAATGGTTGGGTTGGCTCTTGGGGGTGTTATTGTTGATGTACAATGTTTGTGTGATATGTTTCCGTCAATTCCACTTCCTTAAGGTCACCTAGGAGGTTGAATCTCATCTTAGTAGCCTTTCATCACATATTTACCCCAGTTGGCCGGTTACTTGGGTAGATGTGGGAAGAGGGTGTTACATATTTGAAGGAACTTACTCAATAGTTTCAGCTAATCACCTTCAAATAAATATTATAGGATTTAAATGAACAACCTGATAAGTTATATAAGGAAGGTATTCCTAATGCTCAGTTACAGGTCATTGAAGATGAACACTGGGTAGTACAATAATTAATATAAGGTATTTCCCTAATTTTGTGTTTAAAATGAGTTCGAGGGAAGTATGAGTGTATTTATGTCTATTGGGAAATTTTTGAATTTTTTTTGGTTAGTCAAAACGTGTCTATGAGCTAGAAGGCATTGTAATATGTTAGACAAAAAAAAATTGGTATCAATTAAAAGAATGGTGTTATTTGGAAGCTCTTGAAGAGAAACCTTTTTTTGTAGAAAGAAGAAGAAAGTTTTTGTTTGTAGAAAAAGGACAATCTACGAGCCTCATCTATAGCTCTATACAATAGAGACATGAAGATTAAATTTTGGTTATCACCTAAAAATAAAAAACATTTTTTAGAGGAATCCATTTCTCTCTCTACACACACACACACAAAAGTAATTGAAGGTAAACAAAATCTTATTAGGTAGAGAGAAACCTTTTATAGTCCACTATGAAGAAAATGTCTAATTCCTTGCCTATGACATGTGGAATTTAGAAAATATTAAATAAAATATTTCAATTTCCACTTAACTAAAATATTTTAATATCAAATCTCTCTCTGACATTCATCATCCCTTGAACATGTATTGCCTCTTGCCATACCCTCCTTATGAAGAGCTTTGTCTAACTATTATTGAACAAGCTTGTCCCTATAATGATACTTTGGCTTTGATGGTGTTCAATCCTATAAACTATGGCTCTCATACCAGTGGCACTGATGTGAACATGGAACATCCATCACTAGAGCATACAGATTGTCTAGTGTACTTGGATTTCTCTACGGAATATGTATTTCATTGTCAAATTCCTAACCACACTACTTCCCTACTTGCTACTCCCATCCTTGGTCCGTCCCTTCTTTTATCACCTTGGTGTCTTGTTTCTAGTTCCGATTTACCTTGATGGCCCTAAGGTCATGCTATAAAGGCTACATGCCAATGCATTGCACCCATATAGAATTAGTGAAGGTTGTTAACTCCTTTTATCGAGAGGCTTCTCCGACATTCAAAAAAAACTCTAGCTATTGGACGTAGAAGTCAAAGCTAAGAGAGATTCTCTCCAGGTAGAAGACATTAGAACTTGGAAAGAAGAATTCATTCCTGATTTTGACTCTAGTCACACCCATGACACACTGGAACTCATGGCTTATGCACTCTCTAGATAGACAACTCAATATCTGGACATTTATGTTCACCTCGATAAGATGGAAAAGCTTGGTAGGAATCTCCTCACCCTATGTTCATGGTTAGCAAAGAAGCATGAAGGCATTATGGCTACAAGAGTAATGATAGGCACATAGGAGCATCCCATTGACATACTAGCTAATGAATTGACCACATTGGCTCTTTTATGTTCTTAGTTTTAGTGTTTTGTTGCTTAGTTTTTTAAGCATTATCTATCTTATTTTGTTGGACATGTATGAGTCCTTTAGTATAATAGCAATTTTAAGAGTTCATAGTTGTTTTGGTTTTTTTTTTTTTGGCATTATACCTTTTAGGTATTTTTGTATATATCAAGCTTTGACAATATTCAACTCAGAATAAAATAAACACTTTTAAGTTTTTAGAGTTTGACAGTTTAAACACTCTACATGTCATATGCATTTTCTATTTTTTTTTTTAAATATTATATACAGAGACACACACGATAGTTGAAGCAATGGAAGCAAAGCAAACAGCAGCAGGAGTTGATGCCGATGAAGCAGCATAAGTAGATCCGGGATCCAGTCAAAGAAGCAACAACACTAGTGATAGAGGTAGATGTAGTTGGAACTACTGACTATCGTACTGGTGTTGCTTCTGGAAATGCTCGATGATAATATTACGCGGTGATAAGAATATTATATATAGCAATTGAAAGTAGTAAAAAAAAAAAAAAAATTATTATTTTCTATTTCATTTATAATTTCTTAAATGTTTAATGTTATTCTTTTTGTGATAAAAAAAAATTATTTCGAATGTGTAAATTAAATAAAAAAATATATTTATCAATTTTATTTATTTATGGAAATAATTTTTTTCTTATTCTCTAATGGTTTCTAGATTGGAACTATGTCTATTCTCAACTTTATTTATCTATTAATAAAATAATTGGAAGGAAATTTTTTCTTATTCTCTAATGGTTTCTAAATTGGAACTATGTCTACTTGGTTTAATGCTTAACATGGAGTTACCAAATAACTTAAAAAGAAATATATATTAATAAAAAATAAATACATAAATAAAATATTCAATAGCCCATATGCATTTTTGTATATATAAATATTATAAATCCATTTTAATTTTCAAAATCTATAATTTGTGAAAAAGACTAAGTTAAAAAGAAATCTCCTGAAACGTTTATATATATACATATATGAATCAAGTACTCGAAACTTATATATATATATTTATGAATAATTTTTTATGAAATTAAAATAATTAAAAAAAATTATATTGAGAAATTTAATTAGAATGGGTTTTTCAGCTTTTTAGTAGTGTCGTTTTTCCATTTTCCTAACAAGTATTTCCAATTTATGAAACTTTTTTGTAATATATATTGTGTGTTGCAGACAGGGCTTATTAGTGGTGGGTGGTAATTCAAAGTTTTTTATAAAATTTAAATTATATCAATTTCTTTTATTTTTGTTTTTTGTTTTTTTTGAGAAATAAAATAAATATAAGACTTGGAATATTTTTTAAAATTGCTTTTATTTTACAGGAATGATTCTAGAGATATTTAGTATAAGTGAAAAAGTTTGTCTCTGTATTTTTTGAGTTTGATTTAATTGTGAATTAATAATGGGATAGTCATCATTGATTGATATTCATTAATGTAAGTTGATTCATCATTGTTATTCACTAAAAATAAGATCACTCCAATAATTTAAATTCTCAATCTCTTTTATATCAAGCTCTAACAATAACTCTCTAGATAATTTAAATTCTCAATATTTTTTATTTTTGAATTATATGTTTTTGTTAATATAACATGTGGTTTGAGAGATTCATGAAAGATAAATGCAAATCTTGGCTAAGTTCAACAGTTTACAAAAACCCTGATGAAAATTTGAATCTAAATTACATGTCACAAAGCCCAAACTCCCAAGAATGGTTGTCCAATATTGTCAAAGCTGGAAATGATTACATTCACATAAGATGAAGAAGAGTACAACCCACTGGCTATAATCCTTGGGTAGAAAAAATATATATATGCATGTGAGTTGTCTTTAGTGCTACTTTTTGGAGATTTTTCCGGTGGATTTTTTCGATCAAATGTCTTTAAAATCTGGTAGGAATTCATTGAAATCACATCTTTGATGGGTAACATTGCACAATCTAAGTGCCTTATGGGTTTTTTAGGGTGCAGAATCCATATATATAGTCAAAAAACCAGTTTAAATAACAAAAATCAAGATTTCACCTCAAATTTTTCTACCGGATTCTGGCACCAGAAATTCCAAAAAACCTCACTAAAAACAATTCTTATATGCATATATCAAGCAACTCATTAGCTATCAGACCCTCAAGCAACTCATTAACTCTCAGATCCCAACTTCCATTAACCCAGTTAATTGATAGTGATATTGATTCTCTTGAGATCAACACTTCATCACTTGATCAACATAATTGAAATATATATATATATATATATAAGAGAGGAGGTAAAGCATTTAAACACTTTACCAGTCATATGTATTTGTTAAAATCTTATATATATAGTAAGTCATATGTATTTGTTTAAATTTTTGTTAAAATCTTTTATATATATAGAGCAATTGAAAGTTAAAAAAAGTTAATTGTCATTTTCTACTTTATTTATAGTTTCTTAAATGTTTAAGATTAAGAAGACGGTGTACTATTTTTGTGATAGATAGTCTCAAAAGAATATATTAATATCTATTATATATAAAATATTTGAATGTGTAAATTAAGTAAAATAAATATCTATTAACAAAGTAATTAGAAAGAAAACTTTATAAATGGAAAGAAACTTTTTTTTATTCTCTAGTAGTTTCTAAATTGGAGCTATGTTTACTTGGTTTAATGCTTAACATGGAGTTAGCTAGTAGCTTTAAACAAAAAAATATTTATAAAAAAACCAATACATAAATAAAATATTCAATATAGCCAAATATGTATTTCTCTCTGTATATAACTATTGCAAATCTATCTTAACTTTCTATATATATCCATTTTCTTAAAAAGCGTTTCCAATTTATTAAACCTTTTTGTAATATATAGGATCACTCAATGTGAGATAATATAATTATATTTACTTAAAGTGTTGTAGACACAACTGAATTTTTTTTTTTCAAAATTAGGATTATATAATTATTATTATTTTTTTTAATTAATTTATTTACAAGAAATAAAATAAAAATTGGACATGGAATATGTTCTAAAACTAAGTTTGTCTGGTCATAGTTTCAGATTCAAAAGTATTTGGTATAAGTGAAAGCTTGTCCTTTATGACTCAAGATTTAGAATCATGTGGCATGATTGAAACCCTATCTCTACCTTTTTATGGACCACCAATGATCTTGTTTTTAGTGAATAACAATGATGAGTAATCCTACATTAGTGAATAACAACCAATAATTATTAATTCACAATTAAATTATGATAAATATTTTCACTATTATAAAAAAATATCAAACCCTAAAAATAACTCAGTGCAATAAATGTAAATCTTGACTAAGTTCAACTATTTACAAAAACACTAATGAAAATTTGAATCCTGAATTAAATGTTATAAGGCCCAACCCCCAAGAATTGTTATCCAATATTGTCAAGGCCGCAAATTATTACATTCGGAGTTGTCTTCCCAGGCAATAGAATAGCCCAAACGGTAGGTTTTTGCTAGAATATGGTTCAGTAAAATTCAAAAAATGAGGTAGTTGCAGTGTTTGGAATCCATTTTTTAGAGTGGAAATGGATTCAGCACTATCAAAAACCCTTAGGACACCCAAAACACTGAAGTTTAACAATTGTAAACAAGATTCTAATAAAATCTTTGCCAGATTTTTTCAAAATCTCTGCCGGATTCCAGACCATTCTGTTACTTTTTTAGACTACGGCATTACATTCACATGACATAAAGAAGACTAGGGGAGGGACGCCAATACTTGGGCACCCTCCGTTCCACGTCAGCAAACCACGTGGTCAACACATGGGATGTTGTACGACAGGTGCCATCGAGCTGCGTTGACGTGTTCTGGTTGGTGACAATATTAAATTCGAGCAGGTTCCATACGTTTAGGGTTTCAAACCACCTGTTATGCAACATGTGTTCCACAGCCTGTGCATTTATGTCCGGGGCGGGATGTTGCTCGGACTCCTCCGCCGGTGGCTGCGCGCTATGTCGCCAGCGTTGGTGCATGTTTGCTTCCCCTGTTGAACTTACGCTCGCGGTGTCTGTTGTTGTTCGGATGGCTTGTTGGTTTGTGGTGCTTTCGGTAATGTTTCTCTTGCGCCCTGCTGTGGACATGTTTGGCTCCCTGGACTGTCAATTTTCCCTCCTTGACTGCTCAATGCAACGCGGATTTGTTGACCGCTTCGTCCCCTCTACTGGTTTGCTCGACTCCCTAGACTGTCAATTTTCCCTCCTCAACTGCTCAATGTAGCGGGGAGTTGTTGACCGCTTCGTCCCCTCTACTGGTTTGCTGAAGTACCATAAGGTTAAGTAATTTTCGAGTGTTTTTACATTTTGCAGTTGTGTTTCTTGCATTTTCGAGGGGTTTTACACAGGTTTTGGCTAATTTACGCTATATTTTAGGGTTTTGTAGGTATTTCCTAACTCTGGCGGGCTCTAGCTATCAGTTGGCTCCTGCATCGACGTTTTCCTCTTCATTTCGCATGGCATCTTCACCTCCCGGTAGGAAAATAATTCCGACCAGCCCTGTTGTGTTTTTCAACACTTAAACATGTGTTTATGAACACTTCTAATCTACTTCGGTTCAATTTACCTCTTCTTGCTTCTGTTTGTTCATGGCACTGGTTCAATTTAGCTCTTCTTACTTCTATTTGTTCATGGCACTGGTTCAATTTAGCTCTTCTTGCTTATGTGCCTTAGGGTTTAGGGTTTCTAGTGGCTTATGTGCCTTAGGAGTTAGGGTTTTCTAGTGGTCTAGAGTTTGTCCACTGTTGAGCTCTCGTGCTCCTGCTTGAACTTTTTTGGCTCTACTCCTGAGACTCCTCCTCAATTACACAAGCTCTGTTTGAGCCTCTAACTATACATACACAGACAAACTATTATTAGTTCTATTAATCAGAAAATATCCTAACAGAAAGAAAGATAATTTGTTAGCCTCTGACTATAACATGTATAAATAAACAGGGAAATTTATAAGTCCTCCTTCGCTCTGTGCGAAATTCCCTGTTACAACTTAAGTCCTCTGTAAATAAATCTTAACAAGTTGTACCAGTCCTTTGTACCAGGCATTCAATGATAGTTCAGTCCATGGAATTGATAGCCTAATGTTTTAGTCTACATAATTTCTAAAGAGTGTTGATAGGGCCTCTCGTTCAGTCTAGTCTTCTCTAACATAGTGTTGAAGGACCTTTTCCTTGGAAATTGAGGGGTTAAGCTAATGCTTATCCAGGGACTTTTGTGTCTTTGTAAACCCTGTAGGGGTGTGTTTTGAATCAAAATTTTGGGCTTTGATCATTGATTTTTTACTCGGCTTACATGCAATCTTGTAGACTTTGTTATCTCATTAGATTTTGAACCTTCTTCTTGTGTTTTAGTTTTTGTTAGGCACATCGGTGTTCTGATATCTCTCTATCATGATTGTACTAACAACTTTGCACTGACTGTATTCATAGCTTCATTTCTTAATTCAAAAATATGTTTCACATCTTAGTGAATTATTGTTGGTAGACTTATGATATTTTGTTTTAGGTACAATTTTCTTTGTTTCCTTTTGATTCTTTTGTGACTATTTTTCTACCTTGAATGATAGCATCAAAGTGTTCAATGAGAGAGGGGAGGGGATTACTCACATAAAATTAGACCTTTTTGTTTAATGTGAGGAGGGGAGGGGAATTTTATGTTTGCAGCTATCATTCAACACTATTTTTCTACCTTGAATGATAGCATTAGAGTGTACAATTTTCTTTGTTTCCTTTTGCTTATTTTGCGACTATCTTTCTACCTTGAATGATAGCATCAGAGTGTTCAATGAGAGAGGGGAGGGGATTACTCACATAAAATTCTACCTTTTTGTTTAATGAATTTTATGTTTGCAGCCAAAAATGCTTCCAAGTGTTGATAAATTTATAATTATTCCTTTTTGGATTGGAGTGGACTAAGATAGGTAAAGTGTTGGAGTGGAGCAGGATAGGTAAAGTGTTAAAAAACCTTGCTGTGGAGCATTAATCAATTTGCATTTCACCTGCATTAAAAATAACTTATCGCAAAGAATATGTTGTTGTTTTTGGAGTTGTGAATTAAGTTCATAAGCTTCATGTTTGAACTCGAGGAAATCCAAAGCTTTTGCTTTTGTTCACTCAATGCTTTTTTGTAATTCTTTTAATTGGTCAATGATTCTTTTGATCTATACAGAATGTTGTCTCTTGACTAAGGTAATTTGTTCTTGAAGTTGAGTTTTAGATTGGGCAATTTGTTGTTCTAGTTATTGTTATCATGACATATTTTTCTTTAAAGAACAGTTTGACATGCACATAAATGCACAGGCTGTGGAACACATGTTGCAATTTCTAATTATTCATTTTTGGATTGGAGTAGACTAAGATAGGTAAAGTGTTGGAGTGGAGTAGGATAGGTAAAGTGTTAAAAAACCCTGCTATGGAGCATTAATCAGTTTGCATTTCACCTGCATTAAAATTAACTTATCGCAAAGAATATGTTGTTGTTTCTGGAGTTGTGAATTAAGTTCATAAGCTTCATGTTTGAACTCGGGGAAATCCAAAGCTTTTGCTTTTGCTCACTCAATGCTTTGTTGTAATTATTTCAATTGGTCAATGATTCTTTTGATCTATACAGAATGTTGTCTCTTGACTAAGGTAATTTGTTCTTGAAGTTGAGTTTTAGATTGGGCAATTTGTTGTTCTAGTTATAGTTATCATTACATATTTTTCTTTAAAGAATAGTTTGACATGCACAGAAATGCACAGGCTATGGAACGCATGTTGCAATTTCTAATTATTCCTTTTTGGATTGGAGTGGACTAAGATAGTTAAAGTGTCGGAGTGGAGTAGGATAGGTAAAGTGTTAAAAAACCCTGTTGTGGAGCATTAATCAGTTTGCATTTCACCTGCATTAAAAGTAACTTATCA
The DNA here is from genome assembly GCA_034641835.2 of Pinus albicaulis. Classification (NCBI taxonomy): domain Eukaryota; kingdom Viridiplantae; phylum Streptophyta; class Pinopsida; order Pinales; family Pinaceae; genus Pinus; species Pinus albicaulis. The sequence goes on along the minus strand of CM076584.1, from coordinate 244,504,326 downwards.
CAAAGAATATGTTGTTGTTTCTGGAGTTGTGAATTAAGTTCATAAGCTTCATGTTTGAACTCGGGGAAATCCAAAGCTTTTTCTTTTGCTCACTCAATGCTTTGTTGTAATTCTTTTAATTGGTCAATGATTCTTTTGATCTATACAGAATGTTGTCTCTTGACTAAGGTAATTTGTTCTTGAAGTTGAGTTTTAGATTGGGCAATTTTTTGTTCTAGTTATTGTTATCATGACATATTTTTCTTTAAAGAACAATTTGACATGCACAGAAATGCACAGGCTGTGGAACGCGTGTTGCAATTTCTAATTATTCCTTTTTGGATTGGAGTGGACTAAGATAGGTAAAGTGTTGGAGTGGAGTAGGATAGGTAAAGTGTTAAAAAACCCTGCTATGGAGCATTAATCAGTTTGCATTTCACCTGCATTAAAATTAACTTATCGCAAAGAATATGTTGTTGTTTCTGGAGTTGTGAATTAAGTTCATAAGCTTCATGTTTGAACTCGGGGAAATCCAAAGCTTTTGCTTTTTCTCACTCAATGCTTTGTTGTAATTATTTTAATTGGTCAATGATTCTTTTTATCTATACAAAATGTTGTCTCTTGACTAAGGTATTTTGTTCTTGAAGTTGAGTTTTATATTGGCAATTTGTTGTTCTAGTTATTGTTATCATTACATATTTTTCTTTAAAGAATAGTTTGACATGCACAGAAATGCACAGGATGTGGAACGCATGTTGGAATTTCTAATTATTCCTTTTTGGATTGGAGTGGACTAAGATAGTTAAAGTGTTGGAGTGGAGTAGGATAGGTAAAGTGTTAAAAAACCCTGCTATGGAGCATTAATCAGTTTGCAATTCACCTGCATTAAAATTAACTTATCACAAAGAATATGTTGTTGTTTCTGGAGTTGTGAATTAAGTTCATAAGATTCATGTTTGAACTCAAGGAAATCCAAAGCTTTTGCTTTTGCTCACGCAATGCTTTGTTGTAATTCTTTTAATTGGTCAATTATTCTTTTGATCTATACAGAATGTTGTCTCTTGACTAAGGTAATTTGTTCTTGAAGTTGAGTTTTAGATTGGGAAATTTGTTGTTCTAGTTATTGTTATCGTGACATATTTTTCTTTAAAGAATAGTTTGACATGCACATAAATGTACAGGGTGTGGAACACATGTTGCATAACAGGTGGTTTGAAACCCTAAACGTACAGAACCTGCTCGAATTTAATATGCTCACCAACCCTCCCCTAGTATCTGAAGAGATTGTTTCAGGAGTTTCATTTTCCTTAGTTGCATCATCTGGTGATGACGTTATTTCCAAAAATGGTTGCCATTGTTTATTCATGTTGTTAAGTGTCACTTCCAGCCCATGCATGGGAAATGTAGTGAATATAAGATGAGACATTTCACACCAAAATCTAGTGAAGGGAAATCTAGTGAATATCTAGTGAAGGGAAATCTAGTGAATATCTAGTGAATATAACACTTGCACTTTGAGACATTTAGAGACATTTTTCTTTTACTGGACTTTCCTTTAGAGACATTTCTTTCTTCTTTCAGTGCATCCAAATGACTTCTCAACATTATTCTGCTATTTCAAAATACATATTTGTAGCATACTCTAGCTAAGCCCTGTAGTTGACAAGAGTGCATGATGTATAACCATTTTGTGCATTTCTCATCCATGACAAAGTGGATGTATTGCGATGATGTTAAATGGGGTCAATACTGCAGACAATGTGATGTAGCATGTGTTTCAACTTTACAGTTTCGAAGCACTTCATATAATTAATTAAGAAATTACTCTCGATTCTAATGATTTTTAGTATCTTATGTTGGTAAAGTATATATTAACCTTAAGGTACAATGAGAAGCACTCGGCCACGTTAAAGTTAGATGTTAGGTTAGACTGGGAGTCTTGTTTGAGATGATCCCAACAAATAGAAGTTTGGTAAGGGATCCAACTAGATGCCTATAATGAAGTATGAAGAGATTATGTCTATTGAACCCTTAGATTAACATCTCATGTTAGGTAGATATAACCAGATTGGTTCTGATTATGTTGTTAGGCTGCCTTATTTTCCTCAAAAAAAAATCATTTAATTATGAAAAACAAAATTACATTCACTATGTGTGTTTCTGCATTTCAGATATAACCTTAAGCATAGGAAGTGATAAAAATATGGTTGGGAAGATATCTTGCTTCATAAATAGTCTTCAAAAATGTCAATATGACAGCCCTATCACAGTCATTCTAACATATCACCGATTTGAAACCAGTTTTGTCTCATAAAAAATTAGCTCCTAGGTATGTTCATAAAAAATCCCTTAAAAAAATATAAATATAGATATTCACATTTAAACAGTCTGATGATTATACTTAGTGTACAATAGAAAGGAAATCTGAGATCTATTAAGATATAAAAGTCCAAACACATAGTCCATCCAAAAATCCACATCATAATGTGGTTACATCCAAAAACATCTAACACTCCTATTCTTTATGGCCTTGAGAATCTTCAGTGCCAAACCCTAAGTTACCTGATTGAGCCAAGTAGGTTGGCCTTCCTAAGAAGGCTTGATTAGGTGGTGGTTGATTGCTGCCATATAATTGAGACCAATTTGTCCCTTCCAACCATGGAGGAATTGAGTACTCGTACCTCACACTTGCATTAAGTGGAGGTGTGTGATGAGCATACATTGAATTCACACCTTCTGTGGTAGGAATAAGGCAAGTGGGTAAACCTCGATTTTGATAGTGAGGCACTTGAATGTTTATGAGGTCCTGGAATAATGTTGTATTATTTGCAATGTTGTCCAATGTGTTGGATATGTTCCTAGATTCATTCTCATCAACTGTGCTTGAATTTATGTCAACCATATCAGTCATCCCTTGTTCCCTTTCAAGCATTTGTTTAGCCTTCCTTGCTTCCTTTTCCTGTCTTGAGATTTGTTTTTGTTGCTTCTTCTCTTGCCTTGCTCTCTCTCTTTCAAGCCTTTCATCTTCTCGATGTTGTGCTACAATAGCCCTTGCTGCCTTCTTCTCTTTAGCTTGATCCTTTTTTTCTGTTTTAATTCATGAATTTCCATTTTTTTTTGTTCAGACTCAACTTGGAGCTTTATATAGTCTTCTGAGGTGAGTAATTGTGAACTTCGCCCCAAACGAAGACTACTGGGTGTTCCTTTCTTCTTTTTCATTGACAGTCTTTCCACTGGTAGCTTTAGAAACCTCCCAAGTAACTTCTCCCTCCCTCCCACCTGCATGTCATTGCTTGGCACTTCAACATCCGTGGCACTTGATTGAACTATATTGTTTTTTTCATCTGGTGCCTCATTATGTCCTCCATCTTCTTCCATTGATCTATTGTCCACAAAAAAATGAACAATTTCACTATTCAATTCAGCCACTTGTGAAGGCATGTTCATGCTTTGTTCATTGGTTCTTGAGACATTGTGGGTGTTCAAATTAATCATGTTTTCTGTCAGCCATGATGGTGGGTTTACTTGGCTAGGCAATGTCAATTGGTCATTTTCAATTTCATTAACAATATCATAAATTTCATTTTCTGCATTAACAATATCAACATTTTCATTTTCAACTACATCTGCATTAACAATATCATCAATTTCTGTTTCAACAATATCTGCATTGTCAACTGCATGTTCAACGGTGTTGCCATCAATTTGTTGAAAAATATACTGTGTTTCACATATTTGCTCATCATCGTTAGCATATAACTGTCCTTGAGAGAGGGAAATTATATTATCAGCTACAACCATATCATCATGTTCATGTACTTCTTCTTCCACTTCATGCTCTTCTTCGTGACCATCCACATGGAAAGCTTGGCTACAAGCAGTATCATGCATAAGAGCATCATAATTTAGTGGCCATATTCTTGTCCTCCTAAAGCAAGTTTTGATATTTGATGGTGTCAGAGGCCTTTTAAAAGCCTTATTTGCAAGCTCTGCTAACTCGAACCTTTCACCTCAACCCCTGGATTCTTTGCCATCCATGCAACATGTTCTGACCTAAAATAGTTCTTGAAAGGGCCAAACACACTAACATCAAGGGGTTGCAATCTGTGAGTGGTATGAGCGGGCAATGTTAAAAAGTCAATGCCCAAATTGTTTGCTTCTTCAATTGTTTGTAGAGCCATGTGGCTTCCATGGCCATCTAATATCAATAGGTGTCTGTTATTAGATGAGACACCACCTGGCACAGATGCAGCAAAGTGGCAAAGCCAATTAAAAAAAGCTCTTTATTCATCCATGCATGGGGATGTGCAGCCATGCATGCTCCAGGTTCACAGTTTTGTATATAATTTTTCAACTGATTTTTACCTTTGAAAAGATAAAATCCTAGGATTGAAGCAACAATTGCATTGACACAACATAAAATGGTTATCCACTCTCTGCTCTTAGGAAAAATATTTGGCACGTTTCGGCTATCTCTTTTCGCAATTACCCTCATGCCACAATTCCTTCCCGCCTATAAACTTGTTTCATCACAGTTCCATATATGGTCTGCACTATAAGAATGCACTAGAAAGAGTGTCATAGAACTTACATACAACTGTAGGGTGCAAATTTAATGCTCTGTCTCTGTCAAGGCCCTCAACTGTACACAATACAAGGTCTGGATGCCTTTTTTTAAACCCAAACCACCATGATTTACCAGGAAACCCATCTTTGAATGGGTTTGGCCTCCCTTGACAGATTTGAGAAACTGTGGATTTGAGTTGTATCAAATCTAGCCCATGTCCCAATTGTGCCATTTCTTTACACCACTCAACCACCTCAGCCTCCTCCTCTTCAGTCATAACTGTAACAGGCCCTCTACGTTTGGTGTGAGTGAGCCCATTTATCCAATAATGTATTGATGAGGGAGGAATACTATGTTTCTTTGCAGATGCCCAAACAGAATATCCATTGAACTCTATGTCGTCAATTGCAGCTAACATTTCTTCTTTTGTCCAACCTCTTATAGCAATGATCTTTTTAGTTGAAGCTGCGCCTTGGACTGTGTTTGACGATGGCTCTATGACTGATGGTGTTACAACATTAGCTTCAGCCATAGGGTCATTCTCAACCATAAATATATATCAATCTGCATTTTTGAACTATATTCATTTCTCTGATAAAAAAAATTCAGACCATTTTCTCAACAGTACCTATTTACTAAAAAATTAAAAACCACTATGTCAGTGTCTCAGATCTAGGCTTAGTTGTTGATAGATTGAAATTGATTTGTTATTTTTAGAATAGCCCTTGTTATTGATTGAAACTGTTCTTCGCTTAAAAAGAGTAATTTCTACATGTCATTCTTGACAATAATCATTCATTCATCTTATCATATTCCTAAGAGTGACCAAGATTAAGATTGCCTATATTATAATATCCTTCGACTGTATGATGCTTTCACATCTTCCACAAATTGTATATTGGTGCAGACAAACTAACAAATAAATGAAAAGATCTCAATGAAAATTGCCCACATTTAATGGGAAATTATGTACATAATTCCTTTAAATTCAGGGAACATAGATATGAAAAGTACAGAAGGACAAAGAAGAATAAACACAGAAATCAAGAAAGAAAGCAAGGAGTAAATGTCTGGCATAATCTGCAATGGTGCCATGAAAGTATAGATACTTTGAACCATTGTTGGCAAAGGCAGAAGAGGTTGAAAAAAAGGTAATTGACTTGCAGGTTGAGTAGTGGGTAAGGTGACAAATGCTGAAATAGACATCTAACTATTAATGATACAAGTTTAGGATGCATTTGCAAGCAGGGTAGCAAGGGTCACCAACTTGAGAGGCAAGGAAAATGAACCTGAAGATTTCTTTAAGGCATGGGAACAGAGGATTATTGAATACCAAGTCCATATTTGGCACCTCCAAATTTGTGTGATATTTCCTCTTCACTGCCAACTGCCAGTGATGAGGCTGACTAGGCTCGGTTTATATAATTGGATGCCTTGGAGGATGACAACAATAAAAAGGGACTCACTAAAGTGGAAATTACAATACAAAGCTTGCATACTAAGTTTTTTTTTGTTTTCTCTGTTACGTTAAATAAGTTATCTATTTCTGTAGTAGTAAGAATTGGATGCCTTGGAGGATGACAACAATAAAAAGGGGTTCACTGAAGCGGCAGTTAAAATACAAAGCTTAAGTTTTTTTTTTTTTTTTTTCTCTGTTACGTCATATAAGTTATCTATTTCTGTAGTAGTATTTATACAGTCAAGTAATTGGTCCTTAGGAGATTGTAAAGTTGTGAACTTTGGCCTTAATATCAAAAGGTCAAACATGCTCATGTGTAGAACAAGAGAACTAGTAAAATGTTAGCTAGTGGGCAGAAACACCTACTGTTATGGACCTGAGAAATTGTATTATTCCAGCCTAGAGGAAATGGCATTGCCATGATCAACATTGTAGAAATTAAATTTGAGTGACTAGTTTTGTTTTAGAGGGGCTGGGCATTGACTCAGGTTGATTTAACCTTAGAATAGGTTAACTTAGTTAGAATTAACAACCACATAGCTGGGGCCACCTACCCCAACTACCCCTCGGTGGCATAATTTCACTATCATTCAACCCCTTAGATTCTATACATAAATACATACATAAAACATAGTAGTTGTTCATCAACATTCCTTGTATCTATATCAATATTATTATTATTGAATACAAAGTGCCTCTTTCGCCTCATCAATAACTGCAGACCAGTTTCCCATCTCTCTACATAAGTTTTTCCTTTCTCATTTTCTAGTTCTTCAATCATTCCTTGCATTCATAAACATTGTTGTAGTGAAAGAACACAAAGGACAATGTTATTCAAAGGAGGAGAGAATGTAACTACTCACATCCCAATTCATCTCTTTGGAAAAAATTGTAATTAAATGTGTTTAAAACTATGCATGGATATTTTTATTTTCTTCTGTAAATATCACCATGAATTAAATACACGTGGTTTTGTAAACATAGTAAATATTTTACTTTTGCAGTTACTTATGATACCACGAGTGGGGAAAGGTAAGGGGATCCATGGGATTTCTTTAATCTTTCCTTTTTCATTTTCTAGTTCTTCAATTATGTTCCTTGTATTCTTATTATCACCACCTAGCCAATTTTTTCTTCATCATCACTGAACACAATAATTGTGAGGTTTTAAGCTAAGGAACTGAATAATTGTGAGGGTTTAAGCATAAGTAACTGATCTCTGTGTTTTCTGTTTAATGCTAATCTGTAAGCGAAGAAATTGATCTGTGAATTTAAATAAATACTCAGAAATTAAAATAAAATTGTAAGAAAATTGTTCATAAAACTAACCTAATCATACTTTGAAATGTTCTGTGTTGGTTTGTTTCCAAGACCGGTGAATAGTTTGAACGTTCAGCAGTGGTTGAACTCCTTTTATAGTTTTTTGCAGTTGAATTTAATTGGTGACAATGATGGACATGGATTGCAATGGCTTCATTTTGCATGTGTGATCAAGATTGAATTTGATGTGATCCAATGGCTGGGAATTTGTTTTTGTTGATTCATGTGCTTTGATCTGTTTTAATGGAAGCTCATTTATTGAATTTATTGGGTGGGTGTCATTTATTGTACACAGTGGGTTTAAATGTTGTTTTGGGTGGGTGCCATATATTGAACACAATGTGTTTAAATGTTGAATAATACAACAGTTCAAACATTTCTTTTTATTAGGTGCAGGGATTGATATTTACTTCTCTAACACAACATCAGGGTTGATCAGATGGGCTGAAGTGACTGTCTTTTTGTACTTATTGACTTGACCATTTTGGAAGGAAAAATGGTTTTATGAGTTTTTGAGTTGATATGATAGGATTTGTAATCTTGATACTTATTAAACTATTTATGGACAATTGTGGACTATTTATGGATAGTTGTGGGTCCAGTGAATGACTTGAGAAATTTTGGACTTAATTTAATATATATTTGCATTTCAACTTATTTCTTTATGTTTAATTATTGGATGCATATATATGTATTTTTGGTCGGTTGATGGGACCAGTACTATAACAATTATTGGTCCCGGCACAATATTAAGTAACTCTCCCCTACAAGCCACCAACCACCGATGGAAAAGTATATATAGAAATAATCTATAATGAGACTTTTTGGAAAATGATATGACATAGCAATGGATGACCATACATCTATACTGGCATGCCCATACACAACATGGCAAAGATTACGGGTCTTTCGATTTTCCGGCTGCTCCTATTTCCGACTCTGTTTGTATCTATGTTGAGTGGATAGTTCCTAAGCTCTGACAACGATCAAGACGCACGCTGCAATTAAATATGTGTGGGCACGAAATAGTCCGTCAATTTGATAAAAAAATCCAACAGTTTTTTATATTAACTTTTCCTTAAATTCGAACAGTTTTGAATTTCAATAATTCAAAACTTCAATATTAAAATTCTGATTCTACTTAAATACAATTTGGTAGAATACAAAAATATCATTTCTAACGGTGCTCCACAAAAAGTGAAGCTGTACCTTTCAATGGCGTGGAGTGTCGGTGCTAGGTGGGCAACCACTATTTACCGGGTGGGTCTCCATTTTGCCACGTCTATTAATTGACACGAACTCCGAAATAATAGGCAGAGAAGATAAGGACGCTCGTTCCTTTCACCTCACAAAAAACTATACAGTATGCACCATAACTTTCGGCATAAATCGGCGATTCCAATGCACACGGTAAAACCTAGATTCTCTCTGCATGCGAAGACAAAAATGTGTGCAGGTTACTTTTCCCAATTTGTCAAACACGCCAATCGTCGCTTGGACCCCATTACAGGATGGGTGCATGTTACTCTTCCCAATTTGTCAGAGGATCTATTTTTCACCGCAGATCCCGCACATAGTATCAAACTTTCATCTTAAACCATGTAGCAAAAGGCCGTGGAGAGGTCAAAGACCGTGGTGACTCAGGCTACGAAATGCGCAATCAATCCAGCCTTTGCTTCCTATCTACCACATGGTGATGTGAACGAGTTGAAATGAGACTGGATTGGGCCTTTCATTACCTCTCCGCAAACGGTACTAAAGCTGATTTTGATGGCATTATCTCTCCTGCTCATCACATTTGGTTTTGCATACTCACATTTGGTTTTGCATACACAAGGCTGGGCTGATGTCAACCTTGTAATTGTGTAGGGACTAATAATATAACAATCAACTATATATAAATAATTCTCTTTTTTATTTTTTTCAGAAGAAAAAAAAACGCTGATATATTAAATATGTCAGTTCATTATACATCAATATCGTTCTCAGCTGTGCAACAGCGAGAAACATCATGACATCTATGCCAAAAAACAAACTGGATCACATTAAGTAAGAAAAGGATCACAGTAGCTTGGCATCCACATTACATCAAATTCCTTCTCAGTTGTGCAACAGCGAGAAGCATCGAGACATCAATGCCAGAAAACAAACCGGATCACATTCAGGATCACAGTAGCTTGGCATCACAAATTTCAGAGTGCATAAACCACTCATTACATAAATGTCTGCAGAGGGAGAGTAGTCTCTACCCCTGTATCATCCCATCAACATGGTCCACAAAAATACAGCCCCTGAGTAGAAAATGGCGCTGCAGCTGCAAGCAAAAACACAGCAGAGGAGGGTTCATAGCATCGAGCAAAACCCCATCGCCAGTCCACCAGCGAGGCGGCCGTCCTTATCTTGCGCAGAGAAAACCCATACGCGACATAAAACCTTAGCTCCACACCCAAAAACCGAGATAGTTCCTTCCAAGTCCACTGAGACTGTGGGAAGGCAAACCAAAGCATAACCGCAGCTAGATTCTGCGCAGAGGAGACCCCATCTGCCGCATAAAACCCCATCCGCTACGCCCAGAGGTCACTGAAGAAGAAGAGGGGGGGGCGCAGCGGCGAGGTGGCCGCCAGACCCTCGAAGAGAAAAACCCTATCCGCCGCAGCTGCTGTTTTTTCCTCCCTCTTGTCTGAGGCTGAGCTTCAACTGGGGAAATGAGTCGATATGCCTCTTTTCCTGGAAGTGTCGCTGGAGGACCGGGCTTGTTCAAATCTACCAGCGGAGTCTAAGTCCCTCTGTGTTACCTCCTCCCTTGGCCTTCGATCTTGGGCCACACGAGAGAAGAAATCACAACTGTTTCTACTAATAATTGGTGAATAAGTAGGATTACCATTATGATATCAATGAACAAATAACACCACCAAACTTCTCTCTAACTTTAAACACAATCAAGTGTTCAACAATATTTGAATGAAAAATTGATTTGATTGTAAGTAGCGTTGTTAAGGTGAATAGATGCCATGCTGGAATTTTGAAATGTTGACTGAATTTGATTTTTGATTGATGGGACTTCAAAACTTTATGCATGAATACAATCATTGATATTCTTGTGTGTAACATGCAAGATGATAATATTGTTGAAGTGCTCTGAACTTCAACTTTTTGATTATTCGATAACTATAATTGGTAGTTTTTTTTTGGTTGATCACTAATCAATTTCATAAATGGCTATGTTGGATTTGGTTAATCATTTGTAAAATCACTATAGAATATACTTCTCTCACTAGTGTTGGGACTATCTTGTTATATTACCAATTATTCTCCCTTCCAAGTGTAGAGAGTATCATCTTTGTCTCAGAGTTCAATTCAAAAAGTTTGTAGAATAGAGCCCCAATAATGACCAAAACCATTTTCTAAAACAATTATTTGAATTATTTTTTTAATTTTATTATGCAAATGTGTGTTTCCCTGTTTTTGAACTAGAGAGTAAGACTTATGTAACTTTTTGAATTTTTAATTCCATGGTCAAGAACTTGTCCACCCATAATGTGTTCTTTTCTTAACCTTCTTCTTCTTTTTCCAACATTTTTTTTATTTATTTTCCCACAATTAAGACAAGGATGAAGCTGAAAACAATGATTTTCCATGTGACCAACTTAATGAAAATGTTTGCACTGAATTTTTAATTCTATATAATGATCATTAGTTCTATTATTGACCTTATTAACTTCTATAATAATTCATGAGGTCTAAATTTTTTTATGAAGAAACTTTGCGCTCAAAAACTAAAATAATTTGTAGAAATTTGGGATATGAAATATATTGTCTTTTCTATATCTTTATCCATGCCAATTTTTGTTGAATATCAGTTATTCCCAAGGTCTAACAATCAATTGGAAATATTATTTTGCAATTCTTGATGTTCATGTATCTTATCTTTATATTCACATACAACACTTTGTTCTTTTGCTTATGAATCATTTTCAACAAGACTTTCTTTCATCAATTCATTGTATAATTCCATCTCATGACTAGGTAAGGGTGATTAATAATATATATTGTTTCTTATGTATCAAAAATTAGGTCATATGTATCACAAGTAGCGCCAACCATTTTCATTAGGCATTTTGTGTCACAATTTGCATCAAACTTTTGTTTTAGGTCACATGTGGTACTAATCCAGGTGGATATTAGTGGCCACTCACATATTCCACTCGCTCACAACAACACAACACAGTTTTCTATTTTGGTATTTTTTTTATATAGTTTTTAGGTCTTGATCTTACGGAGCTATTTTTAGGCCATAAATGGCATCTTTTTTACAAACAAGCCAACAATTGTCATAGACTTTGTTAGTAGTTTGAAAATGTAGTTCTCATATATAAATTTCAAATGGATTATCGTGCACATCAAATGGAGATAGTATGCCAAAGTTACGACCTTAGGAAGTTAACGTTCCAACTTGCCTTAACAGGGCCCAAAAGCCTTTGGTGCTTCATCTCCTATCGTTAGGTTTTCAAATGTTTAGGGTTTTTCATTGCTTCTTTATGCTGAAAAAGCTTTAGATCCTCATTGTAACACAATTCAACAAATACATGTGGTTGCCACATATCTTCTCAGAGATAAACTGGCACCATTCCGACTAGTTTGTTTTCATTAAGGATTTATACAATTTCAACATTTTCCATTTATTAATAGAAGTAAAGTTTCACTATATCTGTGTGTTTTGGTTATAAATTTGTATGTCATTTCGTTCCCTTCATAAGCTCGGATCAGTAGTATCATAGCGGCCTACACTTTATTTATTTTTATGTGCATGTCCCTAAAGAGGCCAGGGTATAAGGAGTTATGACTCGAACTACTGGAACCCTTGGAAGATCGTCCTTACTGACCCTGATGACCTCCCATGGTGAAATAAAAGAAATACAAGGTAGCAGATGATCCTATTAAACTAATGCTTGAAGAAGCCCTTGATCGACAAAGGAACATGACGATATTGGATCATTTTTCCCAGATCCTTCAACCGATGTCAATAGGTGACACATCCTTATTAAGTGATCACTTTAGAGGCACCAGCCCCTTTAAGGTACAAGTTAATTTTAATATTCCTATATTTGAAGGCCAAATAGGTGCAAATGCTCTAGATAAATGCTTAAATATGCTAGAAGGGTATTTTTTGGTCCATAATTTTTTCGGCAGAGAAAAATATATCTTTGCACTCCTTGATGTCACCCCCATGTCAAGGATTAATGGGATACTTATTATGAGTAAAGGGCTATGGAATAATCCACACTATTTTTAGTCACTCTCGCTTGGGAATCCTTTAGGGATGCTATTAAGGAACGATGTACCCTATTGGAAGCTACAAAGACTAACACATGAGATGGACCACGCTATGGCAAGAAAGAGACTGAAAAATGTTAGAGTCGACAAATGGTTTTCATATCTTGTGCACCAAGCTAAGTATCAAAAACTCTAGGCAGCATCTGGTGCTCAAGTACCATAACTATCTACATAGATACATCCATATAGAAATTGATTTCTTGGACATCTCCTCATGCAGTGCAACATACTAATATGCTATTAAAATAGAGAAAAAAAAAAAAAAAATATTTGATACTTTGGATTTGTGAATCCTTCACAATATAAGTAGGGAAAAGACATCCCCAAATCATTGAACAATGGATAAAGCCAAGGTAGACTACCTCAGGACAACCAATATAAGTCACAAAAAAGGACTGGTAATGGGAAGATAAATAAAAACATAGGAAAGTGGTGGAAGTTCCATAAGAATCCCACTCATAAGACCAATGAATGTCATGCAAGGTAGTTGTTGGTGGCTAAGCTCAAAGCCTCAAAGTAAGATGCTGGTTCTCACTCTAAAATAAACCTAAATAAGGGGGAACAAATCATTGATGTAGAACCTAGTGCCACCTTTACCACCACCAAGGTCCAAAAAAGTGAGCCTGAAGGAAGGTGAGTGCCTATTTCACTCACAAATGTGGGTGAAGGGTGCTCCACTATGTTTCATTGTCGATAGTGGGAGTCAAAATATAATAATATCTGTAGAGTCCGTTAAGTGGTTGGGTTTGCTGAGGGCACCACACTCACATCCATACACTATCGGGTGGCTCCACCAAGGATGAAATCTTTGTGTCGGCTAATAGTGTCACGTACCCTACAAGATAAAGCCTTTAAAAGACTAGGTATTATGTGATGTTGCTCGCCTTGAAGTTTGTGATGTTATGTTAGGCCAAACATACTTATGGAAATGTCATGTTGTGTATGAGTTAAGACCTCATAGTGTGATTATTACTTTCGATAGACAACTATACAAGATACCCGAGGTAGCCCTGCCTACTACCATTTATTTTATCTCTGTAAAGCAATGTAGTAAGGTCATATCCTTATTGAAGTCCAACAAGAAGTTGCAGCACACACACACTAGTGTGGGACCAATAGGTCCTAGCGATACATTAGTGTGATGTCCAAATTAATTAATTAATTTGGTGCAGTGTCTAATTTAATTTTCCCTTAATTAAATTGGACAATAAAATGTAATCTTATCTCATGATCACTTGTAACAGTTAATTGAGTGTGATAAACTCAGTTAGCTCATGTATTTCGAGTTGAGGGTCGTTGGTGAGGTATGCAGTGTAATTCTATTAGTTATGGAGTTTGAATTGCAGTTGGTGCATTAGTTTAATGCATGTGTAATCAGTTAACTCAGTTAGGTGAGTTAGAGTGAGTTGAACTAGTTGTAACTGTTTGTTGCACTAGTGAGAGATAAGTGAATTAAATGTTATTTAATTCACAATCAGTGATATGCCATGCAACTGATGATTTACTATTAATAGATGCATGCATGTCAGTTCCAGTGGAGACCCAGTTGAGAGAAAGATTAAAGGGAGGTTAACTATCAGTTGTGTGATTAGTAGGTTGCTTTCATGCAACCAAATATACATTGCAGTGCCCATTATCCTTGCGTAGTTTAGGAAAGTAAAAAATCATAAAGAATAGGGATTTCATTCATCAGGAATTGTGCAAGCAAGGCAGGCTGTTTAGAGGTTGAGAATTGGCTAAGTGTTTTCCAGTTTTATCCAGGACAACGTGAGACAGTTAACAGAGTGCAAGAGACTCTTGTGAGAAGAGTGCATTGTAATTTTTTCATGATTCCATGGTTAATATACAATAGAAGATAGAGGGGTTTTGAGTAGCAAGCTTTCCCCAGGAAATTATTTGTGTTGTGGTTTGATTTGATTCTTTCTTTGCTTCATGTGATGCCGATTGTGTTTAATTTCTGCAATTGATTTGTAGAAGCGATTTAGTATCTAGATTTAGTACATTGTTATATCGGATTAAATCCATTGATATAGATATTTTTGTATAATTTATACATGGTATCAGAGCACAGGAAATCACTATAGTGGAGGAGAAGTTGAGTTTGTGACTGAATAGAATTCGAATTTGTAGAATACATTCTTAGTGCAACAGGCGATTCAGGATCGAAATGGCTTTCAAATGGCTTGGGATTGGAGTATGCACTCGAGGGAAACTCTAACTATATTGCTTGGAAAGACAACATGGAGGTAGTATTGGAGGTCAATGGGTTGAAAAAATTCATTGACAATTATCTTTCCAAATCCGTTGTAGTAGATGCTGCAAATCCTGATGCTTGGTAAAAGAAGGTTGCAAAGGCAAGGAGGATCTTATTGGAGGGAGTATGAGACCACATTGTCTCAAGTCTCCATGGAAAAAAAACACCATATGCAATGTGGAAAGCTTTGACAGATCTATTTCAGAGCAACAATGATCATAGAAAATTGGCACTGAAGGATAAACTCAGGAAAATAAAAATGGAGAAAGGCAACACCATGCCGAAATATTTAACAAAGTTTGTCCAATTTCGGGATGAGCTTGAGAGCGTTGGCATTACTATCGTGGATGATGACTTGGTGAGCCTAGCTCTTCTAGGACTTCCCAAGAGTTGGCATAGTTATCAGGACTCTATTAATGGAAGGGAAAAGCTACCAGATTGGGAATGACTTTGGTCAGATTTGGTGCAAGAAGAATTCAGGTGGAATACTAGGGGTGGATATTCATCTAAGAATGATGATGAAGAATATTGTGCTTTGGTTGCCAAGGCAAAGAAGGGGAAAGGAAATAAATTCCATTCCAAATCTGAGTCCGGTAAATATGGCAAGGAGCATGAAATATCTAGAGTGAAGTGTTTTCATTGTCATGAGCATGGACATTATGCCACTAATTGTCCACAAAAGAAGAAAAACAAGAAGGTTTTTGAGTAGCAAGCTTGAATTCTCACTCATTGCATGCATGGTTTCAAGTGAAATGGGATCGGTGTGATACTTGGATAGTGGTGCATCCTTTCACATGACGAGAGACAAAAATTTTCAGTAGCTTGCAGGAGAAGTTCCTCCAGATGCATATCGAAATGGGTGATGACATGTGGTACAATGCTACTGGGATTGGTACAATTACCTTCCATAGATAGTCAAGTAAACCCTTTCAATTAAAAGATGTAATTCATTTACCAGGCTTGAAGAAAAATTTAGTCTCAGTTGCAATGTTGGAGGATAGAGGCTAAAATGTTGTTTTCAGTGAGGGAAAAGCCTTCCTGCAACACAAAAAAATAGGACAAGCCAAGAAGATTGGGATTCGAATTAAGAATCTCTATAAACTTGATGTAGATGGTTGCACAACATTTATGGGTAAGGCAGACAAAGTGGTGAGCAGGGATGAGGGTAAGTTATGGCACAGGAGATTGGGCCATCTTCACCATAGAGCCTTGAAGGTCATGGAGCATATTTCTACGGGTCTTCCCAAGGGTACTCTTGTGTATTCAGACACATCCAAGGGATGTACTATGGGGAAGTATGAAAAGGCCACTTTTCATGAGAAGGAGAACCGAGCCTTGGAGATCCTTGAGAGATTTCACTCAGATGTGTGTGGACCATTCTCTACTACTTCGACAACAAAGCATAAGTACTATGTGATATTTTTTGATGACTTTTCTAGAAAGTGCTGGATCTACTTCATGCAGAAGAAAGATCAGACGTTCTCAAAATTTCTTGAGTTCAAAGCACTGGTGGAGAAATACACGGGGAAGCATGTGAAGGCTCTTAGGAGCAACAATGGTGGTGAGTACATATCCACTGAATTCAAGAACTTCTGTAACAAAGAAGGAATTCAGAGAGAGTTGATTGTGCCTCATAACCCACAATGGAATGGGGTCGTAGAAAGAAAGAACAGAACAATTGTGGGTAGAACAGAACAATTGTGGGTGTAGCATGAGCGATGTTGCATGATCAGGGCCTACCGTTGCATCTGTGGGCAGAGGCATGCAACATAGTGGTATTTGTGCAAAACCGTTGTCCTCATCGGATACTTGGCATGAGTACACCAGAAGAGGCTTTTACTGGTAAGAAACCTGATGTTTCATATTTTAAGATTTTTGCCTCATCTGTTTATGTGCATGTGAGCAAAGACGCTAGGAAGAAGCTTGAACCAACAGCTGAGATTGGGATATTTGTGGGGTACACTAAAACTCCCCACAACTATCGGGTGTATTTTCCAAACAACACAATGAATGTTGTAAGATGAGATATAAAATTTCATGAGGAGAAAGCCATGCGGTTGTCCCTTGAGAGGGAGCTATATTTTCATGCAGAGGAGGAACTCTTGGTTCCAAAGAATGAATCTCAAGATGTGGAGCAGCCACATGCGGAGGATCATGGAGTGGAAGAAAACACTCATGCAGATCCATCCACCAGAAATGGTACTCTAAGGTGCACCACGAAATATGATAGATTGAGACTTGATGCAGCAAAGAATGTAGGAGCCTCTACTTCACTGCATAGATAGAGACAGTATCTAGACATGTTTACTGGATACATGGCTCTTATGAGCAAGTGTATTGTGACATAACCATCTTCCTTTGAGGAAGCAGTGCAGCAACCAATTTGTGTTGATGCGATGGTAGAGGAGTATGACTTCATCATCAAGAACAGTGCATGGGAGATTGTCCCAAGACCAGTCGGTAAATAAGTGGTTTGATCTAGATGGATCTATGAGGTGAAGCAAGCTGCTGATGGGAGTGTGGAGAAGTACAAGGCCAGATTTGTGGCCTAGAGATTCTCACAAGTTGAGGGGATCAAATATGAAGAGACTTTCGCACCAATCATGAGATACTCTTCCATTAGATCTATCCTTGCACTCTCAACACAGATGAGGTAGCAGTGGCACATTCATCAGATGGATGTAAAAACTGTGTTTCCCAATGGAGTTATTGAGGAGGAAGTGTACATAGAGAAGCCAAAAGGTTTCAAGATTTTTGACAGTGAGTCACATGTGTGTCAACTCAAGAGAGCACTATATGGGCTGAAGCAAGCACCTCGTTCTTGGTACATTCATATTGATAGCTATTTCAACGGGTTGGGCTTCACCAAAAGTGAAGTGGATGCAAACTTGTACCAGATTGTGGTTGATGGTAAGCTCTTGATTATTGTACTTTATGTTGATGATATAATTTTGACAGGTGAATAGTAGTTGATAAACTCATGCAAGGAGGATCTTGCAAGGGAGTTTGAAATGAAGGACATGGGACTCCTTCGCTATTTCCTTGGTTTGGAAATATGGGAGTGGGATGGGGAACTTTTTGTTTCTCAAGGAAAGTATGCCAAAGAGATACTAGGTACGTTTCACATGGAGAGTTGTAAGCCCATGGAAACTCCTCTTCTAGGAATTTGGAGGAAAGAGGATGCTACTTCAGGAGAAGTAGTGGACGCTACTGTCTACAGGTAGTTAGTGGGTTCACTGATGTACTTGGTGAACACTAGACCAGACATTTTCTACGTAGTTAGCCAACTAATTCAAGCTATGGTTAAGCTGACCAAGCTCTTTTGGAAGGTAGGGAAGAATGTATTGAGATATCTCAGGGGCACTATAGAGTATGGATTGTGGTACAGACGGAAAGAGGGATTGAAGCTTCAAGGCTTCATGGATGCAAATTGGGCAGGCAGTCCATCAGACAAAAAGAGCACATCAGGAGGGATCTTCAGCATAGGATCAACTACAATTTCTTGGTACAACAGGAAGCAGCGATCAGTGGCACTCAGTTTAGCCGAGGTAGAGTACATAGCAACAAGTCAAGCTGCATGTGGGGCCATCTGGATGAGAAAGATCCTAGTTGGTTTGTTTGGTTCTCAAATGGATCCGACTGTGATACTTTGTGATAACAAGAGTTGCATTAAACTCTTGGTTAATCTGGTGTTTCATGATAGGTCCAAGCACATAGACATCTAGTACCACCATATCAGAGATTGTGTTCGGAGGCACATAATGTTACTTTAGTACATTCCCATGGAAGATCAGGATGCAGACATTTTGACGAAGGCGCTCACTAGGAGAAAACTTGAATACCATAGAGGCAGGATCGGGGTGGCAGATAATCCCTTTCTTGTTGAGAGGGAGTGTTGAATTCCAACAAGAAATTGCAGCACACACACTAGTGTGGGACCAATAGGTCCTAGCGATACATTAGTGTGATGGCCAAATTAATCAATTAATTTGAGGCAGTGTCTAATTTAATTTTCCCTTAATTAAATTGGACAATAAAATGTAATCTTATCTCATGATCACTTGTAATAGTTAACTGAGTGTGATAAACTCAATTAGCTCATGTATTTCAAGTTGAGGGTGGTTGGTGACGCATACAGAGTAATTCTATTATTTATGGAGTTTGAATTGCAGTTGGTGCATTTGTTTAATGCATGTATAATCAATTAACTCAGTTAGGTGAGTTAGAGTCAGTTGAACTAGTTGTAACTTGTTATTCATCGGTAATTTTTTATTTTTGTAGATGACTGAATGCTTATCTTAGATTTCTAAAAACAAAATTCATGAATATTGTGAGTTTTATAAATCTCACTGCCTTCATTATCCTTAGGATAAAATTTTCACTATCTCACTATTCCATCATGTCATGGTCAGCCTACCACTCCCAGAAGGCCCATAATGGGCTCATGCCACTCATCTTCATCATATTTTTCCATCTGTTGTCGACAGATATTGTCGCTCCTAGAGACAACCTAGAGTTGCCATAGACCAGTGCCTAGGACATCTTATCATAGCAAGGAGTGTATCATATAACTTGGGTGTCAATCCAAAACTCTCCTGCTATCTCTTGTAAAACAAGGAAATTGATTTAAATGGAACCAAAAATCACAGAAACTGTCACAGGGAAAGCAATGTTGCAGAGGCACAATGCAAAGCTTCTAGTATAAAAGCATCAGACAGTTAAGAGACAATTTATTGCAAAGAGGGCCGATTCAAGTAATATGCCACATAAATCAAATATCAGAAAGTGAATGTGGTGAAAGAAACGTTAAGAAGATACTAGTCAACACTGAGCTAATACCCAGATACACAACAAAACCATATATGGGCTTAACAATCTAAGAATCCATACATGACAATGGCGTTTTAAAAGCACCCTCCCAAAGCAACTAATATAGCAGAAAGATGGTTGAGATGAAAATGGAACAGTATATCATGCATGAGCCATATTTAAAGCGCTTGACTGATTTAAGTATGGGCATCAACTAGGATGAATCCTTACCAAACCAGTGAGCCACTCGCATTCCAAAACATGATACAAGAAAATGGATGAAATGAGATGTTATATTAAACACATAAGAGAAAGTTACATACTGTGAAATACCAAAGACCAGAATCCTCTAAGACAGATAGAACTCCTCCTCACTGAGACCCTATGGGCACTGAGCCTTACAAGATGTATACAAAAATTCCTTTCACTGCACAATTTTCTGATAAAAATATGGAACCCTTACAATGTCTTTCTTCTCAGTTTTTATAGAGGAAACAGAAAATTCTAGTAGATGAGGTAGGTGGCGAGCATTTAATTTGCTTAATTTGAACAAAATGGCGGAAACATTCGCGCCCATACTATTGAATGACTAGGTAATGTTGTTTGTACTTGACAGCCTGCTTGCAAAAATAAATGCACTGGGAAGAAAATATCTTCAGGAACACGATGCAAAGATAAATCCACATGAACATTCTGTACTTCCCTGAAGAAAATTCGGCTGAAATAACACCCGAAGGGTATTGTTTTCTGTGCTGGGTACCCTCGGCCTTCTAATCTTTAAATTGGGGCTTGAAACATTGAATGCTGATTGTTGAATTTCTCCATCTTCCACTGATATTCCTTATCTGCACCATTAATATCTCCACCATCTACAAAAATCTGTCTTTTCGAATTACTTTGAGGGTTTTGGCAGATTTCCATCTTGCTTAGTTAATGAAAGCCATGTCACCGCAACTATGCAGGACTTTTCTTCATAAATTCTACCTCTGCAAGCTAATATTTCGATGCATCTTCGATTTTTGCAATGGAGGCGGTGATTAATTGACAGATTGCTCCAGTTTGAGCCCTGCAAAATACACAAATTTTGTTAAGAAAACAAATGCACGAGAGGGTGAATGTAGTGAAGATGACTTGGGGTGACGAAGCAGCGTGAAGGAATGGTGGAAGAAAGGAAGGTGGCAATGAAGAGTACAGTGGGACGGCGACGAATGAACTGGGTGAAGGTTCGTAACGTAAGCACTGAAATATGCCACATAAACGGGATATATGAATGGTGGAGGAGAACGCAAATGACACGTGGGCATACAAAAGGCTAAGCGGAAGGGACGACGTGGAGGCAGACTTGGTCAATCAGCAGGATGTGTGAATAATTCTGGGCCATACGATCCAAAAATGAAATCAACGGTTAAAACTTCACCGGAGGGCGGCGGACTGCGGGCCCGGAGCACCGTATACTTAAGTTAAAACTCGTGCAGCTTCAGAAAACAACCGCCGTTGGATGAAGGCTTATAGATCTGACGGTTAACATAAATTTCGTTGCACATCCTGGATTGAGCATTAACGCGTGGGAGAGGGCGGTATTGAGGCCGTACTCGGGGATGCGTGGCGCATAACGTGTGGAATCGCTGCGATTTGAGAAAAACTGCCAGCCCTTTAAAAGCGGTGCGGGGAATACAACTTGTTTTAAGCGGTGGTTTTTAGGGCGCAAGGACCACAAGAGCAACATGCCGTGGAGCTTTGATCTGTGTTTGATCTGACAGCTGAGATTACGCTTGATGGTCATATATGGTAAGCGCTTTTCTGTCTTAATACACGGTCAAATGCCCAGGTTATATGAAAAACGGGACGGAGGGGGCTAGGGCCAAAGGAGCTATGCCTCGAATGTTTCCAAATATGAATTTCCAGCCCTTTTAAAATGTGATTTTGAAGCTAGGAGAAAAAAACGATAGACAGCTAAGGCACTTTGCAATACAGGGCAGAGGAGTTAGAAGATTTAAACCAGATGGTCCATGGAAATTTCAATGGGAAGACGATCATGATCAACACCATCTTTGACCTCAACACTCTGTTTTTCCTTGCCTAACCCCTCCACTTGCCACCTAGGGTCACCATACCAAATTACTCCTTCTTATGTTTCCCAAAATGCCTCAAGCATTTATGGTATCAAAACTATCTCTGTAAGTTCTTTAGATAAATCAAGTACATTGGATTTTGGATCTTCAATACATCAAATTGTTAAAAACTTTGATTTTCATACTTGAGGACCCTAAGCCAAGCTTTTAGTCAAAGGAAAAGTCTAAAGAGCCTCCCACTAGGTTACTAAGGCTTCATAGGTTGTAGAGTTGTCTTTGGTATTCTAAATCATTGTTTTTCTTATGCCAAGAAGATGAATCAAATGGAAAGAAGGCCAGCATCTGTTGTTCCAAGAAAGATAAGAAAAACCTTCAAGGAAGATCTTCTTAATCAAGTATATATTCTGCAAAGGACAGCTGCCCATTTTGACATTTCTGCAGGAGTGTCAAGGTGGCTATTAGCAGAAAATTAGGTAAGGTAAGAGGCCAGCTCCTCACTAAAGGACATCCACAACAAAGAAGAGGAAAGCAGCCTATGTTCAAAATAAAATTAGGGTTTTTAGTACAAATTAGACCAGCAATGCGCCAAACAAAGAGCCAGTGTAGAAGACCACAAGGGCAAATGGCACATTAGCACAACCAAGCATGATTTGAAGATTTTTAGAAGTTATAAATGAAGAAGGGAAAAATGTGAGGTGAACTGGACAGAAATGAATGAACTTGAAAGGGATATAGATAAATTAGAAGACAACACTAATTATTCTTCTCTAACAGCCCTAAAACCTAAAGTTTTGGGAAAATAGGCAAAGAGGGTGAAATGAAGACTATGAGCTTCCATGATGACAACAGGCATAAAATTTTAAAAGGGCTCTTGAAGGCGACCTCCATGGTTCGCCAAGGTAACAATGCTTCACTACCTCACAAGAAAAAATGCAAAGAGAATCAGTATGAGGAAGTTCAAGTCTTCAAAGTGCAGCCAATTGCCCTCAAATGGTCAAAGGACTAAAACCTAGGATTGAGTTTCAAAATAAGAAGTCAAGCTAATCATAGTTTACTATTGTGTAACTAAGGTTGTTAAACTTCAAGAATGATAGAGGGGAAAAAAACAATTGTGTCATGGCACCTGCAACAAATCAGAAGTGGCCAAAGGGAGGCACAACAAACATGATTTATAGTCTTTGTCAAAATGGATATATCACTGTCAAAATCAGTAAGAAGATAAGAAAACATGTTTTCAGGTCACTTACACTCAGAAATGCCAAAAAGGATAAAAAAATGTTTTTCAGTTTCTTAGTGCAAACAGAAAGAGGTTTGATAGTGCCAAAGCCCTCAAGGTTAAAAGGGACCTCTTCATTTCTTCAACAAGCTACCACCAAAGGAAGAAGAGCTAGTTTGAAAAGTTTTCAAAACACCTGCAATAAAAGGTAAAAAAGATATTAGTAAAAATGATAAAGTGACAAAACCATTGTTTTAATTTGGTATAAAGGCATCTTGTTTATCATTTTAGATCATTTTGTCATTTGCAAGAAGAGAAAAGAACCTTCAGGAGAAAATTATGAGTTTTTAGTCAATTTCTGGGCCAAGTTACCGTCACTGCGCTTAGGACCCGGTGCTGCGCTCACAGGACCCGGCGCTATGCGTACAGCTCGGCCTTGCGCCCAGGTAGACTGGACACACACAGGGGCACGACGCTGTGCTCAAAGGTCGACCTCACATGAACAACGCTACACACAGAGGCCCAACTCGCCCATTTTCTGCGAGAGCTGCTCCCAGATAGAGACCTGACAGGTTTTTTCCTGCTCAGCGCTGGGCCCATAGGGCGACAGGCCTGCACGAGGCATGAAGCATTGCGCGCAGAGGGCTCGACTCACCCAATTTCCTGCCCGGCACTACACTTATGCAGAAAGTCCTCCAAATTGAAAAAAACTTGCCAATAGCTCAAGGAAAGCAACTCCACCTTGCCTTCAAGACCTCCAAGCAAGCTAAAACAGGTAGGTGGCCTTATTTCCCTCCTCCTTAGGTGTTTTTGGTGATTTAATGGTTAAAGGAATGATTAAAACCTAGTCCTTGCAAACCCCAGGTCTTCATAACAAATTAACCTTTGTTTTGACCCCCAAACAAGTAATTGTCATTTGAAGAAGTGTGAAACCAGGGTAATCACAAGTGAGTTCAAGATAAGCCCTTTTTCAAGCTAAAGGCAAATCAGTCATAAACTTTCCCCCATCTCACTCATTCACAAAATCTACCCTCACCATCATTTCACTTCAAATCCTCCTACCTAGGTTTCAAAAGAAGACCCAAGTTTGTCTAAAGTCCACAACAATCACCATGTCAGGAAAAGAAGGGAGTATGAGTAGTCAAGAAGGTCAAGTGCCTATGAAACCAAAACACAAGGGAGGGAAGGTCAATAGGGTTGAACCCCAGAGCACAGTGGATATCACTTCATCTCCCATGATACTCACATGTTTTCAGAATGTGGGGTCTTTCCATTTCTGTGAAAAGGTCAAACAAGTGCAAAATCACCCAGAGCTTACAAGGTTGTTTGTCCTCAACCTGCACAAAAAACAGGTAAGTCTTGCAAGGACAGACTTTGAACTATCAGCAGATGCCATCTATAATGCTACAAGTATCCCTGTTGTTGGTGAAAGGTGGTTCAAGAAAGCAAGATTAAACATGGGCTGTTATGAGTCATTTGTCCAGACTAGGTATTGAGAAGACTGCAAGGCTATTTTCCCTTTCTCACATCTGAAACAGAGGTTTTCACCATTGATGAGGGTTATCATGAAGTACTTTACCTATGAGGGGAGGTACTCCAGAATTTATTCCTACCATGTTATACTCCTCATGCATTTTACCAGGGTTAAAATGCTTCATTTTCCCTATTACCTCTATAGGAGCATTGACAAAATGTCTTTTGTTGTCCGGAGGAGGACCTATTCCCAAAAAATGCAGAGTTTTTCCACCACTCCTTGATCAAGATGGTGGTTTTACATCAGTTGGAACAGAAGGGCATACCTTGGGAGGTATTCATAGCCCATGAAGTATTCACAAGCCCACAACCTCCTCATTAAACAAACTTGCCCTCATCATCTACACAAGTGTCCTCACCTCAAGAAAAACTCCCTTCCTCCCCTTCTCTTGATGCATCAGATGAATAATGAAGTGGAAATGAAGAATCAAGTGAGAATGAGGGTGAAAATGACCATGAGTCAAACCAAATTGAAGATGAAGGAAATGATCAGTTGAGCCCACAAGACGTAGAAGACATGGAAACAGAGGAGGATGATGATGATGAACAAAATGATGACAATGAAGGTGATGGAATCAGTGAGGAAGATGAGAGTGATGATGAGTTAAGGAAAGAAGAGGATGATGATAACAATGAATCAAATGATGAAGAAGACATGGAAATGGATGAAGGTGACAATCAGGACAGCAGTCGAGATGACCATGTAGGCAATCAAAACAATGACATTCACGATGAAGCAAAAGACACCATGGATATAGATGAAGCAAGTGACACAAATGAAGAAGATAATGAAGCAAGCATAAGTGAAGAAGAAAACATTCATGAAACTCATGACAACAGTCATGACAGTCATGAAAATAGTACAGGCAGTGACCCCCACAGTGACAATGAAGGTGAGAAAAATGAAGGCAACACGAAGGACAATCCATATTTCAATGGGGAAGTAAACAATGAGGCTGATGATGAAAGTGATGAGTATGTTGATAGTGCAGAAAATGAAGAAAGGGTTGAAAACATTCATGATAGTCATAGTGACAGTGAAGAAAGTGAGAAGGATGATAATGAAAATGTGTAGAAATTATATGCACTAAGCATGCATATGTCCTAGATCCACCTGATCTCACACTATTTAACTTTATGCAAGATACTGAATCTATTCCACTTGTTAATCTTTTGCAGAAAATTTAATTGCACACACATGTAAAGCATAAATAAAAACAATCAATCGCACATAACACAGTTTTTAACCGGGAAAGCCTGAAGCTGAAAACCCCCAACTATATATTATGTATCATGGAATCATATGAAAATCCTCATACAAAGCTTATCAAGCTCTCAGTATAGTACAATCGTCATACACTAATTAGGACCAATCTTGCAAATCCATGCACCGATCTTTGCCTCCTGTTAGCCTGCCTCCATTGCGCAATCCCTGCTGAAGAATAGCTTTGAATGAATTCGAATTACCCTCGCCTTGACTACGCAATCCTCATTGGAAACTCCAATGTGTGTGTGATGCAATAAATGCATCACTATAGTCACAACAAATAGTCCATCTTGCCCTTTCACTTATCTCTCCACTGGGTCTCCACTAAAACTACCATGCACTGTAGTTAACTGCTATATTGTTCAGTTGATTAATGAGTTATTATTTGTGAATTAATTAACTAATTAATTCACTCCACTCTCACTAGTGTATCAATCAGTTAGACTAGATACAACTAGCTCAACTGAGTCTAACTGAGTTAAACTAAATACAACTCCATAACTACTTCTTCCAACTGTGTCATAACTCTGCCACTTGAGTTCTAACTGAGTCCTCCATGCATTAGCTCCAGTAAATCCTTGGGAATTGCATAATTCCCTCATTCCACTAATGCGCCACATCTGTGCACTGAAACAAAGTGCTCCAAGAGAATAAGTTGTTGTTTAGTGTCTAATTATTATTAAGAGCTAATAATAATCGACATGCATCTATTTTTAGATCAACGATCTATAAATAGACTTCGCCCAATATTCTAAAAAATAAAATTTCATCTATTTTTCCAACTTGATTAACCATCCACAAACAACATCCTGCAACTTCTGAAATATGATCATCATGTCTAAAAATAGACATAGTATAAAAATAGACTTGCACCAAAAATAGCCTGCGGGCCGACTTAGTGAAGGTGACTCTTTTCACTAAGCTCATCATATTGTTGAATTTCAACACTCCCTCTCAACAAGATAGTGATTATCCTTCACCCCGATCCTGCCTCTATGGTATTCGAATTTGCTCCTGGTGAGCGCCTTCGTTAGAATATCTGCACCCTGATCCTCCGTAGGAATGTACTGAAGCAACATGATCTTCCACTGCACACAATCTTTGATATGATGATACCGGATATCAATATGTTTAGATCTATCAAGAAACATATGATTAACCAAGAGTTTAATGCAAGTCTGATTATCACAATGTATCATCATGGGATCTAAATGTGAACCGAACAAACCAACCAGAATCTTCCTCATCCAGATAGCCTCACATGTAGCTTGACTTGCTGCCATATATTCTGCTTTTGCTGAACTGAGTGCCACATATATTTTTTTCCTGCTGTACCAAGAAACTGCCATAGATCTGATACTGAAAATCCCTCCTGATATGCTCTTTCTGTCTATTGGGCTTCCTACCCAATCTGCATATGTGAAGCCATGCAACTTCACCTCATCCGTCTGTCTGTACCATAAACCATACTCAGATGTGCCCCTGAGATATCTGAAGACATGCTTGCCTGCCTTCCAAAAGAACTTGGTAGGCTTAACCATCGATTTTGAAAGCTAGTTCACCGCATAGCATATGTCCGGTCTTGTATTGACGAAATACATGAGCGAACCCACCAACTGTCGACAAAAAGTGGCATCCACTACCTCTGCCAATGTAGCATCCTCTTTCTTCCAATTTCCTGGAAGAGGAATGTCGATAGGCTTACAGCCTTACATGTGAAACTTCTCCAGTATCTCCTGGGCATACTTGCCTTGAGACACAAACAGTTCACCTTCCCGCTGCCATATTTCCAATCCAAGGAAATAATGAAGGAGGCCCAAATCCTTCATCTCAAACTCCTTTGCAAGATTTGCCTTGCATGAGTGTATCAACTGCTCATCACCTGTTAGTATTAAATCATCAACATAAAGTACAATGATTAAAAGCTTACCCTCCACCATAATCTAGTACAGGTTTGCATCCGTCTCACTCTTGGTGAAGCCAAGTCTAGTGAAATAGCTGTCGATCCGAGTGTACCAAGCACGTGGTGCTTGTTTCAGCCCACATAGTGCTCTTTTGAGCCTGCACACATGCGACTTGCTGCTGAAGATCTCAAATCCTTCATGTAGGTTTTAACCCTGAACAGAAATATCTACACATGATTCTTATAACAGAAAATAAACAATAGTAAGAGCATAAAACATAAAACAGATAAACACAGAGATTTTCCCCTGGATCCCAAATCGGGACGACCAGCTTGATTTTTCATTATATTCCTTTTAGTGTTACAACACATATATATACATGCCGAAGCATACATAAACCCCAATCCATTAACCCCGGATTAGAACATAACCGTAGTTCCCTTGACCGGATCTACAAAATACCAGGGGCCGAAAACCATCGAACCCCAAAACCATGTGCAAAACCATGCACAAAACCATGGGCGGATCCGCCCATGAGTGGGTCCACACAAAAATGGGGAAACCAATCATGGGACCGCTGCCTTCACCTCAATACGCTGACGCAATGATGATGCACATGTAAATAATCGTGGAAAGAATATAACACATACCCAACACTTCAGGCTTCTCAATGTACACCTCTTCCTCAATGATCCCATTAAGGAACACAGTCTTCACATCCATCTGATGAATGTGCCAACCCATCTGCGCTGAGAGAGCAAGGATGGTCCGTATGGAAGAATACCATGTGACAGGTGCAAAGGTTTCTTCATAGTCAATCCCCTCGATCTGTGAGAAGCCCCGGGCAACAAATCTTTCCTTATACTTCTCAACACTCCCATCAACATCTTGCTTTACCTTGTAGATCCATCTTGATCCTACAACTGATTTTCCCACCGGCCTTGGAACAATCTCCCAAGCACTGTTTTTGACAATGGAGTCATACTCCTCCACCATGGCATCTACCCATGTGGACTCCTGCACTGATTCTTCAAAAGAAGATGGCTCTGTCATGATACACTTGCTCATAAGAGCCATGTATCCAATATATCGGTCAGGTGACTGTCTCTATCTGCGCTGTGATGTAGGGACTCCTACATTCTGTGCCGCATGAAGCGTCAGTCTCTCAGGTTCTATGGTACGCTTTCTGCCTTGTATGATGTTTGGTTCTGCATGAGTGGACTCCTGCACTCTATGAATCTCCTCCTGTGGCTGATCCACATCCAGAGGCTCATCTTTGGGAACAAGAAGTTTCTCCTCCGCATGCAAGTGTAGCTCCCTCTCAAGCAACAAATTCATGGCTTTCACCTCATTGAATTTTATATCCCGTCACACAACAGTCATCCGAATGTCTAGAAAATACACATGATATTTATGGGGTGTTTCTGTGTACCCCACAAATATCCCAACTTCTGCGGTCAGCTCTAGCTTCTTCCTGACGTCCTTTGTCACATGAATGTAAACAGGTGAGCCAAAAATCTTCAAATGAGAAATATCAGGCTTCTTACCAGTAAAAGCTTCTTCAGGTGTACTCATGCCAAGTACTCTATGAGGACAACGTTTTTGCACATAAACCGTAGTGTTGCATGCTTCCACCCATAAGTGCATCGGTAGGCCCTAATCATGCAGCATCGCTCGTGCAACACCCACGATCATTCTGTTATTTCTCTCCGCGACCCCATTCTGCTGTGGGTTATGAGGCGCTATGAGTTCTCTTCGAATTCCTACTTTTCTACAGAAGTCTTTGAATTCGCCCGAGACGTATTCACCACCATTATTGCTCTGTAGAGCTTTCACTTGCTTCCCCGACTCCTTCTCCACCAATGCCTTGAACTCACAGAACTTTGAGAACATTTCAATCTTCTTCTGCATGAAGAAGATCTAGCATCTACGATAATAGTCATCAACAAATATCACATAATACCTGTGTTTTTCTGTTGAAGCAACCGAGAAAGGTCCACACACGTCTGTGTGAATTCTCTCCAGGATCACCGAAGCATGGTTCTCCTTCTCATGAAAGGTGGTCTTCAAAAACTTACCCATAGTAAATCCCTTGCACTGATCTGACTGTGCAAGAGTACCCTTGGGAAGTATAGTAGAAATCTGCTGCAAAATCTTCAAAGCGCCATGGTGAAGATGGCCCAATCTCCTGTGCCATAATTTGCCCTCATCTCGGCTCACCAATTCTTCTGTTTTACCCACCATTACAGTGCTGCCATCTACCTCCAGCTTGTAGAGATTCTTAATTAAAACCCTTATCTTCTTGGTTTGACCCATTGTTTTATGTCAAAGGAAGGATTTTGCCTCATTGAAAACAACATCATAACCTTTGTCTTCCAGCATTGCGACCGAGACCAAGTTCTTCTTCAGACCTGGAACATGCATAAAATTCTTCAACAAGAATGGATTACTGGACTCCCTCTCAAAGGTAATGGTCCCAATGCCAGTCACACTGTACAGACCATTGTCACCCATCTCTATATGCATCTGGAGGTCCTTCTCCTCCAAGTTACTAAACAACTCTTTGTCTCTCGTCACATGGAAAGATGCAGCACTATCAAGATACCACACTGATCCCATACAGCTTGAAATCAAGCATGCGATCAAGGATAAGTCAAGTTCAAATTGCAAGGCTAAGGCCTCTCCAGCTGCATATCCAAAAACCCTCTTGTTCTTCTTCTTCTATGGATAGTTAGTGGCAAAATGTCCATGTTTGTGACAGTGAAAACACTTCACTTTGGACAAATCCTGCTTCTTGCCTTTAGCATCAGATTTTTAAGGATGTTCCTTCCCCTTCCATTTCCTTGATTTGGTAGCCAAAGTGAAATTCTCTTCATCTTCATTCTTCGATGAAGATCCATCCCTGGTACCTCGTCTTATCTCCTCTTGCACAAGATCCGACCAAAGTCGCTCCCATCCTGGCAGTTTCTCCCGTCCATTGACAGAGTCTTCGTAGCTATGCCAAATCTTCGGAAGCCCAAGGAGAGCCAAGCTCACCAAGTCTTCTTCATCAACAGTAACCCCCACACTTCCCAGTTCATCCTTGCAGTGGACAAACTTCGTGAGGTATCTTGGAATACTGTCGCCTTTCTCCATTTTTATTTTTCTGAGCTTGTCTTTAAGCGCCAACTTCCTTTGGTCACTTCTTCTTTGGAACAAGTCTGTCAAAGCCTTCCACATTAAGAATGGAGTGGCTTTCCCATGAAGGCTGGACACAATATGGTCCTTCACACCTTCCAACAAAATCCTTCTCGTCTTTGTTGTCTTCTTTTTCCATGCGTCAAGTAATGCAGCATCACTAGATCCCAACTTAGGAACATCGCTATCGATGAACTCCTTAAGTCCATTATCCTCCAACACTGCCTCCATCCTATCCTTCCAGGCTATGTAATTTGAGCTCCCATCAAGGGCATACTCCAATCTCAACCCGTTAAAAGACATTTCAATGTATACTCGACTTCTGCACCAAGAATCTTCTGTGGCAAATTCGAATTGTCCACCAGCACAAACTCACTTTACAATTCAATCTTCAATAAACAATGTTCTGATACCATGTAGAAATCTTGCAAATCCATGCACTGATATTTTCCTCTTGCTAGCCTGCCTCCACTGCGCAATCCCTGTTGAAGAATAGCTTTGAATTAATTCGAATTACCCTTGTCTTGACTGCGCAATCCTCATTGGAAACTCCAATGTGTGTGTGATGCAATCAATGCATCACTATAGTCACAACAGATAGTCCATCTTGCCCTTTCACCTATCTCTCCACTGGGTCTCCACTGGAACTGACATGCACTGTAGTTAACTGCTCTATTGTTCAGTTGATTAATGAGTTATTATTTGTGAATTAATTAACTAATTAATTCACTCCACTCTCACTAGTGTATCATTTAGTTAGACTAGATACAACTAGCTCAACTGAGTCTAACCGAGTTAAACTAAATACAACTCCATAACTACTTCTTCCAACTATGTCATAACTCTGCCACTTGAGTTCTAACTGAGTCCTCCATGCATTAGCTCTAGTAAACCCTTGGGAATTGCATAATTCCCTCAAATTCAATCGATGGCTCCAAACTCGTGCACCGAAACAAAGTGCTCCAAGAGAATAAGTTGATAAGCTATATCCACATACAAGAGCTAATAATAATCGACATGCATCTATTTTAGATTGATGATCTATAAATAGAATTAGCCCAATATTCTAAAAATAGAATTTCATCTATTTTTCCAACTTGATCAACCATCCACAAATAGCATCCTGCAACTTCTGAAATATGATCATCATGTCTAAAAATAGACATAGTATAAAAATAGACTTGCGCCAAAAATAGCCTGCTGGCCCACTTAGTGAAGGCGACTCTTTTCACTAAGCTCATAATCTTGTTGAATCTCAACAAAATGAGGATCACATCCCTGATAAAAACACCAACAATACCATGATCACACCTTTTGCATTGGCATATCAAAGAGGGCCCAGGCTTGTGTTTGGTGCCTCAAAAAGGCAAGGGACCAAGCCATCCACCTCAGCTCAAAAGCTTGACAAAGGAAAACAAAAGGTGAAAAGAGGTAGGAAAGATAAGAAGGAGCTTAAACAAGGACTTGGCATCATTGACCTAGAGAGTGAAAGTGAAGACAAGGAGTGGGCCAATAGCATACTTCTTCAAAGAAAAAATTGAGAGATTAAAGACCTACGAAGGAGCCTTGGAATGGCACAATACATCATTGATTATTACAAGAAAGAGTACAAGCATATGAAGAAGATGAAAAGAGACCTTGGCCTGCAGAAAAAGATGGCCAAACACTATGCCTTGAAAAACCAACTCACTAGTGCCAAGCTCAAAGAGGCCCTCATTGAAATTCAAGTACTAAAAGGAGGAAAAGACCAAAATAACCTTGGAATTTTCGCACAAGCTTCTCTATAGGTTTCTCAAACCCCATGAGGCACACATCGACCAAATTTGAGATATTTTTGACAATTTTTGGTTTTTTGTGAATTTGGAGGCCTAGACGCACAACACCCCTGGCGCTACACTTTTTTCTCAGGAATCCTCAGAGGGAAAAATTTACATTTTTGGATTTCTCATTCCTAGTACACTATTCTCACCAAATTTCAGAGCATTTGGAGCATTTTTGACCCCTCAAAAGGTCAAAAAACACCTCATTTTCTACCTTTCTACCTCATTTTTAGGCTTGGCTCTGCGCTCAGAGCAGTTTGGGGAATTTGGATTTTTGGACAGGTTACAGGGGTTTAATAAAAAAAAAAGGTATATTTTGAAATTATACTCATCAAGCTGTCCAACAAGCCATCACGGAGCAAATTATATTTTTTGCCTGTCAAGGCGTTGCGCTTATAGACTGCACTGTGTGTTTTTGGCCAAAAGTCAACGAAACACATTCATTTATTGTAAAATGATATTTTAATGTTTTTTGAGGCATCACTCTAGAATTTGGTGCTAGAAATTATTTTGGAATTTATTTCATGTGATATTTTGTGCCTTGGGCCTTGCATGGTGTCTTGGGAATTTATGACATTTATGAGTGATTTTGACATTTTCCAACCCTATCTAGGGTTTTTTCCCTCCTTTTCTAGATAAATAGAGCATGAGGGATTCATTTTAAATTTTGGCATTTGATTACTCTTTGGAGCAATACATAGTATTTTGGAGGTTGAAGAGGAATTGGTGTTTTGGAGCTTGTGAATGGCTTGTTTTTCTTGTTGATGGAGGAGGCTTGCTTGCAGGATCCCTGAGCTTGGTTAATGGTGAAGTGCTTCTATTCAGTTATTTTTTTCTCATGTTTCATTATGTTTCCATCTTTATATGTTGCAATAGAACAAAGGATTTAGACTAAGAAATGTTCTTCAAAGGCACCTTAGCTCTGTTTGTTCTTCATTGCCTCTATGTTTTCCTCTGCTAGGACATTTTAGAGAATTCTTAATTGCTCTCTAGACCCCCTAAGCTTGGTTATTTCATGAATGGTTTAATACAGTAGGTATTAAAGATGATTTATGGCTAGCCTTGCTTTTTTGATGTCACTAAACACTATTCTTGAGGTCTCTCTCCAAAGTACCATTAGTTAGGTCTGCTAAAGAGGCTATGTTTTAATCATACCCTTTGTCCATGCTTGAATAATTATTTTGGATATTCATAGCTATGATCAATTATGTTTAGGCGTTCCCTCTTCTTTGATTAAATTTATATGTGTATCTTGAATGTTTTCTAACCTTGAAGGTGAAATCACTAGAAGTTAAATGAGTTTCTCGCCTTTTATATTTCATTGGAATGTTTGTCTTGACTACTTATTTGCTTGAGTTGAATCAAAGAGTTACTGGTTTGCCCTATCTATTTATTGCTTCTTTATGCTTATGGTATTTAAGTCTCTTCTTTGTAAAAAGGTACACGATAAAGTATTCTTGATTTCCCTTTGTCCTAGTTTTGTTCCCAAACTTGATGTCCATCTTATTTCCCATAAACCTTGAAAATCCATTAACCATGCTAGATTTTCCCTGCGATGCTCCCCGATCCATTGTTGAACTTTCCATGACTTTTATAGATTCCATAGCCCAATGACTTGAATATTTCCTCATTCCATCTATTCTACTTGATCATCCTACCAACCAAAACAATCAAACAAACCCTACACCTAACAATTAGCCTAAAATCAAACCCTAAAAGCAAACAAGTTCACATCCTTTGCATACAATAGACAAAGCCCTCTCTGAGTCCAAGAAGGCTAGGTCTTAGGACTTCAAAGACTGGTATGATGTTACCCTGTGCATTTTGTTTGACAATATATCAAATCACGGGACACTAACATAATGGTGATCACGGTGGGACCTTCTGAGTCGGTGACAATCTAAGTATCCCTTAGGACTTCAGAAACCCTTGTTACACAGTGTCTATTGATTTATCACCAACACATAGCCTAACATAATTGGCAAACCAAGGTGAGAAGCTTCCTGAAGTTGGTGACAATCTAAGTACTCCTTACAACTTCAGAAACCTTTATCAGATCATAGAAAACTTAAACTATTAAGCCAAGAGTAGAATCTGGTTGTTTCACCATCCTAGAAAAATGATGACTCAGCTATAGGACACTCATAGAAACCTTAGGGCTACATAAAGAAACTCAGAAAACCCCAAAAACATCCATATATTAGTTTTTTGTCAGTTATTGGTGGTGGACCATACATACATATCCTCAAAACAACTAAAAACATCCACCTAGCGACTCCACTAGCTTCCAGTAGGCCATTGTTTCACTAGTTCTCATTGGAATTCCCTAGGATTGTGTCAAATCAGCCCTGAGAAGTTTAGAATCCTAGTCACATACTGTGTGAGTTTACCAAGCAATAAGAGAGGCCAGATTTCTGAAAATAGTCCTAAACTTTCAGCCTCTCTACATTTTGATTTTTAAATCTGGCTTCACAAAGGATCAATACCAGATCTCATCCAGACCCATACCCTCCCACCATAGTTGATGACCCAGAAAAGATTTTGTGGAAATATTCTGAAACTGGAAACTTAACTAATGTTAGGACCATTCGTACAGAAATCTCTATCCCTGAATATCTTACAGCCTTGCAAGATCCCCAGTTTGACTTGCACCATACAAAGAATCTGTTTAGAACCAAGTCACATAGTGAGATTGACTAGACTGGCCTTGAGCCCATAGATTTGCAGCATAGTTCTAGTAGAGAAGCCTCTCTTTCCACCCCTCCTGACTTTCAGCTTCTCCATCACTTTATATCTTTTCATACCAAGTCTTCTCAGAACTAGTTTGCGGGTCCAGGTACCTCTACCACCCCCATCCACATATCCAATGTTCAAACCACTCCACTTCATCCCCCACCCCCAATCAAAAACCCTCCCCTTGTAAATCATCCTTGGACCCCATTCACTCCCATCATGGTAGCATGGTATGCCCCCCTAGCACTGCCACTACCTTTGTTACCTTTGCCAAATGATTACCAATCCAAAATTCCTCACTTTACAGGAGCTGAATCCATCACTGCCCAACATCACATGGATAGGATAAATGATGCGTTTGATTATACGGAAATAGAAGAGGAAACCATTAAAATGAGGATATTTTCACAAAGCTTAGGAGGAGAAGCCAAAAAATGGTTCAAAAACTTGACTCCTAACAGCATACATGATCTCCCTTCCCTCTACCAGACATTCATAAAGAAGTGGGAAATTAAGAAAAACCCTCTCTAACTTCTCTGAGAATATAACAACCTTAAGAGGAATGTAGGGGAAAGTTTCCAAGACTATTGCACTAGGTTCGATAGTGTGTACAATGCTCTCCCACCTCACATGAAACCCCCACAAGGCCTAGCACTAGTGCAATTTCCTAAAGGCTTTGATCCAGACATGACATACCAATTGAGAGAGAGAGAACCCTTGACTTTAGAAGAAATGAAAAAGGGAGCTATTAGTGCAGAAGCCAACCTCATTGAAAAGAGGGTTAGGATGAGATAAGAAAAGAGAGTAACCTACAAAGTTGAAACCATGCCCTCAACCTCCTCATCTGATTGCAAGATTGACAACCTAGTTAGAACCATGGAGAGAACGATGGAGAGGATAAGCCTAAATGAAAGAATGTCTCCTAGGGAAAACCAAGCAAATCCTCAAAATAGAAATAGGAATCCTAACTTCAGAAGAGACCATCCCCAAAACATACCAAGAGACAATGACCAACAAATTAGGTCTCGTTCCCAAGATAATTATGTAGATGAAGAAGGAAGAGAGACTGAAGAACCTAAAGAAAGCCATGTAAACTTGATAGGTTCTGATAATGAAGGTGATGTTTTTCTAACTGAAGAAGAACAAGATGTCTTTGCCTCAGATCAAACTGAAACAAATTATGAGGATTCTGAAGACTACCAATTAGGATTTGAAAATGCCATAATGGAATTCCATAGGAAATATGACCTTAGGAGAAAAAATAACCAAGAAAATTCCAAGAGAAACCAAACAGACACTGCTGTTAGGAAAACTCCTGGAAACATCCCTAAGAGGATAGCAGACAATACCAATACCATGGCTAAGAAAGCTGATCCAAACAAAGACAAAATTGGCTAGAAAAGTAGTGACCCAAGCTACCCTTGTGCATCTACTAGTGGCCCTGAAAAAACTCTTTTGTCCAAGGTCCCAAATTAGGTTCAACAAACTAAAATTGTGGAAAAGGTTATGGCTGAAAAAACTGATGTAAGTATGTCCAAAACACAAGTACCTTTTAGTTTTGAAGGAGAAATTGCTAAAATCAAGATAACTATACCTCTTGCTGAACTGATTACCCAAGACATGTACAGGTCTCAAGTTTTGAAAGTTTTGAACATGGGAAATGATACTGACACTCAAAAATTGACTGATGACAAACCTGAACTGTTGTTTGGACCCGAAGTAGAAGGAAAATACCAAGAAGGAGACATTCCCCCTTTCTATGTTAGCCTGAACATACATGAAAAAATCTTACATAGTGCCATGCTGGACTCTGGTGCATCTCAAAACCTCATGCCAAAGGTGGTGATGGAGAGATTAGGCCTAGAAATAACAAAACCTTACAAAGACCTGTATTCCTTTGACTCAAGCAAATTCAAGTGTTTGGGCCTAATCAAGGATCTATGTGTCAATCTGGAACAAATCCCAGCTAAAGGCCTAGTCA
The DNA here is from genome assembly GCA_034641835.2 of Pinus albicaulis. Taxonomy (NCBI): domain Eukaryota; kingdom Viridiplantae; phylum Streptophyta; class Pinopsida; order Pinales; family Pinaceae; genus Pinus; species Pinus albicaulis. Next base: position 244,466,901 of record CM076584.1, on the reverse strand, counting down.
TGGACATAGTAGTGGCTGACATTCTCCCCAACTATGGCATGCTTTTATCTAGGTCTTGGGGAGCCAAACTTCAGGGGAACCTTCAACTAGACATGTCCTATGCTACCATTCCTGTTTTTAACCAAACAAGGAGATTATATCGAGAATCACACATGAAGTTTATGGTTAGCAACCAAGAAAGGCCAAACAACACACCTCTTTACTCCATCCATTCATATCTTGACTCTTTCATTTTATGTACTGAAGGAGAAATTGATGAGCAGGAAATTGAAGTTGAGATAGATGTAGACATACTACAACAGTCAGACTAGTCACTGAATGAGGAACTCAACAAACAAAACTCTAACATTCCTCAACAACAAAATGATGGCATAATTGAACTTAATTTTCTGCAACTTGAAAGTAGGATTTCAAAATCAAAGCTAAGCTTAAAATCTGAACAAGTTTACTCAAGTGAAACAAAAAAACCAAAAACAGAAACATTAGTGGCATTTACCGAGGTTGAAATCAAAGAATACAACATAGGCAGCCTAAAAAGACCCAAAATGATCAGGTTATCCAAAACTCTGTCACCTCACATGAAACTCAAATACATAAGACTGGGCAAAGAGTTTGAGTATGCTTTTGCATATACTGATAAGAGCTTAAAGAATTTTGACACAAACAATGTTCAAAGTATGATCCCTTTCAAGAAGAACCAGAAATATTTAGAGCGGATTATGTCACTAAGAAGGACAATAAAAGGTTATAGGCTATATATGGACTTTAGAGACCTAGATCAAACCCACCTGAAGAACATATACCCTTTTCTCAAGACAAATCATATACTGCAAGAGATAGAAAGTTCTAACAAAATGTCATGGCTTGATAGTGTTTAATATTACAATCATGTGAGGGTATCTCCAATGATCAACCTGAGGCCACTTTAAAAGCATCTACATATATGATCAAATGCTTTCAGGGTTGAGGGATCCAGAAACTACTTTCCAAAGAGCCATGGTTCCTGATTTGAGTTATTCCACTATGATATATATTGATGACATCATTGTATGTTTTAAAACTCATAAAGGATACCTTGTTCACCTAAGAGGAATCTCTAACAGATACAAAGTTCAGAAGGAAGAATCAATGAGGAGATACAAAGGAAAACATGACAATTTTCAAAGTTTGTGGAAAAATCCTCACATCATGCATTCAGATAGAGGTAACCAAGTTTCCTGTTTGCAAAATCTGAATGAATAAGGGATGTTCAGAGATCTTATTGATGATAGGATACTGAAGTACCCTTTCTGTCAAAATCCCTAGTTTAAAACTTTCATTCATTGTACATAACATTGCATGAGAAAAATCAGAAAAAACACAAAAACATAGAAAGAAGGAAAAAGAGGGCAGATTTGAAAAAGAGGTACAACCCCATACCCCAAAAAATAGTAATACTGAAAGTGTGCAAGCCTAAATGCCACTACTTGTTCAAAAAGGAGTCTTGTTTAGTCATCTAGCCTAATCATGGCTGAAAATGTTTTCAATTTATTATTGATAGGTTAGTGAAAGAGAACTTTGTCAAAACATCTAAACTTGACTTATCAGTAGGAATAGATTAGGAAGAAAAGATACTGGTTCTCCATGATCAAATCTGAACCAAAGAGAAAGATAGGGATGAGTAGCAAATGATGAGACACAACCCTCATACTTTCTAGTTTTGTTTGTACAAAAATAATGTCTGTGTGTAGCTTGTCCCAATGCCACAGCCCATGGTCAATCAGATTTCTTAATCCTGATTCAAATCATGTTTTCAATTTCATGTCAATAGTTTAGAGAATGAAGTCTGTCATACAACTTAATCTTGACAGTCAATTAGTCTAGGTAGAGAATAAAAAGAGTTCACTAGCATAATCTGAACTCTTGGAAGTGATAAGGGTAGAAGTAGATAGTTTTTTTTTTGTTTTCAAAATAAAATAATGTGAAGGTTTTGCCAGCTTAAGTGCACCCAAAGAAGAAAAAATGCTAGGCCAAGTAAGCTGGGTAGGTAGAGATGAGTTTTTATTAATCATGCTTTTCAAATTCTTGTGAGCATAACTTCAAAGAGAAGCATCAACAGATGAAAGAAGAAAAATATGCCCAATGGATGAGGCATTGGTCTTCATAAACTTAGAGATCTGAAGTTCTGGAAACCTTCTGAAAAGGAGCTGCCCTCCCCAAGTGGAGCCACTATTAGTCATTAGTAATTTTTTCTTTTTGTAGATGACTAAATGCTTATCTTAGATTTCTAAAAACAAAATTCATGAATATTGTGAGTTTTAGAAATCTCACTGCCTTCATTATCCTTAGGATAAAATTTTCACTATCTCACTACTCCATCATGTCATGGTTAGCCTACCACTCCCATAAGGTCCATCATGGGCTCATGCCACTCATCTTCATCATATTTTTCCATTTTTGACTTCAGCACTCTGTTTTACCTTGCCTAACCCCTCTACTTGCCACCTAGGGTCACCATACCAAATTACTCCTTATTTTTCCTTAAATGCCTCAAGCATTTATGGTATCAAAAATATCTCTGTAGGTTCTTTATATAAATCAAGTAAATTGGATTTTGGATCTTTAATACATCAATTTTTCAAAAACTCTGTCTTTCATACTTGAGGACCCTAAGCCAAGCTTTCAGTCAAAGGACAAGTCTAAAGAGCCTCCCACTAGGTTACTAAGTTTTCATAGGTTATAGAGTTGTCTTTGGTATTCTAAATCATTGTTTTTCTTATGCCAAGAAGATGAATCAAATGGAAAGAAGGTCAACATCTGTTGTTCCAAGATAGATCAGAAAAACCTTCAAGGAAGACCTCCTTAATCAAGTACAAATTCTGCAAAGGACAACTGCCCATTTTGACATTTCTGTAGGAGTGTCAAGGTGGCTATCATCAGAAAATTAGGTAAGGTAAGAGGCCAATTCTTCACTAAAGTACATCCACATCAAAGAAGAGGAAAGAAACCTATGTTCAAAAGAAAAACAGGGTTTTTAGGACAAATTAGACCAGCAATGTGCCAAACAAAGAGCTAGTGTAGAAAACCACAAGGATAGATGGCACATCATCACAACCAAGCATGATTTGAAGATTTTTAGAAGTTATAAATGAAGAAGGGAAAAAGGTGAATTGAACTGGACAGAAATGAATGAAGTTGAAAGGGCTATAGAGAACTTAGAAGAAAACACTAATTATTCTTCTCTAATAGCCCTAAAACCTAAAGTTTTGGGAAAATAGGCAAAGAGGTGAAATGAAAACTATGAGCTTCCATGATGACAGCGGGCAGAAAGTTTTAAAAGGGCTCTTGAAGGTGACCTCCATGGTTTGCCAAGGTAACAATGCTTCCCTACCTCACAAGGAAAAATGCAAAGAGTATTAGTATGAGGAAGGTCAAGTCTTCAAAGTGCAGTCAGTTTCCCTCAAATGGTAAAAGGAATAAAGCCTAGGATTGAGTTTCAAGATAAGAAGTCAAGCTAATCATGAGTTTACTATTGTGTAACTAAGGTTTTCAAACTCCAGGAATGACAGAGCGGACAAAAACAATTGTGTCATGGCACCTGCAAAAAATCAGAAGTGGCAAAAGGGAGGCACAACAAACATGATTTATAGTCTTTGTCAAAATGGATATATCACTGTCAAAATCAGTAAGAAAATAAGAAAACATATTTTTAGGTCACTTACACTCAGAAATGCCAAAATGGATAAAAACATGTTTTTCAGTTTCTTAGGGCAAACAAAAAGAGGTTTGATAGTGCCACAACCCTCAAGGTTGAAAGGGACCTCTTCATTTCTTCAGCAAGCTACCACCAAAGGAACAAGAGCCACTTTGAAAAGTTTTCAAAACACATGCAATAAAAGGTCAAAAAGATATTGGTCAAAATGATAAAGTGACAAAACCTTAGTGAAAGTGGGTTCCTAATTTTAATTTATTTTTCCAAGGGTATAAAGGCATCTCGTTTATAATTTTAGCTCATTTTTTCATTTGCAAGAAGAGAAAAGAACCTTCAGGATAAAATTCTGCATTTTTGGTCAATTTCTGGGCCAAGTTACCGGCACTGTGCTCAGAACCCGACGCTGCACTCACAGGACCCGGAGCTGTGCATTTAGGGGTCTCCACAATGCATTTTTTGCACTGCATTGCACGTACAACCCAAAGCTGTGCCCAGGTAGACCAGACACACACAGGGACACAACATTGCACTCAGAGGCCGACCCAACAGGCCTAGTGCTACACACAGAGGCCCAACTCACCCATTTTTAGCCAGCGTTGCGCCCAAATAGAGACCTGACAGGTTTTTTCCTCCCTGGCACTACATCCAGAGACCGAAAATCCTACACAAGGCGTGCAGCATGCGCAGAGGGCCCGACTCACCTAGTTTCTTGCCCGACACTACGCTTATGCAGAAAGTCCTCCAAATTGCAAAAAAATTTCCAATAGCTCAAGGAAAGCAACTCCACCTTGCCTTCAAGACCTCCAAGCAAGCTAAAACTGGTAGGTGGCCTTCTTTCCCTCCTCCTCAAGTGTTTTTGGTGATTTAATGGTTAAAGAAATGATTAAACCCTAGTCCTTGCAAACCCTAGGTCTTCATAGCAAATAAACCTCTGTTTTGACCCCCAGACAAGTAATTGTCATTTGAAGAAGTGTGAAACCAGGGTAATCACAAGTCAGTTCAAGATAAGCCCTTTTTCAAGCTAAAGGAAAATCAGTCATAAAATTTCCCCCATCTCACTCATTCACAAAATCTGCCCTCACCATCATTTCACTTCAAATCCTCCTACCTAGGTTTCAAAAGCAGACCTAAGTTTGTCTAAATTCCACACCAATCACCATGTCACGAAAAGAGGGAAGTATGAAAAGTCAAGAAGGTGAAGTGCCTATGAAACCAAAACACAAGGGAGGGAAGGTAAATAGGTTTGAACCCCAGAGCACAATGGATATCACTTCATCTCCCATGATCCTCACATGTTTTCAGATTGTAGGGTGTTTCCAGTTTGGTGAAAAGGTCAAACAAGTGCAAAATCACCCAAAGCTTACAAGGTTGTTTGTCCTCAACGTACACACAAAATAGGTAAGTATTGTAGGGGTAGACTTTGAACTATCAGTAGATGCCATCTCTAATGCTACAGGTATCCCTGTTGTTGGTGAAAAGTGGTTCAATAAAACAAGATTAAACATGGGCTATTATGAGCCATTTGCCAAGACTATGTACTGAGAAGGATGCAAGGCTATTTTCCCTTTATCACATTTGAAATAGAGGTTTGCACCATTGATGAGGGTTATCATGAAGTAATTTACCTGTGAGGGGAGGTACTCTAGACTTTATTCCTACCATGTTAGAATCCTCATGCATTTTACCAGGGTTAAAATGCTTCATTTCCCTATTACCTCTATAGGAGAATTGACAAAATGTCTTCTGTTGTCTAGAGGACGATCTGTTCCCAACAAATGCAGAGTTTGTTCCACCAATCCTTGATCAAGATGGTAGTTCTACATCATTTGGAATAGAAGGGCATACCTTGGGAGGTATTCATAGCCCATGAAGTCTTCACAGTCCCAGAGCCTCCTCATCAGCCAAACTTGCCCTCATCATCTACACGAGTGTCCTCACCTCAAGAAATCCTCCCTTCCTCCCCTTCTCTTGATGCATCAAATGAAGATGGAAGTGGCAATGAAGAATAAAGTTAGAATGAGGGTGAAAATGACCATGAGTCAAACCAAATTGAATATGAAGGAAATGATCAGTTGAGCCCATAAAAGGTAGAAGACATTGAAACAAAGGAGGGTGATGATGATGAACAAAGTGATGACAGTGAAGGTGATGGAATCAGTGAGGAAGATGAGAGTGATGATGAGTTGAGGAAAGAAGAGGATGATGATGATAACAATGAATCAAATGATGAAGAGGACATGGAAATGGATGAAGGTGACAATCATGATAGTAGTCAACACAACCATGTAGGCAATCAAAACAATGACATTCATGATGAAGAAAAAGACACCATGGATACAGATGAAGCAAGTGACACAAATGTAGAAGATAATGAAGCAAGCATAAGTGAAGAATAAAATATTCATGATAGTCATGACAGTCATGAAAATAGTACAGGCAGTGACCCCCACAGTGATAATGATGATAAGCAAAATGAAGGCAACACGAAGGACAATCCAGAGATCAGTGGGGAAGTAAACCGTGAGACTGATGATGAAAGTGATGAGTATGTTGATGGTGCAGAAAATGAAGAAAGGGATGAAAACTGTCATGATATTCATAGTGACAATGAAGAAAGTGAGAAGGATGATAATGAAAATGAGGATCACATCCTTGATAAAAACACCAACAAGACCACGATGACACCTTTTTCATTAGCATATCAAAGAGGGCCCAGGCTTGCATTTGGTGCCTAAAAAAGGCAAGGGAACAAGCCATCCACCTCAGCTCAAAATCTTGAAAAAGGCAAAAAAAAGGTGAAAAGAGGTAGGAAAGGTAAGAAGGAGCTTAAACAAGGACTTGGCATCATTGACCTAGAGAGTGAAAGTGAAGACAAGGAGCGGGCCAATAACATACTACTTCAAAGAAAAAATTGAGAGATTAAAGACCTACAAAGGAGCCTTGGCATGGAACAATACATCATTAATTATTAAAATAAAGAGCACAAGCATATGAAGAGGATGAAAAGAGACCTTGGCCTGCAGAAAAATATGGCCAAACACTCTGCCTTGAAAAACCAACTCACTAGTGCCAAGCTCAAAGAGGCCCTCATTGAAATTCAAGCACTAAAAGGAGGAAAATACGAAGCTAACCTTGGAATTTTTGCACACGATTCTCTACAGGCTTCTCAAACCCCATGAGGCACACATCCACCAAATTTGAGATATTTTTGACAATTTTTGGTTTTTTGTGAATTTGGAGGCCTATAAGCGCAGCACCCCTGGAGCTACGCTTTTTCCTTAGGCATCCTCAGAGAGAGAAATTTACATTTTTGGATTTCTCATGCCTATTACACTATGCTCACCAAATTTCAACGCATTTGGAGCATTTTTGACCCCTTAAAAGGTCAAAAAACACCTCATTTTCTACCTTTCTGCCTCATTTTCAGGCTTGGCGTTGTGCTCAGAGAAGTTTGGGGAATTTGGATTTTTGGATAGGTTACAAGGTCCTAATAAGAAAACAAAAGGTATATTTTGAAATTAGACTCATCATTATTTCCAACGGGCCATCACGGAGCAAATTTAGACATCAGGAAGGTCACCAAAACTCGGCTGGAAGTGGACCTATTTTCTGCTTGTCAAGGCACTGCGCTTATGGCCTGCACTATGTGTTTTTGGCCAAAAGTAAAAAAAAACACACTCATTTATTGTAAAATGATATTTAATTTTTTTTTGAGGCAAATCACTCTAGAATTAGGTGCTAGAAGTTATTTTGGCATTTATTTCATGGGATATTTTGTGCCTTGGGCCTTGCATGGTCTCTTGGGAATTTATGACATTTATGAGTGATTTTTACATTCTCCAACCCTATCTAGGGTTTTTTCCCTCCTTTGCTAGATAAATAGAGCATGAGGGCTTCATTGTAAATTTTGGAATTTGATGACTCTTTGGAGAAATACATAGTATTTTGGAGGTTGAAGAGAAATTGGTGTTTTGGAGCTTGTGAATGGTTTGTTTTGCTTGTTGATGGAAGAGGCTTGCTTGTAGGATCCATGAGCTTGGTTAATGGTGAAGTGCTTCTATTTACTTATTGTTTCTCATGTTTCATTATGTTTCCATATTTATATGTTGCAATAGAACAAAGGATTTAGACTAAGAAATGTTCTTCAAAGGAACCTTAGCTTTTTTTGTTCTTCATTGCATCTATGTTTTCCTCTGATAGGACATTTTAGAGAATTATTAATTGCTCTTTAGACCCCATAAGCTTGTTTATTTCATGAATGGTTTAATACAGTAGGTATCAAAGATGATTTATGGCTAGCCCCACTTGTTTGATGTCACTAAACACTGTTCTTGAGGTTTTTCTCCAAAGTACCATTAGTTAAGTCTGCTAAAGAGGCTATGTTTCAATCATACCCTTTATCCATGCTTGAATAATTTTTTTGGAGATATTCATAGCTATTATCAATGATTTTTAGGCGTTTCCTCTTCTTTTATTAAAGTTATATGTTTATCTTGAATGTTTTCTAACCTTGAAGGTGAAATCACTAGAAATTAAATGAGTTTCTCACCTTCTATATTTCATTGGAATGTTTGTCTTCACTACTTATTTGCTTGAGTTTAATCAAAGAGTTATCGGTTTTCCCTATCTATTGATTGCTTCTTTATGCTTATGGTATTTAAGTCTATTCTTGTTAAAAAGGTACATGATAAAGAATTATTGATTTCCCTTTGTCCTACTTTTGTTCCCAAACTTGATGTCCATCTCATTTCCCATAAACCTTGAAAATCCATTAACCATGCCAAATTTGCCCTGTGATTCTCCTCGATCCATTTTTGAAATTTCCATGACTTTTATAGACTCCATAGCCCAATGACTTGAATATTTCCTCATTCCATTTATTCTACTTGATCATCCTACCAACCAAAACAATCAAACAACCCCTACACTTAAGAACTAGCCTAAAATCAAACCCTAAAAGAAAACAAGTTCACATCCTTTGCATACAATAGAGAGAACCGTCTCTGAGTATAGGAAGGCTAGGTCGTAGGACTCCAAAGACTGGTCTGATGTTACCCTGTGCATTTGGTCTACCAATATATCAAATCATGGGACACTAACATAATTTTTTGTTGCACTAGTGAGAGATTAAGTGAATTAAATGTTATTTAATTCACAATCAATGATCTTCCATGCAAATGATGATTTACTATTAATAGTTGCATGCATGTCAGTTCCAGTAGAGACCCAGTTGAGACAAAGGTTAAAGGGAGGTTAACTATCAGTTGTGTGAGTAGTAAGTTCCTTGCATGCAAAAAGAAATCCATTGGAGTGCCCATGATCCTTGGGCAGTTTAGGAAGGAAAAAATTCCTAAAGAATTGGGATTGCATTCATCAGGAATTGTGCAAGGTAGGCAAGTTGTTTAGAGGCTGAGAATTGGCTAAGTGTTGGCCAACTTTTTCCAGGACATTGTGAGACAGTTAGCAGAGTGCAGGAGACTCTTGTGAGAAGAGTGCATTGTAATTGTTTCATGATTCCATGATATACAATAGAAGATAGAGGGGTTTTGAGTAGAAAGCTTTCCCCAAGAAATTATTTGTGTTGTGGTTTGATTTGATTCTTTATTTTCTTCATGTGGTTGGAGATTGTGTTTAATTTCCATAATTGAATTTTAGAAGCGATTCAATATCTAGCTTTAGTACATTGTTAGATTGGATTGAATCAATTGATATACATATGTTTTTATAATTTCTACACTCCTAGACTAAGAATTTTGTCTTCTTCCTGGTTCACTCTCAAAGTAAGGGAAATATTATGGCCAAATCCATGGTGTCCACATAAGGCTCCTCCATGTAGCAAAGGTAAGTGAATAAGGTAATGGAAGAATATAGAGACAACTTATCGTCACCCACGGGGGCAACTCTGCAATGTTAGGTCAAGCATTCAATAGATTTGATCCCCAAATCACCTCTACGTAATAGGCCAATATATTGCCACTCTCTTATGGAAAATGAGGAAATCAAGCGACAAATCCAAGAGAGGCTACCAAAAGGGAAAATTCAACCGAGGTCCTCACTCTAAGGATGCCCAATCATACTAGTGTAGAATAATGATGGGACCTAGAGACTCTATGTTGATTATCAGGCCATGAACAAAATAATAGTCAAGAACCCAATTCCTTAGATTGAAGACCTTCTTAACCAACTCAAGGGTCCAAAGTACTTTAGTAAAATTTATTTGAAGTTCAACTATCACCAAGGCCCAATAGAACTAACTAATGTGTGGAATACTACTTGCAATTCCAAGGAGGGTCCTTTTGAATGGTTAGTCATGGCCTTTGGTTTGACGAATTCCCCAACAAATTTCATGAGATTGATGAATGATATCTTGTAGCCTTTCAAAAAATATTTCGTGGTTGTATATCTGGATGATATCCTAATATTCAACAAGAGTTGGGAAGAACACTTGCAACATATTTGATAGGTATTTCATACTCTCTAAAAGTACAAGCTATGTGCTAACTTGGAAAAGTGCTCCTTCAGTATGGGCAAGTCATAATGTCTAGGCTACATTATTGATGACAAAGGTGTGTGCGTGGATCCAACTACGATCTAAGTCATTTTGGATTGGCTGACCTTGATGACTCTAATAGAGCTTTAAAACTTCTAGGGCCTTGCTAACTTCTACCAAATCTACTTCTCACAGAAATTTTACATGGAGGATGTAGTAAGAAGTAGAAGATTGTACCCAATCACCTTGGGAAAAGAAAAAAACCCACTAATATTGATAAGAGAAATAAATGCGATAATAGGAATGATGAACAATGTAGAATAATAAATTATTCAATTTCTCATGATTTGAAATTTCGCATTTAAGGAATCGATGACTCAGATGAAGTATAAGAAAAGTTGAAAAATATATTTGGTGAACATAATAATATTACATCTCATAAAAATGAAAATAAAATCATAAATGATTTATTTTGGATCATTCTATTGTTTGTGATCCATCTCGATTCATTTAGTGTGGAAAAAGTGGAGGAATCATCTCACGAGACCGTTTTTATTGGTGGGACCCAGTTTGGAAAAACAGGGTCTAAAACCTTCTGAAAGATTTTTGAGGAATCAAATGACATTATTGGGGGCTAAAAATTTGTTTCCCTAATTTTTCACATTTTCTTACTATTCTACACACAAATATCTTTCCAACAATGCAATAAAAAAGTGAATTAGAGTTTGTATGTGAAGGTTATGCCACTAAAAAGTTGATCTTCATGTTTTCACCACCATGATTCGAGAGGATGTCATGTCAGTCCCCATTATTCATGTAAAATGGGATATACACGTGATTGTGATGTAAGAAACTCTAAAAGAGTGTATATTTTAACTCTAGTTAATATTTGAGTTAGTCAAACTTAACCACTATTAGGCTATCGGGTTGTGTTATAACCGACCCACTAGGAGGAAGAGACATTCCATTCTTTTGAGTGCATTTGTCACATAATTGAGAAAAAATGGCTAATAGGGATAGGAGGTAGAGCACACAAAGAGGATTTGTGCACTATAGCAGCCCATGGACCACAGACCATACTTGTTTGTACCTTTAATCATGTTCCTAGATAGAGAAAGAGAGCATAGAGGTCTCACCTTCTAATTGGGTTTTCTCCTGAAAGAGTTTCCATGAGAATATCTTATGTCTTATGTGCGTCTATGTGAGATTTTATTTGTCGTTTTCTATTTTCTGCATAATTTCCATTCACATGCATGTACTAATTATAGTATGTAATATTCCCAAATAGGGATGCAGCAATAATTGAACACAAATTTGGAATAGCAATGACAAATAACTCATAAAATGTGTTTGAAACACATAGACATCAATTACATGTACAACAGCAAGAAATCTGATCCATTATATTAGCCAAAAGTGGGGAAAAACATATATTTATGCCCTAAAAACTTTATTTTCAGATATTTGCATGAAAATAGGGAAAAATAACGTTGGGATCCCTTAGAATATGTAATTTGGGACTCACACCCAGAAAAATATCCGAAAAAATCACTTTTTCTTAGTTAAACGGATCTCCCAGTCCCGGTATGGCTTAAAAACACTGAAATCCGATGACTTGACTAAACAAAACATTTCTGAAGCATGCACAACGTCTTTTAAAGAGGATTTATAATAAAATATGATGAAAACATCAGATCCGGAGTTTTATTGCTCAGAACATGAATAAAAATGGAAGACTTTGATGAAAAAACCCTCAAGAATGAGGTGCTGCAACACATAGAATTGACTGCAAAGGCTTGACAACGTTATTTTATTGAGTGTACTGCAGCAGTAGATTAAAAATTATATATATAGAAAAATAATGCATGAAAAATCAGATCTATGACAGATCCAAACACTATAATGTCTCTACTTTACATTCCCCTTGGGGATTTCAGCAAATCATTAGGCACATGGAGTAGATCTGAGATTCTACGTAGCAAATCTATAGACGTTTTCAAAATTTCTGAAGCATATACAAGAGTATTCATATCAGATCTGAATGTGACATGGATAAGAATAGAAATCCATGGATCACCACAGTGAAGGGAAGATCCCCAACACTAGAGATCACTCCTCAAACTTTGCCAAAACACCCTGCAAATTTCCTCTTTGCAGATAATAAAATACTGGAAGAGGGACTACGCTGTAGGCTTGATGAATAGTTTGGCCTGATGCTAAGATGTAGATCTGAAGCTAAAATGATCCAGAACACTCTTTCCAATGGGATAGAAGCCTCTCCCACTGAAAGGGGTACTAGATTGGCCTAGATCTGAGTAGATCTAGCCTCCACTTGCCATAGCTTAAAAGGAAAACCAAACCCTCAACAGGATCTAAGTTGTAGTTGGAAGTAGAAGCTTGGCCTTAAGCCTGATAGTGGTCAAGAAGTACAAGTTTCTTCCAAGAGCTACTTAAGGAAAGAAAAGGATTCCTAAACAGGATATCCTTGTGCTAAACAACACTATTCTCTGCTAAACAACCAAGAGAATGAGAAATGTCTAAACATACATATTCTTTAGAAATAATGATCATAAAAAACCCTTCTCTTGTTGTCCTCCTCTTCCTTTTATAAGAATGAGATTTGTAGAACCCTAAACCATCTCAATTATTTAGCTCCTTTCACATGTGTGGCCTCCATCTAAAACTGTGCTGTGCATCTAGGAGGTTCATTGAATCTGTACAATGCTGTTTATTTGGTCCTGTTGACCCAGTCAAAAGTCTCAACCCCTTTCACACACAAGGGTGTTTTATTGAAGTAGCCTATATTTAGCCTTGTTCACACGGGGCATTAATTTATTCACTGATTTTAGGATTTTTTATATTCCTCCCTTTTACATTTATTCATGAACAGAAAAGTCAAGAAAAATTTAATATTCAAATTGGCTTGAGGCTAATTTGGAATATTACAGTCCTCCCCTCCAAAATGTTGCTTGTCCTCAAGAAACTCACAAGGACTTTGCAAAATCTCCAATGGATTTGTCTCCTCCCAAGAATACAATTTTTCCTTTGGTGAATAACCAAATAGCTATCATCATGAAGAAGTGGGATGTACATAGAAAGAAACATATGCAGTCCATTGGTCTTCTCAAGGCATGAGAGATGATAAATGGTGGGTGATTCGTCCCCCATGAGACACTCCAATATCCATGCTATCATTGAAACAAAGTGAGCCATCCTAAGTAGCTCATGGAAACAGTCACCAATCCCCTCCTTATGCAATGTATAGGGGCTGCATGGTTGGAAATGAGAGGTAAGAATGTTCAAATTACACTGTCTCTCCCTCCATTTATGATAAATGTGGAGCTGTTGATCCTGGGCTGCAATAATATAGTCCTCATGAAGCCAAAAAACACTTAGAACCTCATGATTCCCTTCATTGATTCTAGGGACCCTTCTTGTCCAATATTTCATGCATATAGTGAATAAAGTTCCATCATCATATGTGCTCCAAAAGAAACATGGACTAAGTATCATATGATGTATTGGATGGTGACAATAGTCTCTCCATTGAGACCAATATTGTTCTTCTTCTTGCTGCCTCAAAACATAGTACAATAAGCGGCCATCCCACCACCTTCTTGCTACCATAAGCTTCTCCAAAGCTTGAAAATAATAGAGGATAAGAGGTGTTAGTTGAATGTGACTCAAGTAACACATATCTTGCCAAAAATCTTCCCATGTGAGAGACTTTTCCCAAAGACATAAGTAAATAATATGGCTTCTTACATAAGGAAACAAAAGACATAGTGTAGCAACCATACAATGTTCCATCCTCTTCTTGAAGTATGGATAAGTATGGGAAGTTTCATTCCCAATGGACACATCCAACCCATGTGTCATTCCTCCCATCATGTTCCCAAAAAAGATCATAGCACCATTATCATCATGATACAAACAAGCTCTCTTATGCCTCCTCATGTGAGAGTTACATTTTCTCCCAAACCCAAGTACATATATGATCATGAGATACATTCCAAACATAAATACATGTAAATACATGAGATACATGCCAACCAAAAGTATGGACATGAGTTTTAACATGTGATTTCCAAACTCTCTCCTTGTCAACCAAAGCAACCATGGTTTCTTCTTATGCATCCTACCATTGACACACAAGGCATGAGACAAGAAAATATGAATCTTTGGGGAGTACCCACACTCACCCAAGAGCAACTAGCATAGTGCATCTCCTGCCTGCCTCAGATCTAGATGTGGTAAGTGGTTTTCCCACCACTTACTTGCTGCCCATAACATATCTCCATGGATGAAAGTGGAAGATATATTTGGTGCCTTAGGAAAGCACCTGTCATGCTGCAAAATCTCCCTTTGTTCACCAAGGGAGTGGCCATAATCAGAAATATTTTTGGCCCAAATTTGGTCATGAAGTTTATAAGGTATAGCACTCCTCTTAGGAGTCGAGGCCTACATATACATAGTAAAAGAATGCATACAATCAGAAAATAAAACATGATTTACATAAGTATTCTCTTCACCAATAGTTCTCTTTATACAAGTGGAGTGGTGTATGGATCTCTCTCTTCCTTCCAAGGTAGGAAGAGTTGGCTGGAATAACTCTATATTGGAGTCTTGTTGCTGCTCGAACTCTACAAGGTTCATGCATCTTTGACAATGCTGATATAGTTCTTTCTCAAAGCCCTCCCAATAATAGCTCCTCAAGATGATGTTGTTGAGCTTCATAGAATGTGTGTGGCTGAAATAGAACTCTTCATAAGCCTTTTGTAGTAACTTCTCCTTGAGCTTGGAAGCTCTAAAAAAGAATATCCTAACATGATTATAGATGACACCATCAAGGATTGAATAGCTCTCATCATGTAGCAAGTCATCAAGAATCATGCAAGTATGAAGATCATTTGAATATTCCACCAACAGTTGTGGTTTCCAATATGGATCCAATCTCCCCAACCATGACATCGCTGTAGAAATATGATATGAAGCTTCTGTCATATCACAGTCCTCCTCTTTGACATGCTTAATTCCAAAGTCATGTGTGGGAGTAAAGTTACTCCATCTTTGCTACCTCTCTTGCAGCCGATTTTGTGCAAAACAAGATTGAATAATAGGAAGATCAACCTTGTTTTGAAAGGTTTCTCTTTTCCAAAACTTCAATAGTTTGGCCCAGGCATACAAGAGTGTTGGCCCCCTCTTGTCTTCTTCAAAAATCTTCTTTGTATGTAGAGATATCATTTTCTGCCCCAAATCTATGGAGTGGCCATTTGACATCATGCTAATGTCATCATAGATCTTTGAGTTCTTCTTTTTCAACGCAAACAGATGAGTGAGGAATAGAAAAATCAATTTCAGAAAATTGTTCAGCCCTCCTTGGAATCCATCAGTAGATCTCAGTGTTGTGGTAGCCAAATATGTCACTGCTACATAAGGTTGAGAGAACACTTTATTATTCTTTCCATCAGGAGGTATCCCTGGTGGAATGCCTCCATGTAAAGAGACATTAAGATCTGAAGTAGACTATATGAATGGTTGGACTGATGTGTCCCTTTCCTTGCTGCATAGTTCAGTCTCTTTCTCATGAATGGAAACCCCTCGAAATAAACAAGGGTGCATGCTCCCCATCATTGGATGATGATCCATCCCTCCTCCTCTTGCTTTAAGCAAGGTATCACTGCGCAATAATGCTGTCACATAATGCTCCTTGGGAATCATTTGCAAAGGTGCAAAATATCTTTCCCTTGAAACAATAACTTCATGTTCATTCCCATGTGTTGATGGGTCTTCTTCTAAAGTAACAACGTTGTCACTACCCTCTTGTCCTCCCTTCTCATCAATATTTGAGAATGCCTCATTATCAATGAGAGACCTTGGATCTTGGTCTTCCTTTGAAAGAGGAATCTCCATGATTTCCTTTTGAGAAGAAATATCCTCATGTAATGGGGCTCTTGCCTCTGACAAGGTATTACAAAAGTTTTTATCCCCTTCAACATAAATCTGAAGTGGAGTTTTCACAATAGATCTTTCCAAATCATGCAAGGGTTTCGCATGCTCATGCTTTGCTAGCTCAATCAAATATGTTTTAGTTTGTTTTACATCAAATCTCTTCACCATTCTCATAGTGAAATTTGCATAAGTAGATATATTTGCATTCTTCAATGAAAAGGATTCAAACAACCACCAAGCATAAGCTTTACCTTTAAGATGCAGCGCTGCTACCTTAAGGATTCCTTTTCTGAAACTTGATGTAGATCCAAATATGAGTCTAGTTGATCTATCCATGCTTTGGATGTGCATGTGGAGGATCCAGAAAAATTTGGTAGAAATAATATATCTCTTCTACTTCTATTGTACTTGCTAGATCTCCCCTCCCTCCTTGAGCTGGAAAAACTCTTGGAAGCTCAAGTGCTCCTTGATTTTCCAAGATTTAGATTCATACTCCTGAAGATAATCACTCAAATTCTCCTCCTTTGGTGCATCTTATTCCTTCATCTCTCTTGCAGTAAATCTAAACATAGAATAACGTTGTGTATTTGATTGTGTAGCTGAGTGCTTGCACATATAAGATGAAGAACTGGTGCTTTCTTCATGTAAGATCTTTTTAAGGGACCTTCATGTCTTCCCCTCTTCATTTCTTTGATTTCTCCTTTAAGCTCATACAGAGTTTGGAACAGAGTTTTTGAGAAATATTTCCCTTTCATTATTCCAAATAAAGGGGTTTTACCCTTTTATTCTGTATCTTCAGTGTAATCATACTTCTTCTTCAGTCTCTTCTTTTCATGAAAAGATATATTGGCTCTTTCAAAGAAAGCACAGGCTGTGCCAAGAAAGTTTCTCCGATACCACTATAATATTCCAAAATAGGGATGCAGCAATACCTGAACAAAAATCTGGAATAGCAATGAAAAATAACTCATAAAATGTGTTTGAAACACATGGCCATCAATTACATGTACAACAGCAAGAAATCTGATCCATTATATTGGCCAAAAGTGGGGAAAAACAACTATTTATGCCCTAACAATGTTATTTTCAGATATTTGTGTGATAATAGGGAAAAATAATGTAGGGATCCCTTAGAAAATGTAATTTGGGACTAACACCCGGAAAATAACTGAAAACAAATCACTTTTTCTTAGTTAAACAAATCTCCCGGTCCCGGTATGGCTTAAAAACACTGAAATCCGATGACTTGACTAAACATAACGTTTTTGAAGCATGCACAATTCCTTTTAAAGAGTATTTATGATACAATATGATGCAAACATCATATCTGGAGTTTTATTGCTCATAACATGAAGAAAAATGGAAGACTTTGATGAAGAAACCCTCAAGAATGAGGTGTTGCAACACATAGAATTGACTGCAAAGGCTTGACAGCGTTATTTTATTGGGTGTACCACAATAGTAGATTAAAAATTATATCTAGAGAAAATAATGCATGAAAAATCAGATCTATGACAGATCCATACACTATAATGTCTCTACTTTAGCAAATCATGAAGCACATGGAGTAGATCTGAGATTCTATGTAGCAGATCTGTAGATCCATTCAGAATTTCTGAAGCATATAAAGGAGTATTTAGATCAGATCTGAATATGACATGGATAAGAATAGAAATCCATGGATCACCACAGTGAAGGGCAGATCCCCTATACTAGAGATCATTCCTCAAACTTTGCCAAAACACCCTACAACTTTCCTCTTTACAGATAACGCAGTACTGGAAGAGGGACTGCACTGTAGGCTTGATGAATAGTTTGGCCTGATGCCAAGATGTAGATCTAAAGCTAAAATGATCTAGAACACTCTTCCTAATGGGATAGAAGCCTCTCCCACTGAAAATGGGTACTAGATTGGCCTAGATTTGAGTAGATCTAGCCTCCACTTGCTGCAGCTTACAAAGACAACCAAACCCTCAACAGGATCTAAGTTGTAGTTGGAAGTAGAAGCTTGGCCTTAAGCCTGATAGTGGTCAAGAAGTACAAGTATCTTCCAAGAGATACTCAAGGAAAGAGAAGGATTCCTAAACATGAGATCCTTGTGCTAAAAAACACTATTCTCTGCTAAATAGCCAAGAGAATGAGAAATGTCTAAACAGACATATTCTTCAGAAATAATGATCATCAAAAACCCTTCTCTTGTTTTCCTCCTCTTCCTTTTATAAGAATGAGATTTTCAAAACCCTAAACCATCTCAATGATATAGCTCCTTTCACATGTGTGGCCTCCATCTAAAACTGTGTTGTGCATCTAGGAGGCTCATTGAATTTGGACAGTGTTGTTGATTTGGTCTTGTTGACCCAGTCAAAAGTCTCAACCCCTTTCACACATAAGGGTGTTTTATTGAAGTAGCCCATATTTAGCCTTGTTCACATGGGGCATTGATTTATTCACTGATTTTAGGAGTTTTTATGTTCCTCCCTTTTACATTTATTCATGAACAAAAAACTAAAGAAAAATTTAATATTCCAATTGGCTTGAGGCTAATTGGGAATATTACATAGTAAAATCTACAAATCTAGAAATTTAATAAAACTGTTATAGTGTATAATTTCATATTTTTAAAGTAATATTATCAAATTTGTTGTGACGACTTGTCTAGTCGAATAACCATGACAGTTTACATATCAATAAATTTATGCCATGATTAGTTCTCTTGCATTGAAGATTATTTATCTACATTCAAAACACTTAAAAATTTACTTAAAGTCTTCTAGGTTGATCTAGAGGATGAATGTTGCATATATATTACTCTTTCAATGCTTGGTTCTACATATTCTATTGTTTATCTACATTTTATGCCATTAGAGAAGCTTTGGGGATTTACTATAAAAGGAATTCCCTTGATCCTTTTTGTGATTGCAAGATAAGCTCTTAATTATTGGAGTGATCAACGTTGCAAGTACATCCAACAAGGCCTTAGAAGAAACATCCTCACAAAAACAAGAAAATTAAGGGCCTCAAACACTCTCATCCAACCTCCACTCCAAATGGTGACAAACAATTAAAATTGAAGAGTAAGAAGATTGTAAAACAATGCAAATATTATGGGAAAGATGGTATTTTGGAGTCTAAATGTTTCAAAAAGATGGATGTCTTAGAAGTAGCAATGAATAAGCACAACAACAATCTTGATTATTTTTCTAACACTTTTTCATGGATATGCACTTTCTTCTTCTGGTTTCTCCTTCAATGGAACTTCTACTTCTTCTTCTAATGAGTGGCTTATTGATTCTGGAGCATCTTATTATATGGATAAGGATAAAGCCAATTTTCCTACTCTAAATGTTTCAAAAAGATGGATGTCTTAGAAGTAGCAATGAATACGCACAACAACAATCTTGATTATTTTTCTAACACTTTTTCATGGATATGCACTTTCTTCTTCTGGTTTCTCCTTCAATGGAACTTCTACTTCTTCTTCTAATGAGTGGCTTATTGATTCTGGAGCATCTTATTATATGGATAAGGATAAAGCCAATTTTCCTACTCTTAATTATTGTAGCATTAAAAATAAATTGTTGGGGATGATTGATCTTTAGTGTTGCAAGATCTGGAATTGCCAATGTATATAAAGTTTATTTCAATGATGTATTTTGTTCCTAGTATTTCTTGCGACCTTCTATGGGTATATCAGATCACTCTTTTAGGTCAAGGTTAAAAAGTAGAGTTTTCACCTCACCAAGTTGTATGTAAGGACTTAAAACAACCTAAGCACATCCTAGCCATTGTAATAGTTGATGATATTGCGAGGTTGTACAAGTTTTACAACTTTGGTTCATCGCCTTTTCCCTCTTTTTTTTTATTGGTCATAGTGATAGCTTGAGAAAACTTTGGCATGATCAATTTTTTCATCTAAAATATCACTCACTATATCAAATATGTAATAAAAATATGGTGAATGGTCTTCCTTTTGTTTATTGCAAAGAAGGCTTCTGTGCTGGTTGTGTTCTCGAAAAACATCACCCGGACAATTTTAACAAATGGACCTCTCGGCATGCCCAACCCCTTTATAACTTTTTCATAGTGATTCTTATGGACCCCTTTCTCCTCCTTCCTTCTCTATGTTCAAGTACTTCATAATTTTCATTTATGAATTGTCTATACACACTTCGGTTTATTTCATAAAACTTAATAATGAAGTTTTAAACTTGTTCTGGGGCTACAAGGTCCTTGTAGAAAAAAAATATTGACATCGATTGCAATGATTAAGAATAGATAATGGAGGTGAATATGTTAAACAAAATTTCAAAACTAACTACACTACACAAAACATTCAAATGAAACATAATTTTCGATATACACCAAAGAAAATTTGTGTTATTGAAAGAAGGAATCATCCATTATAGGAAATGGCTAGTTGTAGGATTTAATCTAAGGAAATAAGTCTTCATTATTGGGTGGAAGCAATAAACTATGCAAATTAAATAGTATATCACACTCCCATAAGGGCTTTAAAAATGTAATATTGGAAGAAGCATGGAATAACATTAAGTCTGATGTAAGCCACTAACCTAAAAGTGAGAAGTGTATTTTTTTTGGATATTTTGAAGATGTAAAAGGTTATATATTTCTTCATCCTTACTCCAATGAAATAATCATTAGAACAGATGTTTAATTTGATGAAAAATTCTTGGTATGAGAATCTGAATCGACGATTGTACCCTCATAATATTGTGAAGCATCTTTGACATTTGTGCCACCTTCTCTTCCTATATTTCTAATTTCATCCTCAAATGATGACACTAAAAATTAAAATCCACCTATGCCTTATCGCCTTCCTCTAGATGATTCTAATAAACATTAACTTACATGAGATTCATAATTTCCCAGATAAATCTATTCAACATGAGAAGTAGATGGTGATGCTGTCGATGATCCTACTAATTAACATTTTACTTATTGGCATTTATAGTGAGCCTCCTATCTTTTGGAATTTTTTTTAGAGGCTCATGATCTGGAAACAATTGCAAAAGATTCACACCATCTATATTGGGAAACAAAAATGAATGAACAATATCATTCCTTGATGGAGAATTATACTTGGGAACTCACACCTCTTCCAAAAGGAAGAAAACTTGTCAGATATAAATGGCTATATAGAACTAAGTATTCATCAAATGAAAGTGTTTAAATCACAAGGATCGATTAGATACTATAGAATTCTCTCAAGTTGAAGTAATTAACTACAATGAAGCCTTTTTCCTTTTTTCCAAAATGAATTCCATCCACCTTGTCCTAGTCCTCACCCCCTCACATGGATGGGATGTTGATTAGATGGAAGTTAGTCCACCTTCTTGCATCAAGATATACATGAATAAATCTACATGGAACAATCTCTTGACTATGTTTAGAATGACTCCAACCTTGTTTATCGCCTTAAGAAATCTCACTATACTCTTATACAAGCTCCTCAAGCATTGTATGAAAAAATAAATAGATTTGTTCTTGACACCAACATCTTTAGATGTTTTTTTTGTTGGAAGCATGATCGGCATTAACATCAATGAATCGATCAACTTGTTATGCTTTCCATGCAGTTGTAGGAGGGTGGATAGGATCTTGGAAAAGTTGTTGCACTATCTTGGCTTGATTCGATCCTCCAATGTGAAAATATAATTAAAGGTTGTAAACTTGGCATATCTTGGTCATCATATGGTCCACAGTGAAAATATAATTAAAGGTTGAAAGTTTGGAAAATCTTGGTGATCATATGGTCCAAACACTCCACACAAAAATTATTTTACAATTTGTTTGAAATGATAAAGTTTGAAGGTCGATCTATTGGTTAGGATTGGATCCAAAATTAATACGTGGACTTCCCTATTGTCATTGATAGTTTGTGGCTAAATATTTTATTCAAAAAATTGATTTGGTCCAAAGGGTGGTCTAGAAAGACAATCGAAGTTAAAAATTTATTTTCTCATGGTAATATTAAGGAAGAGAATCTATAAATAGGCAAGGAACTTGATCAACTAGGGTGTGCATTTTTTGAGTTATGTATGCTATGTTTTGGAATAGGTGATTGCACCAGTGCGCAAGGGTTTAATTCTAATTAAGTTTGAGAAATAAAAATATTCATAGATATGATGGCCTAATTTTTGGTAAGTATTTATTAGAATATCTTGTTTTATGTGGAATGGTCTCATTTCATCAGTGTACAAACCTTTCATTGATGTGATATTCGAGCATACTGATATGTATTTATGAAGGAATGAAATAAAATATAGATCTAAAATAGAAACACAAAGATACAGTGAAATTTAACTTCAATTACTAAATGGAAAATGCTGAAAATTGTTTACATGCAAAATGAAATCAAACTAGCTCGGGTGATGGTAGCATATCTCCGAGAAGAGATATGATGGCTAAATTCCTTTTAAAATGTGTTACAATGAGGCTCAAATGCCTTTTTATTATGGGGAAACTATGAGAAACCCTAAACATCCAAAAACTTAACCCTAAGAGATGAATTCCCGAAAGATATGGGCTTAGATGGCATTAATTGCAACGTTAAATTCCTGGGGTTTTAACTTTGGCATGCAATATTTGTTTGACATGAAAGATATCCTATTAGAAAGTTCCATCAAAGGATAACAAATTTGACTCCAAACATCAAAATTTGATCCATTTTTTCTCGTTTCCCCAAAAGAACCATTTAGGGCCTTAAAATGGCTCCAGAAGTCTAGGATCCGAAAACTGCCAAAATATAAAATTGTTAAAATAGGAAAGCAATAGAAAATAGTGTTTGGGGTCCAAATAGAATAGGTGGGTGGAAACCAATATCCTCCTGGATCAATCCTCCCACCATAGGAAGCAATGGTTCCCATTTCCTTGAGTGCCTCCATGAGGTGAGGAAACATTTGTTGAACTTTGCCCTGGTGAGCCACTTACCTTGGTGTAGGAGATGGCCAAATTGACCACCCGATATCACTGAATCCTTTGTTGGTGAGTGTTCTTAATTTGTGTGTCCATGATCCGATCAATTGTAGCTAGTTTAATGCATTCTGAGTTGAGCTCTGTTGGTGTTAGTTGCTCAAAAATGTATAGTGTGTCCAACAATGGTGGAAAGTATGGTTGAAGGTGGCCCAAATTGAATAATAGGTGCAAGCTAAGGAATGGGGGGAATACTTCAGGGAAAATTTTAAGGACGGAAAATTATCTTGAAGTTTAAAAAATTGGCGAATCTCACTAGTCCCTAATATGAAAACTATAAAATGTTTATGGATGTATTTGTAAATTATTCAAATTTATAATAATTTTATATATACTCTCTATATAATGTTGGCGATTTTTAAGGTAAAATAATTTTATATTGTTAAATTGGGGCGAATCATTTTTATAAAAAATGGAAATCGACGAATATTTTTTTTGGAAAAATCATGGAAAATTAGCCCACCTTCGAATATTAGCCCCTAAAATTTTCCATGGAATACTTAGACCTAAATAATTGGCACCCACAGCCTTGGTGATGATGTAAGGCTTGCATTAGAGTGGTCAAAACTTAGTGATGGTCTCTGACAAGGTGTCCCTTTTGCAAATGCATTCAAACCTCGTTTCCCACCTCAAACATATGTGGCACATGATGTTGATCATCACATTGTTTGTACTTAGTATCCACTTTATCCAGGATACCATGAACCTATTGGCAGATGTGTTCAATTTTTTCAATAAACTTGATGGCCTTATAAAATTCATATTGAACATGAAAATTATGTTTGTGTAGTTGCACGAGGCATTGTAACATCAATGGTACGCAACAGTTGAAATCCTAGGCCCACCTGAAAGGGGTTGTTGCTAGTTGATCTATGGATAGATTAGATATAGTTGTGTTGCACATAAGGGAGACTCGCATCCCATGTTCATGGATGCTTAGAGTTGTAAATGCATAATGTGTGCACTATCATCCTATGAATTACCTCTGTCTTTTCATCAGCCTAGGGGTGGAATGCAGTCAACTTTGTGAGCTTGGTATCCAAAAATGACTAGAGGCTCAAACATAATGTGCTTAGGAACCTGCTATCTTGATCTAATATAATGGTGTATGGGATCCCAAAATGTACCCATAGTTGTTTGAAGAAGATCTTGGCAATGGATTCTGTTTTGATACTCTTCTTGCAGGTAGCCAATATGGCCATCTTATAAAATCTGTCAATGAACAAAAAAACA
Organism: Pinus albicaulis; assembly: GCA_034641835.2. Classification (NCBI taxonomy): domain Eukaryota; kingdom Viridiplantae; phylum Streptophyta; class Pinopsida; order Pinales; family Pinaceae; genus Pinus; species Pinus albicaulis. The sequence goes on along the minus strand of CM076584.1, from coordinate 244,442,542 downwards.
CAGTCATTACCATGCTTGGTAGAAGGAAGGCCAGACATATAGTCCATGGAGATGGTTTCCCAAGGCCGAATAGCAGTAGGTAGAGGGGTTTACAGGCCTTGATTATTAATGATTAACTTCATGATGGCATATATAATGTAGGATCAGATATATTTTCCAAAATCTCATAGGAAACCTGGTTGTAATGCTCGTCCAAAATCAACTTTCCATGCTCACTTGAAAAAACGTAAATATGCCCTAGATAAATCAATAGTCCATCATGAAGGTGGAAGTATTGAATGGATTTCCAACCATCAACATCTTGTAGGTGGCAGCGAATTCCAAGTCATTTTCATACAGCTGAATCCACCTATAGGTCTAGTGCCCAAAAAAGTTGAGAACTATGCTCAGTTCCACAATTAGGGGCTAGTTGAGACAGTCTGCAATGTGATTGGTGCGACCCTTCTTATATTTATTGTGCAAACAAAATTTTTGCAGTTATGTGGACCATTTATAATGTCAATCATTTTGAAACTTCCCTTGTGTCTGCATAAATTGAAGAGGCTGGTGATCCATGTGGATAGTCAAATCCTTCCCAGAATATAATGTTTCCATTGTCGGTAGGCCTGCGTGATAAAATACATTTCCTTATCACTGTGACGGGCCACTGGATGCCCTTGTTATGTGAGGACTACACCAATAACATACTTGGAGGCAGTTGTCTCAATCTCAAATGGATATTGCAAGGTGAGAACTAGTGTAGAGAAAAGGGAGTGTCTTAGTTCAATGAATACCTTCATTTGTGACTCAGACAATAAAACAATTGCTTTTTATCCACCTTTGGTAACTTGAATAAAGGGTAAAGTGATATGAGAGAAGCCCAACACGAATCTCTGATTTAAATTAGTAAGGCCCACAAATTTTTGAAGCTCTGTTAGAGTTATGGGGCCCAACCAATCCCAAATAACTTGGATCTTAGCTAGATACACATGAACGCCTTGCTCATCAATTATGTAGCCTAGATATTGGACTTGGTCCATGCCAAAGGATCATTTCTCAAGGTTGGTACATAGCTTGTGCTACTTCAGGTTTTGAAGGACCTACCGAATATGTTGTAAGTGCTTTTCCCAACTCTTGCTAAATATGAGTATATCATCCATAATACAACCATGAATGAGTTGGTGAAAGGTCGAAATATGTCATCCATCAACCTTGTAAAATTTTCAGGAGAATTTGTCAACCCAAAGGGTGTGACCAACCACTCAAATAAACCCTCCTTAGACTTGAAGGTGGTATTTACGTATATCCATGGCTTCCATTAGAAGTTGGTGATAGCCGTAATTTAAATTGATATTTCTGAAGTACTTAGCCCCCTTGAGCTGGTCTAGAAGGTCATTAATCCATGGGATCATGTATCTGTTCCTAAATGTGATTTTTTTCAATGCCTAATAATCAATGCGAAGTCTCCAGGCCCCATTTTTCTTTTGCACAAGTAAAATTAGGCTCCCACAAGGTGATGAACTTGGTTGGATGTGTCCTTTTTTATAAAAACTCCTATATTTTGCGCTTGATTTTTTCATTTTCTAGAAGAGAGCGATGGTAGATTGGCCCATTATGTATAAGTGCACTGGGGCTAAAATTGATCAAATTATTGATCTAATAGTGCAAAGGTACCCCCGTGGGTGAGGAGAATATGTTCTTGTACTCTTCCACGACCTTACCCAGTTACTTATGTTGCATGGAAAACCCATTTTTCATGTCCATGGATGTGGCCACGATCTTCCCTTTGAGAGTGAATCTAGAAGAAAACAATTTTCCTAGTTTGGGAGATGATCTTTCTACATTTATTAGAAAAGATACAAAAAATGGAGGCAAGTGAGGCTACCTCTAGTATCCTGTATAAGTTTTTGTCCTAAGTACCAATAACAGTACGAGGTATGAACTTATACATAACATGACACTTTCACAAGTATGGTTGGCTTAATAAAACATCACAAACTTCAAAGGGAGAAATGTCATATAATACCTAATTTGTGAAAGTCTTAATGTTGTAGGGCAGGTGACACTGTTGGCTGAAGCATAGATGTCATCCTTGGTGGAGCCACCCGATGGTGTATGGAAATGGGTGTGGTATTATCGGCAAGCCCAACCATTTAAAAAACTCAACTAAGATGAGGTTCTTCTGAATCCCACTATCAATAATGAACTGCAGCGTAGCACCCTTCTCCCACATCTATGAGTGGAAGAGACGTTCACCATCCTCTCTATATTTTGGCTCACTTTTCTTAACCTTGGTGGTGGAAGCGATGATGATGGGTTCTACATCAATGATTTGTTTCCATTTGTTAGGTTCTGGCTTAGAGTAAAAAAATGTGTCTGACTTTGAAGCTTTCAACTGACCACCAATGATTTCTTTTCATGACATTCAGTTGTGTTTTGAGTGGGGCTCTTGTGGAACTCACACCACTTTCCTGTTTCTTTCTTCATCTTCCCATTTCTATTTCTTTCCTACAGATTTGATTAGTTATCCTTGATTGTTCCACCTTGGTTCAATCCTTTTGTTTGTGGTTTGGGGGTTACCTTTCCCTACTTTGGGTTCACAAATCCAAAGTCCCATCTCTTCTGTGTAAATTTCTGCTCGATCTTGACAACATATTATTATGCTACACCAAGTGAGGATATGCCAATGAACTCCATTTTCTGCCTGGATGTAGTTTATCAAAAAACTAGGTTACTTGAGCATCATATGTCACTCAGATTCCTTGATACCTAGCTTTGTGTGTAGGCTATGAAATATATTCATGAAATCTAGAACTCCTTGGTCCATTTCTTGCTATATCGTGGTCCATTTTATGTACTTATTTTCATAGCTCCCGATAGGGTAATAATTTTCCTTAACAACATCTTGGAAAGAGTCCCAAGAGGGTGTGGCCAAAAATAGTGAGGAATCCTCCTCGACCTTCTACTCATAGTAAGTTTCCCACCAATCCTGAACATGTGGACTGACCTTAAGGAGTAAAAAAGTAATATTTTATCTATTGGAAAAGTTATGGACTGAAAAATATCCTTTTACTAGATTTAACCATTTATCTAGAGCATCTACATCTATTTGGCCTTCAAATATGAGAATGTCAAAATTAACTTTTACCTTAAAGGGAGTGGGGCCTCCGAAGTGACTGTTGGATGAAGATGTTTCACCCATTGGTAACTTCGGAAGGATCTGAGAAAAAATATCCATAATATCATTCCTCTGTCGCTTGAGATCTTCTTCAAGCAACAATTTGATAGGATCTCGTTCTCCCTCATCTTTATTTTCTTCAGCCTTGGGAGACTGAAGGGGTCGACGAGGATGATCTTGCAAGGGTTCAAGTAGTTCGACTCCCAACTCCTTATACCTCAACCTCATTGGGGACATGCAAAAAAAATAGAGAATGAGCATGCCACTTTGATACCATTGATCTCGATTTATGAAAGAATAAAATGAAATACAAATTTAAAACTGAAACATAGAGATAAAGTGAAACTGAACTTCAATTAATAAATAGCAAATGCTGAAAAATGTTTACATGCAAAATTGAAGCAAACAAGCTTGGGTCATGGTAGCTTATTTATGAGAAGATATGTGATGACTACATTCCTTCTAAATTATGTTGCAATGAGGCTCAAAGTGATTTTTAACTTGAAGAAACAAGGAGAAACCCTAAAAATTGAAAAACCTAACCCTAGGATATGAAGTGCCAAAAGGTATGGGCTTTGACGAGGTTAGTTGGAATGTCAACTTTCCATGGTTGAAACTTTGGCATAAGATCTCTGTTTGGAATGCATAATAGCTCGTTAAAAATGTATATCGACGGAAAAAAAATTGATAGCAAAAAAATATCCATATTTTCCCATTTCCCCAAAAAACATCTTTTTGGGCCTCAAAATGGCTTCGAAAGTTTAGGAATTGAAAACTGTCAAAAATAGAAAACTGCCGAAATAGGAAACTATGTTGAAAATAGGAAACTGATAGAAACAAGTGTTAGGATTCCAAGTGGAATAGGTGGATGGCCACCAATATCCACCTAGATCACATCGAGTAGAGAATATGAATGTATACCTTTCTTGAGTATGTAATAGATACTGAGAATTTACTTACCTTTTGATCTGGATCGATTGCATTGATGGAGGTTTTAGATCACTGAAGCATCGTGCTTGTTCATGCACACCATATTTTAATCCCTGGACGGTCTTTAGATATTTTAATCACTGAAGACATAATTTTGTTTATGTGCATCATGTTCACGCTAGAGGTGACTTTAGAATCATGCACACCATACATTCACTATAATGGTCACTAGATCTATTTAGCACACATAGTTAATGAGAAAATTATTCTTGTGGTTGTGAAACACCTGTAGCATTGAATCTAAGAAATATACACAAATATCAATTCTTTGTTGAATTTTCTCTTGTATAGATCTACACATCTAGATGAGCACATTGTAATGTGCACAATGATCAATTGAAATTTCTTTGCAGGGATCTAAATATCTAGATGAACACACTATAATATGCACAAAGATCAATTGAAGTTTCACTGTAGGGATCTATGTATTTAAATGAGCGTATAGTAATATGCACAAAGATCAATTGAAGTTTCTTTGTAGGGATCAATGAATTTACATGAGTGCATTGTAATATGAACATCGATAATTTAAAATTTCTTTTGAAGGGATCTACAAAGTGCACTAGGATATACGCATCTAAATGAGTGCATTTGTAATTTTATTTTCTAATATTGTGCACTGAATTGGTCCAGAATTTGAAAGTAATTGGATCACACAATGATGGGTTTTACATAGATAAGTGTCTTATGAGGGGATCGTAGAAATTTAAAACAATAACTGAATGATGACCTTTTATGCCCAATAATTCAATTTTTTTCTATTGTATGAGAAGAGGGTATGGACACTACAAGAAAAAAATGACATTGGTGAGGGTCATGCTTGTGACGGACCTTTAAGGTCCGTCACCAATGTCACATATGGTGTCGTTCCTTAAAAGAGCATCACTGTAAGTGTATATAGTGATGGTCCTTTAAAGTCCATCACCAAATCCATTTTCAATGACACTTTTGGTGAGGGTTGTTAAAGGCCCATCATGAATTCTCTCTTTAGTGACACTTCTAGTGACTAACTTTTAATGACCCTCATCGATGCTCTTTTTGTTACTCTTGGTGATGCTCAAAAAATGTTAGTCATCATTGATAATTCCATTGAGTTTTTGATGACTGTTACACCATTTTGTGGTCATCTAACCTATTACTATTAGATGGACCAAAGTACACCATGTAAGACCAATTTTACCCTAAGTAAAATTTCTTTCACTATGGAAAATAACCTAGTAAACCACATATATTAAGTTGTTTATGGTCTAAAAAGGAAACCCCATGAGGAAATATTGAATAAATCCAAATTTGCTTGATTTTCCTCAAGGAATAATTAGTTAAACAACAGTTTAATTAATATTCCTGGTCATATTTAACGAAAAACATGAAACTTAATTAGATAAATCATTATTTATCTTATTATTTTCTAGGAATAATTATTTAAACCTTATTTAAATAATATTCCTTGTTAAATTTGACTAAATAATTTATAAATAATTGAATAAATCATTATTTATTTAATTATTACTCAACCACATCCTTAAAATAATAAATAATCATTTATTTATTTATTATTTACAAATAAAGGGTTTTACCCAATTCAATTTTTTTTCCCTCCAACAAATATAATAAAATATTCCATAAAAGTTGGATCTTGATTTGGTTAATAATATTTTAATTATGCACCAATATCTAGACTAACTCAATATTTTGTTATAAATAGAAGGGGTTTTCCATTTACTCACTACCTCTTGTTTCCTAAAGGTCACTCTGGATCTATACTTTTGGTTTGACTTTGATCCACCATCATTTTCATATTTTGCTACCATTTTTCTTATGAACTCCCTTTGAGTTCCATTTTTGTCTGGGTTTTCTACACCATCAAGAAAGAGAGAGATTTTATATCTGAAGTGCTGAGGACTTACAAGAACCCATCCCATTGAGGGGGAATGGTAACATCTTTCTATGTTCCCTTCTTAGGTGTCAAAAAATACAAAATTCCTTAAAACATTCTTGTCTTGTCTATTGGATGCATGGAGCAACTCTTGCTTTTATTTACTGCGTAATGTCTTTTTCTGTATATATCTAGATTTTGCAGCATTTATCTTGGTCAAATAATTGCAGATCTAAAGAAATTGGCAGCCATCTTTGCTGTTAGGGCTATTTGTTATGCACGGCTAAACTGAGCATTTTTCGTACGCGTGCGATTAAGATTCATACTAGCAACTGACGAATCCACAAGGGTTTACGATTACGACCGTTGTCATTTTTCAGATCCCCGCATATCTAGCTGCTTCAAAGCCTAGGATTTCTCTTTAGATTCTTGTTTTTATTTTCTCTATGGTTTTTTTAACCTATATAACCCTAAAACATTAAAAATTCTAACGTCCATGTGTTTTTGGACTTATTGCGCAGGTGATAGGCATCAACCGCAGCTGAGACGATAAAATTTTCTGAAACCTGCTCCTGAGAGTGCCAAAAGTGCAGGTCACACTTTTCGGGCCAAAACCTACGACCTGAACCTCCAGGGCGCATAAAAAAGCCAAAACCTGCCACCTCTATAGAAAATAGGTTAGAAACTGCGACCTGAACTTTTTGAGGGAATTTTTCTGAGACTTTTCTGGGTTTGTTTGGGCCTCTGTTCAAGGTTGTTTAACCTTCGTCTCTGCCTTTTTTTGACCTGTACTTGTTATGTTTTACTGATCAAAGTGGGAACCTAGCCCCCTAGGGCTTCAGTACCCTCCACCTTTCGTGGAAGAGTTTTACCTGCTGCAAGTCGTCTAAAATTTCAGTGTGTTCAACCATTTTTCAGATCTGATCCCTCACCTTCAGATCCACATCAGATTAGTTATTTAGCCATCTGAAATACCTCCTTTTAATTTTTTTTGGGTCTTCCTCTAGGATCCCCTCCGCTTCCCTCCAGGTTGTAGCCTTTCACCACTTCAGGTTGTAGCCTTTTCGTTTAATTTTTTATTGTTTTTCTGCACCTATTTTCAGCAGATCTGACCTTTAGATCATTGCCCCTCCCAACTTTAGATCTATTGGCTATTTTGGTCTGTTTTGACAAGATTTGTTGCCCAGCCACAAACTAGTTGTTGAGAGGCCCGCCTCCTTGGGTTTAGATTAATGCATAATTAGCTGTTTATTTTTTGTTATTTCAATTTCATATATTGTTATCTGCAGGTTTATTTATAGTTATACAACACACTTTTTCTTTTTCTCTACAAACGTCTGGGTTTAAAAATTAAAATTTACACACTTAACACACACACCCTAAGTGAAGAAGAGCCTAGTTAACACCGCCAGGCAAAGACTTTAACATTGTAATAAATTGATCCTACACCTCTCTGGCCTTGTTTCGACATTGTAATCAGTTGATCCTGCACCTCCTTTCCCTTATTGGTCTCTCTTCCCTTTGTGCCATTATTGTGCCTTCATCATTGCACCCCCAAGGCATTTATCCCGAAGACTTCTTGGACTTCATCCTCAGTTTCTGGTAGGAAGAATTACTCCTCCACGTAGGATACGAGTTAGTCCTCCACCGAGTCTGCACTCCATCTCCTCTTCTGGTTCATTGGGTTCCCCTTCTGGTTCTGCCCTTGGTTCTCCCCCTATCACCTTCACCATTTCTATTTTAGGACCTAACGCTGGTGGTAGCCCCGACCCTAATGCTAGGAATACTACTAGTGTGACCGCAACAGGAACTATCCCGGATGCTCCCTTGCTCCCATATATGGCAGGCCTCAGTCTTCTTGATTTTAACTAGTTGATCAATGACCCTATACGCCATGATGCTAGTTAGCCTACTATGCCAACCAAGCTCCCTTCCGACATCCCCAAGTTTGAAGGTCTTGTTGGAGAAGATCCTACAAATCATGTTCGATCTTTCCACATGTGGTGTTCGTCTAAGTCCATCATCGATGACTATGTACATCTTTGGTTGTTCCAACGTATGCTTACTGGTGAAGCTTCTAAGTGGTATGTTGATCAGGCATCATCCTCTCATACCACCTTTGTAACTCTTGCCCAGGCTTTTCTATCTTATTTCCAGCTTCCCCTTCACTATGACACTGGTACCAAACTTTTGACTTATTTCCGTCAATCGTCTGTGACCCGCCTATCCGATCATGTCCAGGAATGGTGAAGAAGAAAGAGCCTATGTCAAGCCCCTACCTTTGAAGACCATGTCTACATGGATTGGTTCCTTAGATCTCTTTTTCCTGCTATCGGAAAAGATGTGGCATCACATTGCCCTCAAACCGAAGAAGCTGCTCTCTAGATTGCGTTAAAATATGACTTGATCTATGCTCAGTCTAGTTATGTTTATATCATCCTACCTGATTTCCCTATACCCGGTGGTGCCAATGCACCCAGGGCATCCCATGATGCCAATGGTATCATTGGAGCTCTTTTTCATCCATACGATCAGCCTCCCATGGGCTATGGTTTCCCTCAGGGAGGGGCCAGCACCTCCATCACTTTTCCCCCTCCCAATAGCATTTATCCAAGATACGACATGCCTCCTCCTTTTGCCCAACCTGTTTACCATAATGTTACCCAACCTCTCTATTATCCGTATTCGCAGCCTGGTGCTCCAGCTCCTTAAGCATTAGCACCCCCGCCTCTCTTGCCTTCTCAACCCTCGCAACAGTAGCCACCGCCCCCCCAGGGGTAGGTGTATGCACAACAGGGCCCGACTAATCCTCCTACTTCCAAAAATAAGAGGAAAGGCACTAAAAATAAATCTTCCCCCAATAATATTGGACCTAATCCCCAAGGTAATGAACCTAACACTGCTAACCAGCAACAGGTCACCCATCCCAAGCAGGATAGGTCTGTTTTCATGAATAAGCCTTGTTCATGTTGCGTTGTATATGGTCATTAAACCCACGATTGTCCTATTTTACCACGGATGTAGCAGATGTGGGAGACTCAAGCAACATCGCGAGGACAATAAGCCTCCCCTTCCATTCCTCCTAGTGCTGCGCCTAGTCAGCCAACTGTGTTTACTAATCCTTTCCCTCAATAAGGATTCGTGGCTACCCAACCACCTGATGGTCAGGCGGCCACTCAAACTCCTCCATCTGGTACCTTCGATTACGATATTCTCATGATGAACTTTGACCAACCCATTACCGTTTTCCTCAACCTTCAGACTCTGTCCCGTCAATACAACAAGCCTCCTGCTATGTCTACCCCCAAGCCCCCTTCTTCAGGTTCTACAGAGCCTCTCTCGAAAATCAATGGTCCTTTGCAGATCCCTCAGCCTAAGACAGAGGTTCATAGCAAGATACCTAAGAGACCATTATGCCGAAATGCTTCTTCTAGAAAAGTTTCCCATTCGTATAGTATAGTAGATGATTTACTGCAATCTCCTGCTGCCATCTCAATGCTGGAACTCCTCTAGTCGTGCCCTTCACAAAAAAAAGCTCTACTATTTGCCATGGGCATTGTAGATCCTTTAGATGATTGCTTGATTGTCTTCGATGTTGGCCGGTTAGAACATCCTCCCCTTCCTACTTCTATCACCTTCCAAATCCTCGTCAAGATCCAGAACACCAACGTTTCTTGTTGTATCATTAATGAGGGGCATCCAACTGTGTGATGTCTGCTTCGGTTTGGAAGAAAATCAGATCACCAGAGTTGGATCCTTCCACTATCACCCTCTGAGTGTGAGGTGGCCACTCCTCCAAGCCCATTGGAATGTTCCGCAATTGTCCTATTACTCTTGCGGGCAAGACTGTTTGCATTGACGTATAAGAAGTCATTGATGCCCCTTAGATTACAACATTCTATTGGGTCTTAGCTACACCTATGTGATGTTTACTGTACCATCTACGATTCACAACAAGATGTCCTTTCCCCATAACAAAAAGATAGTCACCATTGACCAGTTGACATATTACGAACCGAAGTCTCAGACCTCCCCTGAGTCCATCATATCTTTGGTGCCCAATAAGAAAACCATCGACCCATTGACCAGTGTCTCACCTGGAGTCTACAAAGAATCCTCTTTGCTTAGTTCATTCCCTAGTCTTCCTCCTCCTGTCTCTGATCCCAGATCATCGAATGCTTGCATGATGCAATCATCTCAAGCTTCCCTAAAGCGCCCCACTTCAGTTAGTCAGCAGCCCCGCCCTCCGCAACCTGCTCCTAACACTTCAACTCAGCCTTCTGGACCCCCCCTTGGCCCATCACCTGTAGCTGGTATCCATGAGCTTCTCTACCCTCCTGGCATGGTTCCTCCTGGCCTTAACCATCTCAGAGCTGTCTTGCTTGGCCATTACCCCTCTGGTCAGATACCGTTCCTAGCTCCCCTTCCTGGAGTGTTCTCGTTACCTGTCATGGCTACCCTATCCCTTCCTAACCTGAACCTGGGGATCCCTGTCTGGTACATCGATCCCCCAACCGCTAACCCTCCTAGTCAGCCCAAACCTTATCTTGCTTCGACCTCGATCTAACCGGCCCCCATGACCCCTCCCTCTGCTACTGTGCCTCAGCCACCTCAACAAGAATCTCCTCTTGTTGCGATAAATTTGGGTAATGGGGGAAAAGATCGCAAGAAGGCATCTAAAGACAAGGTTGCCCCGAAAAACCCTGCTCCTCCCTAGCCTCCAAAGTGTACACATTCATGTGCTTTGTGTGATGTTGTCTGTCATGCCACCCATAATTGTCTTGAATTGTCTCATCTTAAGCCCATGATCAACAAAGCGTTTCTTGAGTCTGATATTCCAGAAGTCCTTTACCTAATTCATCCAAGAAACTCAAGACTTTGCGCACAAATCACCCCTATGATTTGTGTGATTTCCATGGCCACTATACTTACCTCTGTCCCCGCCTCGAAGAGTACCTCCCCTCTTTGGAAGCGGTTCACCAATTTGAGGCGAAGCGCAATGAGTCCACCACTCCCTTATTTGCGTGTTTTGCTTTAGCAGAACCATAGGACACATCCACTCCCATAGACATTCCCCTTCGGATGTCGAAATGGCAGAGTCTTCAGCCACTGTCCACTACCTATCATCATCTATGAAATCCACAGTGGAAGAACCCCATGGGACTTTCCCTTCTATTTTTCCCGACCTCCCTTTAGCGATCACCTTGGGCTCGACATCAGTGGATCCTTCATCTACATGTTTTTATGTCACCCCTTGTGATAATGCGCATGTGAACCTCTTTTCTCATGATGATGAGTCAGGTAGCTTCGCCGTGTTAGGTGGTATTTCTTCCACCAGTCACCCCATCTTCTATTACGATGAAAACATTATGGAAGTAGTCACCACCCCTGAGTTTATCTATTCCCCCTTACATTGAACCCATGCATTCGAACCACATACACCTTGTGGCCATTACATTGACACCCAATGTTTGGGTAAGGGGGCACCCATATTTGAGAGACTAGGAGAAGCAATTCTCCACAACTCTTCTAGTGTATTTGGTCGTGTTGACTCTAGTACCCTTATTATTCCCCATTTATAAGAACCTATAGAGTCCCATACCACTTCAAATCACTCTAGGGATGATACCCCTCAACATTCCTTCATCTTACATCAACAACCCAATCCCCTAGACATTTTTGTTGACCAATCTGTGGGTTTTCTAAGAGAGCACCGATTCATTATCTCCAAATCCACTCTTTGGGATAGTGACACCATGTATGTCAACCTAGAAAATTAGTCCATTTGCTTCATATAAGCAGTACCAAAAGAGATTGGTAATCCTCCATTCCCTTTCTCGAACTGCATAACCATAACGAAAACAAATGGCACACCACATCATAAAAATGTGTTTTCTAAATACATTTTGGCATGACCACAACATGCTTGGGGGAATCTATGCCCCTGAACCATAAAAATACTAGATCTCAGCCAAAAATAGCACTGAAACTCCCTTTCTCTAACAGGTCACACTTTTCAGGTCATTTCCTAGGATAGGTCATAGTTTTCTGCCCAGTACCTGTTACCCAGGTCGCCGAACAAACCCCAAAAAGTGTGACCTAGTGTTTTCATGAGCTTTGGGTGCCTAAACTGAAATTTTGATCCCCTTACTTGAAAGAGTAGGGTTAGGTCTCTTACCTACAACTGACAGATCTCGATTCCAACAGTCGGTTTGTCTACTACGATCGCTGCAAGATTTAGGGCCTTCTCCCCTCTCTACATTCACCACAGATACACTTGCAAATGAGTGAATTTGGAGGGAAAATGCTTTATTAAAAGAGAAACCTCAGATTTTTCTTTCACCTGCTGCGGCCAAACCATAGCTCAGTTTGACAAACTGCCTGTACCATTGGAAATCTCTCACTGAGCTCTCAAATGGGTATCTGCTAGTTTTTTTTGTGATTTGATACTTCACCAGGACACATTTTGTCCAAGAAGCGTCACTTCATCACTCCTCAAAATCAAATTTCTTCACTTGCAACACTTGTACTTGGGGCACCACTTTTCCTCCATACTTGTCCATGCTCGCGTCGATTTTCATCATGAGTAACCATCTTGTATTCATGTCTTTATGGTCCCCATTGGCCCTTTTCTGTGTGGAATCATCATCAAGTTTCCCTTGTTTAGAGCATTTGAGTTGAGTCATCATTGCATCCATGGAGTCTATCTCGAGTCCCTTTATATCTCGCTATAGTCCTCCATACTTCATTGCTTGATTCTTCTCTTGTGTCACACATCATGGCCTTCAGTGCTACTGTCCCCTATCCCCTTTGATATTGTGTCAATTGCTGCCAGGTCATCCATGCCCTTTATGCTCTAAAAAGGGAAGTCGTCCTTCCTCTACTCAGTACCCCCCATTTCATCATCATCCTTGGTGTCAGTGTGTCAGTTGCTCTACTATTTTCTCTTGTGCCTTAGTTGAGGATCCCTCATTGCCTCACCTATGGCGGACCTCCTTCTGTCAACATCAGATCATTCATTCCAGAAGACAGGTCTAGAGGGAGGTGTACCTTGGTTCCAGCTTCCACTCTTGTTCGGTGCCTCAGATCAGGAAAAGGGACTCCTTATTGCCCTTTGACTTGATTGTTTCTCAGCTCCATCTCCTTACAGCATGATCAGGATCTATATACTTCATGGTTCAATGATGCAGCAGATTGTACCGGTGATTCCTGGGTGTGTGTGAGATGTTTCAGACCTCATGAGGGGGTGGCCCTCAAGTAGCCCCCCACATGCCTGGATGACCTCTTCATTACAACATTTTATGCAACTCCATAGATTTGATGATGTCGGCATGAGCCACTTGCAACACCTTTTAGTTTGCATGTATTAGTCAGATTTTCAGAGCCCTTTCTTGTTTACAATGGCACTTTAGTTGTACTTATATCTCATGTACTTAGATGTTATTGTATAAGTCCTGGTTGTTATCCCAGGCACAGTATGTATGTGGGATTCATTATCATGTTTTTATTTGGCTCATTTTTATGCCAACATGTACTATATAGTTCAGTCCCTTGTTTACTGGATGCATTATTCTTTGTACTTTGTCTCGGCGAGCATAGGTACGCCTCCCCCACCACCTATAGCATAGGTACTCACTCATAAAAGAGACTTGTCACACTTGTAAGTCTCGCCTCCTCAGGGTCTATTCCTCTAGCAGTTTGGTCTACCTTATATTTCTCTCTCTCTGGTTGTAATATTCCGAAATGGGAAATGCAACAATATAAGACAGATATGCAATAAAAATAAAGTAGATAATCAAAGTAAGAGCAGGAGGAAAATATGGAGACTCTTATTTAACATTTACAATAGAAAATCAGATGGACAATGAGGCCCATAAGATGTACAATAGGAAATAGAAGTCTTCAATAGAAGAAAATCCTCTCAAGGAGGTGCTGCAACCATGTATTAAGAATGAAAAGAACTTGAAAAGGTTATTTTATTGGCTGAAATAGCTGTTTATTACACTTCAGATCTAGATCAGATCTGTGCATGAAATTTTAGATCTATAACAGATCCATACACTAGATAGGCTCCTCTTTCAGATCCCCTTGGATTTTTTAGCAAAACACCATGTACAAGCAGTAGATCTAAGATCTAAGTCTGCATATTTGCGGAATGATTCAGATATTTAGAAATGTACAATAGTATTCAGATCAAATCTAATATGACAAGAAATATATCTTTATTCAATGGATCTTCATAGTGAAGGGTAGATCCCCAACACTTGAAAACTAGCTCTCCAACTGATGTGCAAAAACTCCCTGCAACAGTCCCTATAGAAATAACGTAGTTCTGGAAGAAATACTGCATTGTAGGGTTTAGAATACAGTTGACCCCATGCCAAGATCTGAAAATGTAGCTCTAATGATCCAATACTCTCTTGCCAATGGGATAGAGGCCTTCCCCACTAAAAAGGAGCACTAGAATGGTCTAGATCTGAGTAAATCTAGCCTCCACTTGTTGCAGCTTTCAAAGACAACCAAACCCTCAACAGGATTTGTGTTGTAGTTGGAAGAAGAAGCTTGGAATTCAACCAAATAGTGGACAAGAAATGCAAACACTTTCAGGAGGCCTCTCAAGGAAAGAGGTGGGATTCCCGATCATGAACACCCAGTGCTAAAAAACACTATTCTCAGCTAAAAAATAAGAGAATGATATATGTCTAAATAGACAATATATTCAGAAAATACCATATCATCAACAACTCTCTCATGCTGCCATCCTCTTCCTTTTATAAGTTGAGACCTTGCAAATCGTAAACCACCTTTAATGAAATAGCTCCTTTCACATGATCCATCTCCATCTAAAACTACACTGTGCACCATTGATGGCCACTCCTCCAAGAAAACACTGTATATTTGGTCATGGTTGATGCAGTCAAAATGTTAAGCCCCTTTCACACCTAAGGGTGCTTGCTTACATAGCCAAGTTTTAGCCTTTTTCACATTTGGCCTTGATTTATTTACCGTTTTAGGAGTTTAATGAACCTCCTTTACAATTTTATTCATGAAACAAAAAAATAAAACAAAATTGAATATTCCCATTAGCTTAGGACTAATTTGGAATATTACAGTCCTCCCCTCAAAAATGTTGCTTGTCCTCAAGCAACTGATAAGGTGAGTGCTGCAACTCTTCTCCTCCTCCATTGGTGACACCATTATGTGATAAGCGTTCTCCATAAGCTAAGTGTTCACCAATCCATCCGTCCATGAATTGTTCCTCAAAATTTCTCATGAGATGTAAATAGTCCATCCTGCAAGGAGACTGTTATCACCAAAATCGTACCTGATTAGGCTGGCGATCAGACAACTTCAATGTAACTATTTCAAACCAATATTTGGACTGAGGCTTAGTCTCCTCAGTCTGAGAGGGCTCTCTCAAGGGTTAATGCTGTGAAATAAAGATATAGATAGATGGCTAACTCTATTATTTGTGTTTTGGTTCAGGTTGAAAAGATGAATGCTTACTACCATTGGGCTATGGAGTTAGTGATAGGGCTCTCAATAACAAAGGATTTCCTTGTGGAAGCTGAGGCTTGTATATAATTCAATGAAAGAGTAACACATTCAGGAAAATCCCAATAACTTGAGGTTCAAAGGAAGTCAGAGCATGTGATACATGAATTCTAAGTAATGAGACATCAAGACATTGAAAGAAAAACATTTCAAAAGATAGGACATAAACTCAGTGAAATATCATAAGAATCTCAGTGAAGGAAAGTGGTATTGTTACTATATATATCAGAAACTCCAAAAGCTTTGTAATAAAATAGTCTGATGAGATAACATTTTTCAACCTGTAGGTTGAAAATAATATCAATATCTATCCATTGAGCTTATGGAGTAAAACTTTCAGTGATCTAGTGAGTTTACTTGACATGGAAGTTGAGGCAGGTCAAAGTTTTTAGTAGTAGGACACACACACATGAGACATGGAAATACATAGTCAATTCACTTATAAAGGAAGTCAGAGCATCACAAGGGTGAATTATGAGTAATATAAATGAAAACCACTGCAAGAGAGATACATAAAAGGTAAATATAGAACAAGAAGCACCAAAAACTCCTTCATAATCTCAAGTTGGCCAAGTAATCCATCTTTGTATTGCTGAAACAGTGATTTTACAATAAGCTGCAATTTTGCCAAAAAGTATCCAACCCATGAAAAATTTGACCCCATGGCCTTTAATAGATATCTTACATCATCATATGATCTGCCTCTAGGCTAGATACATCGAATTTTTACCTAATGACACCTTGCATAACCATAAAACATCAACTTTAATGATAAACATACACCTATCCTACTTGACAGTCCTATTTCAAATAGGACACAAACTACTCATTATTATCATTAAAAACCTTATCTACTAAAATAAATCACGTCTTTGACAAGTATAAATTCACATGGTCTAATTTAGATGACGGGATTCATCACTTTATGATCACTAAACTGACCTCCTTAAAACTAGGAAACAATACCCTGTTTTTTAGGCAAATGGTCTTCTTCTTCTTCAAACACTTAGGCTGTCCTCTAATATTCAATTTGTGGTCCTTGAATGCTAAATAATTGCTTGAAATTATATTTAACTCTCCCATAACCTCCAGATATCCAAAAACTGCTCCAACTCTGCTAAAAAGGCTGAAAGACAGTGCGCTACAAAAGTAAGGCAGTTTCGTAGTGCACTTTCGTAGTGCTGCAAAACAAGTCTTTGTCCTTCAAAAACTTGATTCTTTCCTATTGCATCATTTTAATTACCCTTAAACACATATGTTATAGAAATTTAAGCTCCTAAATCAGCCTTTAACCCCTTAAATACTGATCAAAAGAAGCGAAAAAGGCAGCTACAACAATTTCGTAGCGCTTTTCTATTTTTTAAGCCTGGAGGCACTACGAAACTGCCGAGTATGCTGATTTTTTCATAAATTTGTCAAATGAAAAGTGTGGTTGCCCAAAAAATCAAAATCTAACCTGTCCTCATCATCCAAAAACCATACAAACCATAAAAAAACTTCATTTGAGCTTTCTTAAGGCATTTCTTGCAGATTTCTCCTGTTTTTTCCTGAAAAATAGGTCTTGGGACAGAGTCTATATATCCTAATACATGATTTATTTTGAGGAAATGAAGGAGGTTTTTGTAGGTAATTTTTTCTTGAATAGAAACCTCTCTTGAGATTTTGAAACACATCTTCTGTTATCCAAAAATTATCTTTGAAAAACATGTGTAAAACAGGAAAACTTTGTTTTCTGAAAATAGGGCTTCAAAGAAAGCCGTGTATCTCCCAACTGATAACACCTGTGAGAAAAGTGAGAGAATTTATTGTTATATGATATGTTTTTGAAAATAACCACTCTTATTTTCTTAACATACCTTTCTGTTTTCTCAGAAACCTCCTTTGAAGTTGACTACTCAAAACCATAAAAAAGACTTTTGCTTCATATTTCGCTTTGAAACTTTCAGCAGTTTCGTAGCGCGTTCTGCCTTTTTTACACTGAATGCACTATGAAAGTAGGGATTATTGGTTTATTAGGTATTTTTGGCACAAAAAATATGAGAAATGAAATGAATCCTAAAATTATGAATGATTTGACATGAAGGACTTTAAAAATGAGTTTGTTTAAACCTTAGGGTAGGATTAAAATATACAAAATTTAATGCTTCCCTTGGTCAAACTTAAAATGAATCTTAAAACCCTATTTTGACCCATAAACATAAGTAATGTTGTCAAAATGATGTTTTTAATTTTTTGAGTGATAACAGAGACAATAACTCAAATGAAACAAACATGGCTGAACCAATGCTCTCCCTGAAACATGTAGCACAAGACACATAGAGAGTCTCCATCCCATGAGGTACATACATGCCTCCCATCCTCCCTCCATACATTCCCATAAAAATTACAAGTACATCATCAATGTATGGGAGTAAAACTATGTACAAAAATAAATAAATTTTTGCATATGGAGGTGGGTCATAGTCCCACATGTGGAACCAGCGCAGTGCATCTCCTGCCTGCATATGATCTAGATGTGGTAAGTGGTTTCCCCACAAATTACTTGCTGTGCATGTTATCTCACTATGGCTGAAAGTGTGAGATATATTTGGTGCTTTAGGGAAGCACCCATCATGATGAAAAATCTCCCTTTGTCCACCAAGGGAGTGGCCAAGTTCATAAATTTTTGTGGCCCCATGTTGGCCATGAAGTTTACAAGATATAATGCTCCTCCTTGGAGTCATGGCCTACATAAACATGGTGAAAGAATACATACAATCAGAAAATAAAACATGTTTTACATGAGCATGTTCTTCACCAAAGATCCTCCTCATACAAATGGAGTGGTGCATAGATTCATCTCCTCTCTCAAAAGAACAAAGGGATGGCTGAAAGAACTCTCTCATAGAGTCATATTTTTGTCCCAAATCCACATGCTTCATGCATTCTTGAAAATTCTGATGTAGTTCTCCTCCAAAGCCTTCCAATTCAAAGCTTCTCATGAAAATGTTGTAGGTTCCCATGGAATAGGTGTGGCTGAAACAAAACTCTTTGTAGGCCCTTTGTAGCAACTTCTTCTTGAGCTTGGAGGCTCTAGACAAGAATATCCTACCATGATGATAGATGAATCCTTCATGGACTAGATATCCCTCTTCATGCAACTAGTCATCAAGTATCATACAAGTGTGAAGATCCTTGGAATAATCCACCAACAGTAGGGATTTCCAATATGGATCTAAAATGCCCAACAATGATAGCGCTGATGATGCATCAGCAGAAATATCTGTCATCTTGTTGCTCTCCTCCTTGACATCTCCCATGCCAAAGGTATGTGTTGGAAGTCCATTCCTTCCATTCTTCTCCTCCCACAGCACAGAATAAAAAATGAGAGTGGGTGATGATGATAAGGGAAGAAGATCTCCCTCCTCCTTGAGCTTCCCCAAACCCCCCAACACTGTATCATTGTCTTCCAATGCTCCCATCCCTCCTGGATCTGAATTTGGAGCATCATGTGGTGAGAGATATCCCATAAAAACTGAATCAGGTGGCCTCCCAGGTGGTTTGCCACTAGATAAGAGTGTCCCATGCAACAACCTCATGAGCATGATAGATGGGACTCTGAAGTCCTTGCTTCCACTGCACAAATCCATCTATGTTCTTTGTGTGGAAGTGGTATGTGAGGGATATGTATGCATGCCTTTGATCATTTGAGTTTCACCACTCTTCTTGTCCACCCATTCCATTGGCAAAGCCTCCCAATCAATGGTGACTTTCACCAATGTAATCAACCATTGAACACCCAAAATCACATTGGTGTCTGATATGTCAAGCACAAAGAAGTGATCAAGAAAATTATAGGTTCCCATGGTGACTGAAAGTGATGGAACATAATTCATGCATTCCATTGTTCTATCTCCTCGGACCAAAATAGAGAATCCATCAAAAGTATTAGTGGGTATTTCCCTCCTTTGCACTAGATGGGCATCAATGAAATTGTGAGTTGCCCCACTATCAATCAAGAAAGAAACCCTCTTGATTCAAGATGTAACCTTGAACTCTTAAGGTCAAGTATTTAGGTACTCCGCTCAAAGATGCAAGAGCCCCTCCAATAGGAGAAAATTCTCCATCCCCATCTCCAGATGAAGTTGGTTCTCCTCCTGCAGTGTTAGCGCTGTGACCTCTTCTTGGTTCCTCTTCTTATTCCTCCTCAATATCTGAGAAGACCTATATGTAATGTGATTTTCCAAAAGCACATCTATGTCCAGGTGCCCATGATTCTTAGCAAGTGAAGAATAGCTTCCTTTTTCTTAGATCTCTCCAGACTTCATCATCAAGAGGCTTCTTGTATGAGCTCTCCTTGGAAGGAGAAGCTTTTTATTCCTTTCCCTTTGAAGGAAAAGAGCGCTTATGCTGAAAACTTGCCATTGATTTAGGAAAGGAATCTTGAAGGTCTCTAGCCCTTTCAATAGCATCATGCAGAGTAGTGGGCATGGTAGATTTTACCAACCCATAAAGATGTTCATCTAAACCATTGATGAACATGTACAACTTTCTAGCTATAGACAAGTCAGGAACCATAATAGATAATGTTAAAAATTCAGAAATACAAGACTTTGTATTACCTGATTGCTTCAACTTTGCAAGGTTCGTGAATGTTGCCTCTGGATCTCTTCTGTCAAACCTTTCCACCAGCCTTCTAGTGAAGGGTAGATCCATAACACTTGAAAACCAACTCTCCAACTAATGTGCAAAAACTCCCTGCAACAGTCCCTACAGAAATAACGCAGTTCTAAAAATAATACTGCATTGTAGGGTTTAGAATACAGTTGGCCCCATGCCAAGATCTAAAAATGTAGCTCCAATGATCCAATACTCTCTTGCCAATGGGATAGAAGCCTTCACCACTGAAAAGGAGCACTAGAATGTTCTATATATGAGTAGATCTAGCCTCCACTTGCTGCAGCTTTCAAAGACAACCAAACCCTCAACAAGATCTGCATTGTAGTTGGAAGAAGAAGCTTGGCCTTCAGCCAGATAGTGGACAAGAAATGCAAACTCTTCCAAGAGGCCTCTCAAGGAAAGACGTGGGATTCCCGATCAGGAACACCTAGTTCTAAACAAGACTATTCTCAGCTAAACAACAAGAGAATGATATATGTCTAAACAAAAAATATATTCAGAAAATAAAATATCATCAACAACCCTCTCATGCTGCCATCCTCTTCCTTTTATAAGTTGAGAGCTTGCAAACCCTAAACCACCTTCAATGAAATAACTCCTTTCACATGAGCCATCTCCATCTAAAACTGCGCTATGCCTCATTGATGGCCACTCCTCCAAGACAACGTTGTAGATTTGGTCATGGTTGACCCAGTCAAAATGTTCAACCCCTTTCACACCTAAGGGTGCTTGCTTACATAGTCAAGTTTTAGCCTTTTTCACATTTGGCCTTGATTTGTTTACTGTTTTAGGAGTTTAATGAACCTCCTTAAAATTTTTATTCATGAAACAGAAAAATAAAACAAAATTTAATATTCCCATTAGCTTAGGACTAATTGGGAATATTACATTGACTTCCCCTTCGGTGTCTAGCGATTGAGTTCTTACAACGTACTTCGCTCATATGATTAGCTCCTAATGCTCGCACACTGGGGGGCAATCTGTTACACCATTTTTTTGTCATCTAACCTTCCTATTAGATGGACCAAAGTACACCATATAAGACCAATTTTACCCTAAGTAAAATTTTTTTCACTATGAAAAATAACTTAGTAAACCACATTTATTAAGTTGTTTATGGTCTAAACCCCATGAGGAAATATCGAATAAATCCACATTTGTTTGATTTTCCTCAAGGAATAATTAGTTAAACAACAACTTAATTAATATTCCTGGTCATATTTAACCCAAAACAGGAAAATTAGTTAGATAAATCATTATTTATCTTATTATTTTCTAGGAATAATTATTTAAACCTTATTTAAATAATATTCCTTTTTAAATTTGACTAAATAATTTATAAATAATTGAATAAATCATTATTTATTTAATTATTACTCAACCAAATCCTTAAATAAATAAATAAAATATTTATTTATTTATTATTTACAAATAAAGGGATTTGAGCAAAGTCAAATTCTTTTTCCCTCCAACAAATATAATAAAATATTCCATAAAAGTTGGATCTTGATTTGGTTAATAATATTTTAATTTTTCACTGATGTCTATACTAACTCAATATTTTATTATAAATAGAAGGGTCTATCCATTCACTCACTACCTTTTGTTGCCTAAAGATCACTCTGGGTCTATACTTTTGGTCTGACTTTGATCCACCATCATTGTCATATTTTGCTACCATTTTTCTTATGAGCTCCCTTTGAGTTCCATTTTTGTCTGGATTTTCTACACCATCAAGAGAGAGAGAGATATTTTAGATTTGAAGTGATGAGGACTTACAAGGACCCATCCCATTGAGGGGGACTGGTAACATCTTTCTATGTTCCCTTCCCAGGTGTTAAAAAATACAAAAATTCTTTAAAACATTCTTATCTTGTCTATTGGATGAATGGAGCAACTCTTGGTTTTATTTACTGCTTAATGTCTTTTTCTACATAGATCTAGATTTTGCAGCATGTATCTTGGTCAACTAATTGCAGATCTAAATAAATTGGCAGCCATATTTGTTGTTAGGGTTGTTTGTTATGCACGGCTAAAGTGAGTGTTTTTCGTATGCTTGCGATTAAGATTCATAGGAACAATGACGTTATGTGCTTGTTAATATACTTTTTGTCAAAAGATAACAATTTAATACCATTATTGTGGAGTCTTTTTTATAATATGTCCAAGGACATAATGGTTAGAGTAAGTCAATTTTTTAAGAACTAATTAATGTGTATCATTTCCCTCAATTAATGACCAGTCGAATAGATTTTTCCTATGAGTCAACACATGATTCATATCTATTAAGTTTATTATCTAGAAAATCCCTTTAGATAAATTTCCACTGTGTTGTGTAGGAAATATATTATTTAATACTTAATCAAGCTCTATCAATTCTACTAATGAGAAAGACCTAACACTCCTCAAAAATCAGGGCACACCTTAAATTAATGCATTGGCACACACTAACATTTCTTAGCACCTCACATGTCATGGAACATCTTTGTAGCTAGAACATCTTGTCATGACACTAACACCCAAGCACATGGTGGCATGTGCTACCACAACATAGAACTCTCCTAGCATGTGTTTGCATGCATGGAGTCCCTAGCATGCCCTAGAACACCTTGGTTGAATGCATTGACATACATTAGCACTTGGAACACAATGCCACTTGGCATGTATTGGGACCTATTATTAGTGTGGCTAGCATGCCCCTTTTGAAAAAGATAAAATCCACCCTCTTATTGGTTCTTCCTTTTGTTTCCTTGAAACTTATTGACACATATTGGCATACCCTGGCACCCTGCACATCCTTAGCGCTTGACATGTATTTCCATATCTTGGCACTTTTTGAAACATATAATTAGCACACCCTGGAACTCCCAAGCACACTTTGAGACTTCTTGACATGCCTTGATATTCCCTAGCATGCCTTAACAATCCTTAGCATACCTTGTCACTCCCTCCTTTGCATGAAAACTAGCACTCATTGACACTAGTCCCTGGCACACGTTCCTCATATTCATTAACATCCATCAATTTTGACCTAGTGATCCCTTAATGTTTTGTCCTAGTACTGCTTAACACTCCTCAACACGCATTATCACTCTCTAGCACACCTTAGCACTCTTCAACATGCCATTCCACTTCATAGCATGCATAACACTCTGTGACACATATTGGCACTTGGCACATATTGGTGCTTGGAAAGTCTTAGCATGTATGGAATATGTTGACATGCCTTGGTATGATTTTGCATGGTTTAATATTAAATTTATTTGAGATCATTGTTGGAAAGTAGATGAGAAGAAACAAAGGAATACTTGGCTCTTAGAATGCACTAATACTTTGCACTTGGCACCTATTGGCGCCTAGTGTTGGTGTGCCTAGCATGCCCCTCTTGAAAAAGGTAAATTGATGACTTATTAAACCTCTTATGTGTTCATTTCTGTTAGGGTCCCTTGATTTAGTAGATTTGTGGACCAAATGGACAGGGTAACATGAAAATAGTCTTTGGAGTCCTAGGACCTAGCCTTCCTGGACTCAGAGAGGGCTCTCTCTATTGTATGCAAAGGATGTGAACTTGTTTTCTTTAGATGGTTGATTTTAGGCTAGTTGTGAAGTTTAGGGTTTTTTTTATTTGGTTGGGTTGGGTAAAATGATAAAGTGGAATAGGTGGAATGAGAGGTCATCAAATCATTGGGCAATGGAGTCTATGAAAGTCATGGATATCTCAACAATGAGTCAAAGTGCATCACAGGGAAAATCTAGTGTAGTCAATGGATCTTTTAAGGTTATGTGTGAAGTGAAATGGACATTAAGTTGGGAAAAAAAGGTAGGACAAAGGGTAGTTAAGAATCCTTTGTCATAAACCCATAAACAAGAAAGTCTCAAATACTGAAAAGAAAAAGATAATAATCATGATATAGGGAAAACCATGTACTCAATGAAAATATTTTAAACAAATAGACATCCAAGATGAACAATTTAGTGAAGCACAGAAAGCAAGAAATCCTATCTAACTTCAGTGATTTCACCTAGAAAGTTTGAAAACATATAAGATGAAAAATAAAATTAACCAATAAAGAGGGAAATCCTATACATCATCAATCAAGCTATAAAGAACTTTGACGCAAACTGATAGGCATGGACAAAGGGAAATATTAGAACAAGACCTCTGTGACTTAACCTAACAAGTAATAATTCAAAGAGAGTTTTCAAAATAGAGTTTTAGATAGCATAAAATAAGCAGGGCTTGCCATAAAACATATTTGGAAACCATCATATTAATCCATTGATGAAATAAACAAGCATAAAGAGGCCTAAGGAGAAACTAAGAATTCTTTAAACACACCCAGTAGAGGAAAACATAAAGACAGTAGCAAACAGGAGGACTAAGGTGCCTCAAACAACATTTCTTAGCCTATACTTTTTTGATCTACTGCAACATAGAAAGATGGACATAATGATAAACAAGAAAACATGAAAAAATTAGTGACACATCACCATTCACCAAGCTCAGGGATCCTGCAAGCAAGCTTTCATCATCATCAATCAAATCATATCATTCACAAGCTCCATAACACCAAATTTCTCTTCAACCTCAAATAACCATGTATTGCTCTAAAAACTCATCAAAATACAACATTAACAATGAGTCCTCAATGCATTTTTAACAAGAAAGGAGGAGAAAAACCTAATAGAGTATCTAGAAGCCTGTTGGCTAATCAGAAATGTCACTATTGTCCTTGAGACCTTGCAAGGCCCAAGGCACAAAATATCTAAAACAAAATATATTTTCGGACATTTTTAGCAAAGAAAATGATATTTGAGGTCTGAAAAGCCTCCTAAAACTTGCTAAGCATACATTGTTGACTTTCCCTTTGATAAGGGCGCAACACTATGTTCCAGGAGGAATTTCCATGCCAAGGGCGTAGCACAGGAGTAGGAAAAATGGGTCATATTGCAGCAGTGTTTTGAAGGCCTTCCCAATGTCGGAAAAGGTTTTGTGATGGCTCGTTGGAAAGCCCTTGAAGTCTATATTCCAGATCTACCCTTTTTTCTCTGATTGTAATTATGTAACCTATTCAAAAACCAAAAATTCCAAGGCTGGTAAAGGCACAACACATGTCCTGAAAAGCAGGCAGAATGGTGAAAATTAGGGTGTTTTTGACCCTTTTGGAGGACCAAAACAACTCCAATTGACCTGAAACTTTTTGAGCATGCTAAATTTGAGATGAGGATTCCAAAAATGTGATCCTTTCCTCCTGAAGATGCTATGAAAAAGAGCATAGCACCATGTGTGTTACCCCCTTGGCCTCAAAATTAGCAAATAACAAAAACTTATCAAAATTCTCCCAAATTTGGTGGATGAGTGCCTCATGGGTTTTGGGAGACCTGTAGAGAGGATTGTGCCAATATTAAAAGCCTTTGGAGGTCAAGATCTTGATTTTCTTTCTTCAACTTGGCCTCAAAGTGTATGTTGGCTCTCTCCAACCAAGGCTCCCAGTCATGGGGTATCTCCATAGCCAAAAGTTCATCTAGAGTGAGTTGTTTTGCTAGGGATAATTCTTCCTCCCTTTGTTTAGCCAATGCTTTCTTCAATCCCATGGTTCTAAGTCTTCTCCTAGATTGTCCTTCCTCATCACTACTCTCCTCATAAGTGCCCATTAACTCTTCTATTTTCATTTGTGCCTTTTGGGCTTCTTTTCGGGCCTTGAGGGATTCAGCTTCATAGATTGCCATTTGTGCTCCCAGCTGCCTATTTTCCAATTCAAGGGCATCATTTATACTCTTGGCCCTATCTAGATGTACTTGGAGGTATTTTATTTGTGCATTTATGTCCTGGAGGAGCATGTTTGTGATTCTTGCTTCATTCTCCTCATCACTATCTACCCGAATTATCTCGAAATCCCTCTCCACCTCATGATCTTCTTCTTCTTCCTTTACCCTTTGTTTCCCTTTGTCTAGTGGCTAAATTGATGTAGATGGCAAGGTCCCTTACCTTTTAGAGGTAGAAAACAATTTCCTTCATCCTCTTTGATATGTGAGAGGAAGAAACTCAAATTTGTCTACTAGAATGCTCCTTTCATGACTAACCTCAAGATTGTCTTTCCTTTCATCAATGGTCTCTACATTTATGTCTTCTTCATTTTGTTCTTGACTTCCCTCTTGAGAGGCATTTTCATTTTCCTTCATGCTAATATCACTGTCATGACCTTCACCACTATCATCAATCTCTTGACTGCTTTTTGGGTTCATGGCGTCACTATTAGAGGTGTCTTTGTTAGTGTCTTCATCACTGTTTTGAGCATTTTCATCATTTCCATCCTCTTCCATATCTTCTTTAGTGTCATTTTGTTCTAAAATGTCCTCTTTATCATAGTCATTGTTTTGCCTACTTCCATTTCCTTCATTTTCTTCCTCTGTCTCTTCTTCTAATTTTGTCTTTTCATCATTTGTCCCTTCTTCATTGCTTACATTTGCCTCTTTTTCATCTATTCCTTCCTCACTATTTGGCTTATTGTTTTCTTCTTCATCTTCATTTTTTTTCTTATCAATATCTGCCTCTCTCTCTTGACTGTCATTTGTTTCTTCCTCCTCATCTAGCTCATTGCCTTTGTTTTCAGAATCTGCCTCATCACTACTTGCATCATTGTTATTGTTAGTGGAGTCACTGTTAGAGGTACCTTCATCAGTTTCTTCAGTTTCCTCAAACTCTTTGCTGTCCCCTATAATGTCCTCATTTCTTTCATTTTTATCACTTCCATCCCCTTCTATATCTCCCGCCTTGTCATCTGTTTCTTCTTCACTATTGGGCTCACTGCCTCTTTCTTCAAAATCCACCTCTTCATTATCTGCCTCTTCATTGTCTTCTTGTTCTAAACTGCCCTCTTTATCATTGTCATTTTCTTCCTTACTGTCCTTTGTTTCTTCTTCATAATTACCACTTTCTTCATTCTCATTTTCCTCTCCCTCATCACTTGTTTCTTCCTCTTGACTGTCAGTTTCTTCTTGGCTGTCATTTTTCTCTTTTTCACTATTTTCCTCTTGTTCTTCATCATTTTATTCTTGATCTTCATCACTTTCTTCTTGTTCTTCATCACTTTCTTCTTGTTCTGATGCTTTAGGAGAAGGTGAAGGAGGGAAGTTCTCTTGGGGAGAGGATTCATGTGTGGATAAGAAATCATGGTCAGTGGGGGTTGATGGAGGAATTGAGGAAGGTGGATGAGATGATGAGGATAAACTTTGCAGAGGAAGAGGCTGTGGATTTGTGAAAACATCATGGGCGATGAATACTTCCCATGACATACCCTGTTGCTCTAATTGATGCAACATAATCATCTTGATGAGAGAATGGTGGAAAAGACTATGCATTTGTTGTGAAGGAGGCCTCTTTTGCACAATGTATGACATCTTATCAATAGTTCTATAAAGGTAATAAGGAAAATGCAGTAGCTTGGCCCTAGTGAAATGCATGAGAAGTATTATATGGTAGGAATAGAGCCTAGAAAACCTACCCTTATAGGTGAAGTATTTCATGATGACTTTCATCAAAGGGGCATATCTTTCCAATAGATGGGAAAACGGAAAAATAGTCTTACAATTAGCTTGGTATCTTGGTTTCAAGAAAGGATGGTAATGGCTTAAGTCCAAATTCACCTGTTTGAACCATTTTTCTCCCATGCAAGGTATCCGAGTGGCCATAGCAATTGTATTGGTGGACAACTCAAAATTCACTCCAACTAGGTGTACTTGGTGGTTATGGAGGTTTAGGATGAAAATTTTGGTCAATTCAGGGTGACTTTTGACTCTTTGTACTTTTTCACAGAAATCAAAACATCCTACCTCTTGGAAAAATGTCATTGTGGTAGGGGAGGCTCTCAAATCCTTGGTGCTCAAAGGCTCAAACCTGTTTCTCTCCCACCCTTTCTCTGTGGTCCCCTAGGAATTTTACCTCCCTTGCCACTGTCAATACTACCTTCTCTAGGAATTTTATCCTTTACTCTTTCTTTTGAAATCAAAACCCTAAACTATTTATGAAATGATATGTAGAGGGTAAGTGAGATGACAATGAGAATGGCAGTGATTTGTAAGTGAAGGAAAATGATGAGAGATTAGCAAAGCAGTCTCAGTGTATCTTTATCAGGTAAATGGGTGAGTGTTATTTAAGAAACAAAGTTTTTTAGCATGGTGACCAAGCCTTTCTTTTCTCCTAGGGTTTCCAACTCTCTCTCTAAGTTCACCTTTTAAAACAGTATGAAAGGGTGCTAGAGGAGTTCTGAGAAAATTTGGAGGCTTGCATAGCTTTGAAGAGCTTTTCGGTTGAATGCACAGCACAAGAGCGCAGCGCGGGTGAGTCGGGTCAACCCTGCACGGGTTGTCGGTTCGGCCCTAAACGTTGCATAGGAGTGAAACGCGGGCAGAGCTGCACACAGTCTGGTCTTGTTGGGTGAGCAAGGCTCGAGCCTGTTGGGTGAACAAGGCTCGGGCTAGTCGAGCCTTCCTTTTGCACGACGTCGGGTGAACAAGGTTCGGGCCAATCGGGCCTAACGCATAGCATGGCAGTGCCTGAATGCAGTTGGGTCTCTCCTGGACAGAAACTGAATGCACCAGTGCGTAGCGTGGGCAGACCTGCACGGGGTCGGTGTCGAGCTTCTCCACTAAATGGTGTTAGGAGATCCTACATGCGGTAAACGTGTAGCACACTTCTACAGGAGCATAACGCCCAATTGTAGTTTACACAGAGGGAACCCATAGGCGCATAGCGCAGCTTTACAGGAGTGTAGCATAGGGCTTCTCTTGCCCAAAAATTTTCCAGAAACCCTAAATTTCTCCTTGAAAACCTCTTACTCCTTTTTGCAAGTGAAAAATGTGGTTGAGTGGTGAATGATGATGGTTTTATCTCCTTGGATAAATAAATTAAAACCAAAACCCACCTTTTCTAATGTGTACTTTTGAAATTTGATCGCTTTACTAATATTTTCTTTACCTTTTTGCAGGAGGTGACTTTAGACACATTAAAAAAGTGATCTCTTTGTGGGTGATCTTGAAAATATGATTTTATTCCCCTTTCACTGATTTTCTAGATGTATAATGAGTCTGTCTTGCAGAGTGATCTTAGTATCTTTGATAAAGTTTGTCATTACCTCCCTTTGGCCACTTCTTCTTGCTATAGGTGCCATAACACAGTGTTTTGATCTTCTTAAACTTCATTTGGAGTTTGACACCTTAATCACTCAAAAGTAGAACTCATGCTCAATTTGATTTATTTTTTGACACTTAACCTCTTGCTTTCCTTCTTTTGACCATTTTTAATACCTTTGATTGTTCTTTGAAAGTTTAGGCTCCTTCATACTGATACTCTCTAGAATTTCTCCCTTTGGTGCAGTGAAACAATGTTGTCTTGAAAAACCAAGTAAGCCATCTCTGATATCATTTTTTAATTTCTACCTGTTGTCATCAAGGAGATCTCTCACCTTCATTTATTGTTTCAATGAATCTTCAATTTATGCTCAGTAGAACTTATGTACCTCTTTCCTTGTGATCCTTTGCATGGACTCCTTGCTGGGCAACACCTGTTTTTCCATTCAGTTATAAAAACCCTGATTCTCTTTGTTTCATAGGCATGCTCTCTTCCCTTTGCTGTGAATGTCCTTGAGGAGTTTTGATTCTCACATTGCCTGTCTTCTGCTGATAACCATCATAAACCATTCCTATAGAAATGTTTTAAGATGTGCAACTGTCCTTTTGCAGAATTTATGCTCTGATCAAAGGAGGTTTCTCTTGAGGGTTTTTTGATACCTTTTGGACAATCATAATCTCACCCTCATTTTAATTTGATTTCATCTTTGGGGCACATGTAAAATAGTGAGTTTAGAAAACCAAAACAATGAATAACCTAGGAAACCCTACATGACCTATTGGGAGGCCTTTTGGACTTGGCCTTTGGTTGTACTTCACTTAGGGTTTGTAGGTGTAAAACAGAGCATTGACAAACCTTTATGAATTGCAATCCTAGAAACTGATAATTTTGATTTATCTAAAGAGCCTAGAAAGGTAGCTTAAAACCACCAATGCTTGAGGCATTTGGTGAATAGGGGAAAAGGTTAGGCTACTTGGAAATCCAAGATGTAAGTAGAAGGGTTAGGCAAACAGAAACAAAGTGCTAAGGTCAGAGGTGGCAAACATAGTGAGAATGAGTGGCATAAGTCCATGATTTGGTCTTTTGGGAGTGATAGGTTGGCCATGCCTTGATAGAGTAGTAGAACAGTGAAAAATTTATCCTAAGGATAGTGAAGGCAATGAGATTTATAAACTCACAATATTCATGAATTTTAGTTCTAGAAATCTAGGATAAACATTTAGTCGTCTATAGAAAGTAAAAGATTACTGATGACTAACATTTCCTTGTAGTTTAACTTATTTCTCCCTTTTGTTGCCTTGACAGTCCCTGGCACACATTGACACACCCTTGCACATCTTGGCATGCATTATCACTTGAGCATGTTTGACATGAATTTGCACTATTTGACACGTCTTAGAATTTCCTAACACGCCTTGGCACTCATCTCCTCATAGCTAGCCTTTACATTGGGAACCCAATCAATTCCTTGGCTACTACAACTCATGTGACAATATTTGCTCAGCCACAATAACTTGACCAATTGCACCTACTACAAGTACATTTTTCCTTTTTCACCCAAGAATTGCCTATAAATCATCTTATGCTACTCATGTTCAAGATCAACTTGACCCACTTAACTAGTTACCGTTGTTAGATTCAACAACAAGGGTGTGCTGGCACAGATCATATATGAAACTCTTATGGGAGATATCATTATGCTGGCTGGTTATTCTCTAGATTTTCCTCATTATGAACTCAAAGTAGGGCTTACAAACTATGTTGTAACATACTGTATTGGTCTCCTACTGGCACATCGTGTTTTGAAACAACTGGAGGTGTTTTGAAATAGCTAGAGATGGATGAGGAATATGTTTGGAATAAGGAGGCCATTCGAGAGGACTACAATGTTGAGCCAAATGATTCTAGGAGGTCATTCGGAGCTTTGTTGGATGTAGGCCTTGTGAGGACCACCGCATGAAACATAGCCTTCGGAGCCCTGAAGGGTGCTGTGGATGGAGGATTAGATATTCCTCACAGTGACAAGAGTTTTGTTGGTTATAACAAGGAAAGAAAGAGCTTGGATTCTAAGGTCCATTGAAAGTATATATTTGGGGGTCACATAGCTTCATACATGAAGACATTGAGAGAATATGAACTAGAGAAATAAAAAAAAAGTCTCCCGGAGGAATGGCATAGCATGGCATGGAAAAGGATGGAATGACACATACTTTTCTATTTTACTCACCTGCATGTTCCCCCTATACTTTGTTTGATGAATGAAGCTAGAGAAAACATCATGGTGCTCTCATTACTCTCACCCAGATCAAAAAAACATCTGCCAAGGTATGTTCACACTGAATATTTGTTTTTCATATTTTCTTATGTAGAAAGTTGACTCTAGAAACATGAAGGATAATGAGCATGGAGATAGTTAGGCCATAGGTATAAGGCCTATTTCCTATGCAAAAATCTGATTCTACCACATTTATTTGAGATCCGCTCAAACCATATTGGTTTTTAAATGTTCTAATTTCGTAATTGTAGATTGTAGTTGTTGGACTTCTTTACTGTTGCATTGAAAATAACAGTATTGTCAACAATGTAGACTCATTCACTAGAAGATAAGGCTGCCAAAACTTGCCTTGCAGTCCTCAGTTTTACTCCTCGCCTTGTTTCTGTACCCATCACCTTCTTTCCCCAATTCTTCATTCCATGGAGATGCCGCTGTTATAGGTCAATTTGGGAACCATTCCGAATAACCTGGTTAACTGAGCATCATCTTCAGGACCAATGATCAAGGGTCTATCATTCCCTGTCATTTCAGTTGCTACATGCCCTAAGACAAGAAACAAGACAAATCAAGCAAGACTTTCATCAAGCAAAGGTTTCCATGGTTTGAAGCTTATTATTTAGCATACGAGAGCTCACCAACGCAGGCTCTAAGGGGCCTAAGTGTGTTGCATATGCAGGTAGCCCCATGCAAGGCTACTCTGCAAAGAATTTCCTAACATTCATAGGTGAGTTGGTCACATTGGGAGCGAAATTCTCATTGTTCCAGAATCTCCACTTGGCCCATGCCTTCTAAAAGAGTTCACATGTGTCAAGCTTTAGATCCAAGTTTCCATTTGAAATCTACATGATTGGAAACATGTCTTGCCTATTTTTGGAAAGTTATTGATTGCAAAACAACCTATGGTTCATCTATAAATTGAACACAGATCTAAGTGTTTGAGAAGGAAGAATTTGAGTAGAGAAACGCTGGAGGATTTTCAATTGAGAGCTAGATTTTTGAAGCTGCTGTTGGAGAGATTTATACTGAGATGAGGCTTGGGAACAATGCTAGAAGGTCACTTCAAATCAGTCACTAGGTTGTAACTTCTCCTTCTATCATCAATAAAGAGTACTTCTTATTTTTTCCCTACATGCATCTGTATTGGCTTTGATATTACATATTGTAAGATCTTGGTTGATGTATGTGGTTTATGCTTTACTGATTTAGCTAACTAGCTTGAATAGATATCTATATTATTGCATCTTCTGTTGTTTCAGTGTTCTTTCTTGCAGGAAGCATTCAGCTCACAAACCGCCTGAATTTGAAGCTGCAACAGAAGCGACAGAAGGAGCCATTTGGAAGTGACTAAACAAGTAAGTCTCCAATCCTCTCTGTATATCTGTTTTGAGTTAGGAGAAATAGTCGTATAGTCTTTCACATGTTGTTCCAGACTAGCACCTGTCTAGGGAAGCATAATTTATCCGTAGATTGCAATTCTAGCCCAACAAATTGGCGACTCCATTGGGGAAAATTTCTCTTAGTTCTAGGTGTTTTAGCCTTTGATTTGCTTTGTTTATCCACCCAGTAGCTGTTACGCATAAATATTAACCTTTTTCAGAGCCTAATTTTCAAAGACAGTGAGTTAAACAGTAGCATTTTTCTTTGTTTACTGTGCCCAACGCACCCTTAGACTGGACACAATGCTTTGCATAGCACTGTCTCCCTTCCTAGCCTGTGTTGCAGAGCACTGTCTCCCTTGGAGACTGCATTGAATCCTAAAAGTGACCAAATTCCCTTGAATTTGACATTGCAACTTGATTCAGTTTTGTTTACTACTGTGTTCTGAAAAGTTTGATGCTCAATTGACCAGTGAATCTATATAATTCTTCCTCCTTTGGTTGAAAATTTATTCAATGTTTGTTTAGAAAAGTTTTTCTTTATCATTGACAAGTTTATTTCAAAGTATTTTTTATGGTCGCATTAAGAATAATTTGATTTCGAAATAGGAAATTGTCATAAAATCTTCGTTTCCTTGATAGGATAAATTGTTGTTGAAATCCTCGTTTTTCCTTCAAAAGAGAAATTGTTGTTTGTATTCTTCATTTCTCGAAAGTAAAAATCATTAGAATTATTGATCTAGTGCACCTATTTTATTTTCTGCATTCATAACATTAAGGAAACTAAAAAGAAAAACTTGCATTTGCATGTAGGATTGTGTGTGTTTTGCAAAAGTAACATTAGGAAATCTGCATTTAGTTTGTGATTCATTGATTTTGTTTTTGTTCATTGATTTGTTTTCTCACAAACTATTTGCTCTCTTCCCTTAGTAGCTAGGTTATTCATTGAAAAAGATGAAAGTGAAAGTTTGTTTATCATTCTTAGCTTACATTTTAGGAATTTCATATACATCATCACGGTGAACCTGAAAGGCAAATTGTTAAGCAAGATCAACATAAAATGAATCTCAATTTACTTAACAACCCATTGGAACCATAATGATAAAATTTAGAAGGTCTAGGCTAGAGATGTGTTCCAACGTCGTAAAACATAGCAGATGTTGTTAACTTGTCTGTGATACATTCTGAGTGTGATACCTCACTCCACGTACGTAAGTATATCATAGCGCGTCCACATACTTTCGGGTATATCGAGCAGTGTTACAATACGATAAGTATAAAGGGGTGCTCTCACCGTGAGGTTTCACATCAGACAACGCTAATATGGACTTGGGCCTCCATGTACCTTCGGGCATATTTGGGAGGACACCTTTTAGGAGCTATCCATACATAGTGAACCAAGTCGGCTTCCTTGAAATTGTGATACACCAAACACAGCATTTGGGGAGATTACCTCCCCATACTTCTTGGTTCCCTAGGAGGTTCTCTGCAGTTCACAGTTTCTTGGTAAACCCTTTTGCCTAGCATTACCCTCTTTTTTTTTTGGATAAAATAAATCAGTAATCATGGAAGAACAAAATCCTATCCATCATTATTCATGTAGATTAGCTTTAAAACCACCTTTCCCACTGGAAGTTACTTCTGGTAAGTGAAGGTGATCACGATCTGCCGAATAAAGTACAATTCGTACCTCTGGCGAAACATCATCTTTTAAACCAGAGCTAGCTCAAATTGTTTCCACACCTTCTGGTTTGTTTACTGTTGTAGAAACGGAGTCTTCACAACTACCCGTGGTCATGATCTATTCAATCGCTGAGACCATATCTCTTGGACCCGAGTTGTTCAATCACAAATTGTTCCAGATCCTGTCTCTTATTTTCCAGAACATCTGAATCTTGAAGTTGAACAACCAGAAGTTGTTCCTACCTTGGTCACTCCACAAATTTCTGTAGCCACTGAAACTCCTATATCACATAGTCAACTGTCTGAAATATATTTTGGGCCTGATGGTGAAGTTCTTCCTCCTGGTTTAATTACGATTGAAGAAATCCCACAAGACGATACACCTTTAATGCCAACCCATTTTGGGGGGGGACCTTTACCTGTACCAGTCTTGTCCTCAATCATTTCCATTTTCTTTTGTTGATCCTATTTCCATTCAATCTCCCATCAATTTTTGAAGGTATGCATTTGGTCACACAAGCATGTCTGAACCAACATCTTCGGTTGGGTATGTTGTTCCAATTACGTCAGATCCTACCCTCGCTACTCCATCGATGTTCACAACCTCACCAGAGTCATATTTGCATGGTGGCCCTTCCGTCCCAACAGGTTACAAATCATTATCTGGCACTTTCTCTAGTACATCTTCAAGACCATGGTCTTCACCAATATCATCATCTAGTGTTTTAACTGGTAGTCCTATCATTAGTACTGAATGACTTGATTCATTACATACATCAACAGGGAAATATCAAGTCGGTCCTTTTGGGTCAATTTATTTAAGTACCATATCAACTGGACTCCCAACATTTGGAGAGAATTATTTTCCATCTTATTATCCTCGTTATGCTGGGGGGAAAACTTTGGTCACCCAATCTAACAGTAATCAATCACTTTTTGGTCAAAATAATGTTGACATGAATGTTTTTCAATGGAAGCCCACTTTGCCTATCCAACCACAAACGGTTGTACACTTGTATCAACCGGTTCAACCTGTTACACCCACTTCATTACCACTTGTTAATACATCTAAACCCTTATTACAGAATCAAAATATTGTACATCAACCTTATTAGGCAGTTTCTTCGACTCAATATCATCACATGTTGAGTCCATAGACTCAAAATCCTTTGGTTAATTTACAACAACCTGTATCAGGGATCTTTTATTCACAAGCTAGTGTACCATTTTATGGAATGTCACAAACGCAACCTGGTAATACATATCAACTGAATCCAACTTACACTAATTTGGGTTATAATATTGGTGGAAAGACCCCTTGGCAGCCACAAGCACAAATGCCTCAAACTTCATTTCAACAAGTATCATATCCAAGTTTTGGTCAACGGAATTCTCAAGCGTTTTCTATGCAAAATAACCCCTATCTGGGTTACCAATAGCAAATTCCATATGCTGGTGCTCAAAGACCTGTTGCCCAAGCAATTCCATCTTACCCTAGCTATACTCAACCTAACCTTAATAAACAGTTGCCTTTTGTTGTGACCTTTGAATTACCAGATTTAAACCTGTTAACCAACGATCCTATCAATTATGCTCCTTGGTGGTCGGTGATACCTCATAAATTACCCTCCAACATTCCTAAATTCAATGGAAACCTTGGAGAAGATTCGTCGACTCATGTTATGACTTGTCATTTATGGTGTTAATCAAATTATTTGAATGATGATTCTGTTCGACTACGTCTTTTCCAGCGTACACTCACAGGTCCGGCTGCTAAATGGTACATTGAGTTACCTAGAGTTTCTTTCGAAAATTTCACTGCTTTTGCTACTGTCTTTTAGACCCATTTCCTGCTATCAATCAGATATGAAACTGGAACAGAACTCTTGACCAAATACAAACAGACTAATGCTACTCAAATTTCCGATCATATTCATGAGTGGCATCGTTGTCGACAAATGGTTAAGACATTTGTTCTTGATCAACTCCTTGTTGAATGGTTCATTAAGTCCTTGTTACCATCTATAACTGAGGATGTGGCTAAAGGTGGCATCGTCACAAAAGAGCAAGTTATCGCTCGTGCTCAATATTTAGACTTGATTTATACTTAGTCTGGCATGCTCTATGAAAAAATTCCTAATGCGCTGCGATCTAATTTCAATGTTCCTCCTCAAATAAAGGACTCTCATGCCGGAGAGGACTTGATAGGCACTGCAAACACACACCACGATACTGCATCTGATCCTGCTCCTACTTCCAAAATTAATGCTGTGTCATTTGACAAAGGAAAAAGTAACAAGCAACCAGGAGGTAAGAAAAAGGGGAAATCAAAGAAAAAGAAAACTTCTAACCCGCAGGAGAGATCATCTGATCAACCATCTGGACCTTGGAAACCTTGTTATCCATGCATAATTTGTAATGAGGAACACTTTGTTAGGGATTTTCATCACTGTGTTGAAGTCTCAAAAATCGTTAAGACTTCTCATGCATCAACTGTGTTGACAAACCCATTTCCAAATCTGGACACAAATTTGGTTGCTACGGATCCAACTCCTAGTTCCCAAGTGTTAATGTTATCCACCACAAAACCTTCACAAGATATTTTGGTATCGATGCAAAATAAAGACTATGGTAGTCCGGCCACTAGTCAACCTACTACCTCGACAACGAATCCATCCAATGAATCAGTACCACCTACTATTATTCCTGAATTGACAATTAAGCCACCAAAGGGAGTAATTCATAAATTGACATATAATCCTTGAGCAAGAGCTGCACAAAATTATAACATAGTTGAATATTTGGCTCAATCCCCTTCAGCTATGTCCACTCTTGAGGTATTACAAAATTTTCCCTCCTAGAAACAGGCTTTATTGTCGGCCATTGGTGGAATTGATCCAAATGATTCTAATCTTGTCGTCTTTAATCATACGGGCTATGTGTTGCATTTACCAATAGAATTGGCATTCTCCATACAAGTAAATTTTCTCAATCACCTTGTTCATTGCACTATTATTGATGAGGGAGCATTTACGTGAATTATGTCTCTAAACTATTGGAAGTCACTTGGCTCACTACAATTATCGCAATCATCAACGACGTTGAAGGCTTTTGATGGAAGAACATATAAACCTTGTGGTATTATCAATAATATGCAAGTTGAATTAGGGGAAAATTGTAAGTATTGATGTCGAGGTTGTTGAAGGACCCCTTGACTATACTATTTTACTCGGAAGACCATGGGTATATGCAATGAATGCCATTGTTTCTGCATACTTTAGAATGATTGCCTTTCCACATAAAGGTACAATCATAGTCATTAATCAATTATCCTTTTTTGCCTCCTCTTCGCAAGTAATTGGAAGTGTTCCATTTGTTCACTTACCCCAGCTAGAAATTTAGAACATTGGTGTAGGACTCTTAAAGGATTCCACTCTTATGGGAACCTTTGCATTACTGCCGCCCGTGACGTCAGCAGAAATTGCAAGCATAGAGACCTGCTACATGATCTCTTCCACTCTATCTGGCTTAAGGGAGAGTACGTGTGATTCTGATATTTCTATGTTGGATGATGTTTTACCGCCCAACCCTATTAAGCTGGCATAGAAATCAATCTATTTGTCTTGGGCGGCAAATCCAAAATCAGCATCGCCGAGTGTTTGGGTTGATCGTTCATTAGATTTTGGTACTCCATCTGATTCGTTTTCCTCAAAATTTTTGACAAATGAAAATATTTTGGAAGCTATGATGTTAGAAGGAGAATCATGGGAAGATTATCATCATCGTTCCCATCTTCCTGATTATGAAGAAAATAATCTCAGTGAACTATATCACCCATCCATCAAAACTTTCTTTTCGAATTCTTTACAGATTAATGAAATTGACTCTGAGCGAAATTTATCTAATATCGAAGAAATAATTTCTACCGATATTTCGACCAAATCTAGCATTGTAGAAAATATTCATGTCGGTGTATCTTGTTCTCCATCAGAACTTGATTCATATCGCTCTCTTTTTCGTGAATTTCGTGACGTATTCGCTTGGTCTTACGAGGAAATGCCAGGCATAGATACTAGAATAGTTGAACACACTATTAATATGTATCCTGATGTCAAACTGGTGTGTCAACGACTTTGTCCTGTTTATCCAAAGAAAGCCACTAGCATCAAAGTAGAAGTTGAAAAAATTTTGCGTGCTGGTTTCATTTATCGTGTTCCGCTAACTGAGTGGGTTTCCGATATCGTTCCTGTTATGAAAAAACAAGGAACCATTAGAGTGTTCGTCGATTTCAGGATGTCAATCAGGCTTGTC
The DNA here is from genome assembly GCA_034641835.2 of Pinus albicaulis. Taxonomy (NCBI): domain Eukaryota; kingdom Viridiplantae; phylum Streptophyta; class Pinopsida; order Pinales; family Pinaceae; genus Pinus; species Pinus albicaulis. The sequence goes on along the minus strand of CM076584.1, from coordinate 244,403,530 downwards.
CAAAATACAACTATCCTACTCCCTTTATCGATCAGATTATTGACGATTGTGCTAGATGCGAAATTTTTTCATTCATGGATGGATTTTCCGGCTACAATCAAATCAATATTCACCCAGATGACCAACATAAGACAAAATTCATATGTCCGTGGGGAAAATTCACATATAGGAAACTTCTGTTTGGTTTAAAGAACACTGGGGAATATTTTCAGAGAGAAATGGATTATGCTTTCAACGACATCAAGCACATTGTTCAACCATATCTAGATTATTTACCAGCGCATTCACGAAATCAGACTGATTGCCCGATTCATTTGAGAGCCATTTTCTTACGCTGTCGACACTACAAGATATACCTCAATCCACACAAATGTGTTTTTTGTGTTGGTTCTGGTTGATTGCTCGGATTCGTAGTCTCAAAAGAAGGAATTCAAATAGACCCACTGAAGGTACATGCTATTCTTGATTTTCCTACACCATCAAACTTACTTCAGATACAGAAACTTCAAGGAAATGCTAACTTCCTGAGAAGGTTCATTCCAAACTACGCTGAAATGGATAAAGGATTTACTCAACTATTGAAAAATGGGGTTCCCTTCCATTGGGACCAAGTTGCGTAAGCTTCTTTTGATGCTGTAAAGCACCATATTGTTCGAGCGTCATTAATGTATCCTCCTAATTATCAAAATGATTATTTCCTATATATCACCGCGGATGAAACGACCGTCACTATGGTTTTGGTCCAAGTAGAATATGGAATTGAACATCCGATATATTATTTGAGTCCTAATCTCAATGATACAGAAGTTAAGTACTCGTACATGGAAAATATTTCCTTGGCAGCTGTTCAATATGTCCAAAGATTTTTCCATTATATCCTGCACCGAAAAACAACAATAGTTTCAGATTGCAACCCCATGCCTTACATATTATCATGTCAATGTTTGAGGGGAAAATATTCAAAATGGATTGTCATTTTGCAGGAATTTGATTTGGAATTCATCAAATCCATGTCAAAGAAGTCTTTAGTTTTGGCTGAGCTTCTCTGTGACCTTCCCTCTGATAGTACTGCTACTACATCAGAACCATCTATTCCATATGAGTCTTTGTTTCTGATCAGATCATCTGATCCTTGGTATGGAGATTTCATCATTTATCCCCAAACCCAAACTTTTAGACCTAATACCTCTTGCTCTGATCAACGACGTATTCGATACCAAGTCAAAGATTATCTGATCGTCGGTGATACACTTTATCGTCGTGGTGTCGATACCATTTTAAGGAGGTGCCTCACTCATGAGGAGGCCGAAAAAGTGTTAAATTATTTCCATGCTGGGGCTTGTGGTGGACATTTATCTGGATATGCTACCATGCAGAAGATACTCCGCGCAAGTTAATTTTGGCCTACTATTTTTCGAGACTGCATCCTCGTAGTCAGAAGTTGTCATGCATGCCAAATTTTTGATTGTAAAATCCACAAAGCTCCAGCGCCAATGCATCCTGTTGTCTCTACTGGACCATTTATGAAATGGGGTATTGAATTCATGACCTATAACCCTCCTTCGTCTGGGGGGCATGGTTATATTATTTTCGCAGTCGACTATTTTACCAAATGGGCCGAAGTGATGCCTACATTCAACAACACAGGACAAACAGTTGCATTTTTTTTCTTCAACCATGTTATTGCACAGTTTGGGGTCCCACAGGATATAGTTACGGATCATGGGAAGTATTTTCGAAACCATATGATGTCTAAATTGACTGCCAAGTTAGGATTGTCCCATGATAATTCTACTCATTGTCCATAATCAAATGGAAAAATTGAGGATGTTAACAAAATTCTTAAATGAATGCTTCAACGAATGATAGGAGTCCGTAAAAGGAGTTGGCACTTGATCCTATACTCTGCCTTGTGGGCATATCGAACCTCAGTGAGAAACACGACTGTATTTACTCCTTTTCAATTGGTGTATGGTCTGGAAGCTATCTTACCAATCCAATGTGAAATATCATCATTAAAACTCGCGATAGACTTGTTACTTGAAACCTCAGAAGAAGAAGCGTGTCTCCTTAACCTAATCCATCTAGATGAAATGTGTCGTGAAGCCCAATTGGCCAACAAAGCACATAAGAGATGTATAAAGGCGCAGTACGACAAAAATATCCAGCCTCACATCTACTTAGAGGGTGACTTGGTCCTTATTTATGATCAAGAAGATGATGTTATAGGTATAGGGAAATTCGAACCATTATGGCATGGCCCCTATATTGTAAAAAGAGTTCTTGCTAAGGGTGCCTATGAGTTAGTTGATTAAGATGGGATTTCATTGGCACAACCTAGAAATGGGTTGTATTTGAAATGTTACTATGCTTAATCATGAGTGTAGTAATTTTTTGTATTATATTATTTATATGCTGTTGATTTGCATTCACTATCTTAATTTGTTTTTAGAGTTTTCTTAACGTTAGTAATCTGCTTTACATTTCATCACAGATGACTGAATCTTCGGAACCATTTATTGGATATGCTGATGGTGCTAGTCATAGTATGTAGAATCTATCCTTTGCAGCGTGGGCCATTTTCGCTCCAAACGACGAGTTAGTGAGTTTTCAAGGGATTTGTATTGGTATATCGACGAAAAATATCATTGAGTATAGCGCGTTGATCGAACTTCTCTCCGATGCCATTTCATTTGGTATTAACCGCATAATCATAAGGTTAGACTCACAACTTGTGGTACTACAACTTACTAGTATTTATACTGTTAGAGATCCAACACTTCTTAGGTTGTTCCTAAGAGTTTGACTTTTGGAGAGACATTTTGATTTCATTCAATAATAACACATTTCCAGAAATTTGAACACTGTAACTGATTCATTAGCTAATCAAATTTTAGATATAAATTTGCGACATAGGTAAAGAAAACATTAACATCATTGAATAGGATTGCGCATTAAACATATGAAAAAATATGAAAACATATAGATAGATAGTTATAGGTTTTTTACAAAATTTGTACCCAAGACACATTGGTCATCTGACCTCAAAATGTATGCAAAATGTCACAAGTAAACTAGTGGTGCTCGTGGTAACATGCTATAGATCTAGAAATCCTACGGAGAAACCGCATCCAATGGTTAGGAACCCCAATATTGTGTCGCTGCAGTCGCATGGGAAGCTCTTCGATCTGGAAATCCAGGATCCTGAAGGTCAACCCCTCTATGTGCTGCTGAAGCTCAGCCAGAGTCTCAACCATATCAAGGTCCTGAAGGACTGCTCTCCCGACAACCCTCTCTGCTGGTGCATCTGCTTCACGCTCTGGTTCCTCTACTGGTTGAACACGACCAATATCTACATTACATCAAACATTTAGTTTAGTCTTGGAAAGAAATAAAAACAAAAAACATTGTATAAACCTTATAAAAATAAAAAAACATGGTCGAATCATTCTTACATATTGCACCCCACTAAGCGCCTTCTGGTAATACTAGATCTGGATCTCCTCGGAAGTCAATGCCTGTGGATGCATACTCATTGATGGTGACAATATGTCACTGGAACCAGGCAAAGAATGCAGTCAAGAACACAATGGTTTCTTGGCCTACATGCCGACCCATGAGTTCTACCCATCTCTGCATTCGAGGATCTCTAGGACTATATATATCCAATGTTACATGTTGTGGCTGCATCAGTGGAATCCATTCCAAAGCGAAGGAGATAAGGATTGAACCATAACTGAAATTTTTCTTCCTTCCTCCCTTTGCTTTATTCAGTTGTTCCTTTATCTGAGAGAGAACAGCTTCATACCAGTTGAAGACTGTTGGCTCTAAGCACTCTAGCATACTGCATATATGATTGGTTCACTACATGTAGTGTAACGGTGCCAGCAAGTTTAGCGATCATGAAAAGGATGGTTCTCAAAGGCAAATCCTTGACATCCCAGATGTTTATTTTTCCATCTTTGCTAGGTTCTAACCCTAGATAGTAATACTGCATAACATAATCCCTTACTGTCTCTCCTCCAACGGTAGAACCTGTGAGAAAAATTGGCAAACCTCTCCTCAAAAAAATTGTGAGAAAATACACATCCTCAACTGTTATGGGAACCACTTTGTTCATAATGTGAAATACCTTTATCACCGGATCCCATGCTCAAACTAAGAACTCCAAGAGTTCTATTTGTTGCCTCATTCCCGACAATTTTAAGTACTTAAGTAGTCCACAATCTCTTAAGGCTCTTACAGTACCTGGATCATTCAAGGCAATCATATCTTGTTATTCATGTTCTCTTTCCCTCCATGTAATCGTCCTTATAATCTGATGGAAACCTAAAAATCAACCATAAGATTCATTAGATTCCAATCATTGCAAAAAACTAGGCAAATTTTGTACACAGCATGAAAACCAAAAACTTTAACTGGGCCCAATGCACTCCCTAGGCTGAGACAGTGCGTTGCACATGTAGGTACCCTTCACTGTACCTGCTATGCAATGTAGGTTTCAACATTCAGGGGTGCGTTGCCCTCATTTTGGGCAGAATTTACCCTAGGTGCCTCAAAACCATAAAAATTGCAAATAATGGAAATGAAATGAATACTGAAGGAAAGAGGAGGTTCATGGCACTAACTTGGATCAAACGATGACGAAATCCATCCATAGAAACAACCGCAATCAACGACTGAAGTTCGGGGGCAAAATCAGGTTCAGAGCTCCAAAATGCAAATTGTAACTATGGAATGGTAAAAATGAATAGTGAAACTACTTTTTATAGTCATTTAATTGTTTGCAAGTTAAATTTATTGCTGTGACTATAGTTTTATTATGTTTTTATCATAAAACAGGTATTTTTAATCCATTTGATGTTGTTCTGAACAAGAAATAGAAACTGATGAACAGATTAGTCGTGCATATTTATTCAAAGAATGACTTGACCACAAAGCATACTTTTTCTCTTTATTTTTCGAGCTTTGTTAAAAATGAAAAAGGATTTGAAGTGCACTTTTATCTCTTTTTCAAGCTTCGATAACAGTGAAAAAGGAACCCTTGGAGTCTTCTTTCAGCTCTTTTCAGACTCCGATAATATGAAAATATTGCCGAGCACTTGTCTTTTTGAGCTCGTTAAAGGAAATGAATCGATATCTACTCAGTATAAGTTTAACCCTTTTCCGGACTAAGATGGATTATTTACGAAAAATGAATACCTTGGTTAAACATGACCAAAGAGGTTCTCTCAGATATTATTTTACACTTTTTTGGATCTGAGTGACAAATTTACGAAAAAGAAATTTTGGAGTTCTCTTTCATCCTCTTTTTCAGTCTTTCTAAATCTGAAAAAGGATCGAGCTATCACTGTCGTTAAGCTCGTTAAAACATAAAATAGCGACAAGCTTGTCAATCATGGCAAGAATCGAGTTTCATTCATCGCTAGACTCGTTAAATTATTAAATAGTGATACTTTATTCACCCGAAGAGTTGAATTATAGATCAATAAAATGTTATCCTCCTCAATCTTGTTAAAAAATAAAGAGGTACTGGTCGACAAATGACCGAGAAAAATTTGGGAAAAGTAAGCAAAGTTTCTTTTTGGTAGGAAGTCACTCTTGAACATGACACTTCTTTCACTCCATGTCCGTGACTGTTTAGGTTGGGTAATCATCTTGATGGTTCATTCACACCTATGGTTCATCATACCTTCACTTCGGTTTTGGGTCAATGCTTCCAACTCATCACAGTGCCACCAATATGTTCAAGAGAAGTCATCCAGTGATTAAAAACTCATCCATCTACAATACTTGTAAACCTTCATTTTCATGACCGTCATCCCTAAAAATTGCTATATCTAGTCATACCCTTGTCTCCGAAATCAGTAACTCTTGTTTTGAAATAAGGTGACTTCCTATCGACAACAAATCAATATCCAGGAAGTTCACTTAGAAACATCAGATTCCAGTACCATGAGGCTTGTTACAGCATCAACAAGATCCTCGCTTCTGGACCTTTGACCAAAATATTTTGTTTGGAATTTGACATTAAATCATCTATTCACACCTTACGAAATGTACTGCAGTACCTTGAGGGCCATTGACATTAATGGTGGTTCTTTCACATTTGTTAACAAATCACATCATTGGCTGGTAATCAAATGATGTCTTTCCATGTTCGACTACAAATCATATATTCACATGGCTAGACTTGTACCCGAATGATCGAGTGAACGAGATAAGAAGACCCCAGATCTAGTTTCATCCATCTGGGCTACGATTTCAGGATTGTTGTACACATCATCTGTATGGTTACCTTACATACAGTTTGTCATCCAAACATGGGCCTATACTTATAGGCATTTCTGCATCTGGGCAACATTCCAATGTAGACGACTTTCTGAATTATGTTTATGTTATTAGATTGTTTTACGTGCTGAACATGGGAATGCCTACCCTCAACAATTATGATCAAAAGAGGATATATCATGATGTAATGTATTGTAAGATTGATGCAGGTGACCACTTCGCTTCATTTCCAGACTCATCATAGTATAAAGCATCTCAATCAAATGTTCTTATTATTTGGATCTCATGCTTTAGGGGGCAATTTTTATAGGTCAATTTGGGCACCATTCCCAATGACCTGGTTAACTGGGCATCATTTCCAGGGCCAATGATCAAGGGTATATCATTCCCTGTCATTTCAATTGCTACATGCCCTAAGACAAGAAACAAGACAAATCAAGAAATACTTTCATCAAGCAAAGGTTTCCATGGTCTGAAGCTTATTATTTAGCATATGAGAGCTCACGAGAACAGGCTCTAAGGGGCCTAAGTGCATTGCATATGCAGGTAGCCCCATGCAAGGCTTCTCTGCAAAGCACTTCCTAACATTCATAGGTGTGTTGGTCACATTGGGAGCAAAATTCTCATTGTCCCAGAATCTCCACTTGGCCAGTGCCTTCTAGAAGAGTTCACATGTGTCAAGCTTCGAATCCAAGTGTCCATTTGACATCTACATGATTGGAAACATGTCTTGCCTATTTTTGGAAAGTTATTGATTGCAAAACAACCTACAGTGCATCTGTAAATTGAACACAGATCTAAGTGTTTGAGAAGGAATAATTTGAGTAGAGAAATGTTGGAGGATTTTCAATTGAGAGCTAGATTTGTGAAGCTACTGCTGGAGAGATTTATACTGTGATGAGGCTTGGGAACAATGCTAGAAGGTCACTTCAAATCAGTCACTAGGTTGTAACCTCTCCTTCTATTATCATTAAAGAGTACTTCTTATTTTTCTCTACATGCTTCTGTATTAGCTTTGATTTTCCGTATTGTAAGATCTTGGTTGATGTATGTGGTTTATGCTTTACTGATTTAGCTAAATAGCTTGAATAGATATTTATATTATTGCATCTTCTATTGTTTTAGTGTTCTTTCTTGTAGGAAGCATTCAACTCACAAACTGCTTGAATTTGAAGTTGCAACAGAAGCGACAGAAGGAGCCATTTGGAAGCGACTAAACAAGTAAGCCTCCAATCCTCTCTGTATATCTATTTTATGTTAGGAGAAATAGTCGTATAGTCTTTCACATGTTGTTCTAGACTAGCACCTGTCTAGGGAAGCGTAATTTATCCGTAGATTACAATTCTGGCCCAATAACCATAATGTTTATTTAATTGAAAGCAACAATAATTGATCCTCTTCATCTATTAGATAGCTCAGAAAAAAAATGTATGACTGTGACCATGTCACCAAGTAAATCCGAGGTGGGATCCTCCCTCTCGAGTAACAGATAATAAGTTGGCTTGGCCATTTGTCATTTCCATCTTATAGTTATATTGAAGTCCAAATCAGTACACTTGAAAACCTCCTAAAAAATATTGCAATGTAATAATATTACCAAATTTTCATGTGCCCAATAAATTTTAAAACATCTAAATAATTTAGAAGAGATAGTAATAGTTTTGGAATTAGTTTTCTTGTGAATTAGATCCAGCAAAAGCTATCACTTTTCTCATTGTAAGTAAGTGTTAGCGATTTTTTTCATATTTTATAGCATATGTATAAGAGAAATAAAAAATATTACTAGAACAACTGGAAGTGGAACTGATAGCTCTGTGGATGGATCTACTGCATCTTGATCACCAAGTCAAACTCTTTTTATCAATCACAAATTCTAGAGACCCGTATCCTCGTGTTGGTATATAACCAGTTCTTAGCTTTTGTGAGCAAACTATCTAGGTTTTATAAAAGGGAAAAGTAAGGGAATTTTATGTGATACATGGTTTCTAGGAATCTTCATAAAATGATTGAAAAACATTTTCTCTGTGGATGGATCTACTGCATCTTGATCACCAAGTCAAACTCTTTTTATCAATCACAAATTCTAGAGACCCGTATCCTCGTGTTGGTATATAACCAGTTCTTAGCTTTTGTGAGCAAACTATCTAGGTTTTATAAAAGGGAAAAGTAAGGGAATTTTATGTGATACATGGTTTCTAGGAATCTTCATAAAATGATTGAAAAACATTTTCCCATTTGGCGTCTTGGGTTAAATTTTGTGATACATCTAGGCACAAAATGTATCGTGTGCCTTGGGTATTGGTGGTGGTAAAATGTGTATGTGGTAAAGAAGGGTACGATCAAGATGTCTTGTGAGTATTGGTTAGCTATATATATCAAGATATTTACCAAATCAAAGTAGTAATGGAATTATTGTTTATCTCATGCTCTCTAGAATTTTCACGACCTTTGTAGATGTGTATTGCATCATTGTTTCCATCAGAATGTTCTTCCACATCTGCACTATTTCTCTCTTGCACATTGCAACCTAATGGCTCTTTTTAGTTCGCTTCTAACAGACATCAGAGTGAGGACTTGGATTTCACTTCTAGCATGCATTAGATTGAGGACTTAGATTTTTTTTTTAAACTCTATCTTGCCTTGACTAGGTACTCTACACAATCCTTAAGTTGTTGTATTCCGTCTTCTTCCCTCACAATAATTTGTTTCCTTCACACACTTTATCTCTTTCACTTACAACTACTTTGAACTGAAGCTTTCTACACACTTTTCACCTTCTCAAGGTGTCTACATTTTTTTCAGCTCAACTCTCTACATTTTTTTTTCTAAACACAAAAAATAAAAGAATCCACTTTTCATAAAATATTTTCTTTCCATATTGGATTTTCTTTTCATATTGTTTTGATTTTCTTCTACATTTTGGAGGGTTTTAACACTTTCCTTTGATTAGAAAAACAATGGATTGTTGATATATGCTTCACTTGGATAAGCATCTTCAACATTTGGTGATTCTTCTGGAAAATCACTCTATTGTTCAACAATGAAAAATGCTTGACCACTTTACCTTCACAAAATAAGAGTCTTTAGTTTGTTGAGCTATGGTAGCTCAGGAGGTATTCTTCACTAGCTTGGCGCCTTAGCTTGTGAAGAATATTAGTCAACATTGTAAATGCTTACTTAAGTGGAGAAAGTAATTAATAAACTCCTTCCTAAGTTTTAACTTAGGAAAATTACATTTGATGTGTTGTATTATTTTGTTGACTTAATGAATCGTAGTCTAAAGTGATGAAGATAAATAATTTTACTGACCAAGATCCGAGCCATTGATCTCAAGAGATGATACAAGGGTTTGATTAGGAGGCTCGAGGGCATGTGTCCTTAATTGAACATGCTTTGATTCCTTCACAGACTATGTCTCCTTTGCCTACAACTACTTCCAAGTAAAGCTTACCACACATAGGACTCCACCTTCTCAAGGTGTCCAAATTTTGTCTAGCCCATAACTCCATTCCATCTTCATTCTAATCAAAGAAAAAGAAGAACCCCCTTTGCGCAAGAGATTGTATTTTTGCATTGTTTTAAATTTTCTTATTTCTATGTGCTTTTTTGGTGGGAACTTGGGGTGGGAGGGGGTTGCTCAACGCTTTTCTTTGATTTTCAAAACATTGGAATCTGATCTATGCTTCACTTGGAAAAAAAAATTCAACACTTAGTGGTTTTTCTGGAAATTCACTCTATTGTTAGACACTTAAAAAGAACTGACCACTATACCTTCACAAATTAATATTGAGTCTTTACATATAAATTTTCTTTTCACCATTGAGCCTAAGTGATTTGGCCACCTTAATATTTCTTTGAAGACTATATCAGTGGGATGTTTTTCTCTTGCATCTGTTATAAGATCATTTTGCGAATTTGAAAATGTTGGATTAGAATATTTTCTAGATCCTATAGATATTCTTTTGGAATATTTACTTCCATACCATTTATTTTTCCACTTCAGTGACATTTGCATCTCTGCTAGCTGACTCTACAATAGCTATTTGTTCACATGGATCTACTCTTCTTGATATTTTATCATCCTCTCAATGAGATTTCTCATAGTCTCTGCTAGGTTGACATGTAATACTCATTTTTGTTTCCATATGAATTCTCTTCCACATATGCACTATTCATCTCTTGCACATTGTAGTTATGGTCTAGTTTCTATTATTTGGCTTAAAAATTTGCATGTTTGCTTGTAATTGATAGAATGTAGTTTCTAGAAGGTTGGTGCTTGAATGATTAATCATTAATGTAATATGGATGCCATTTCTATCTTTATTGATGTACAAATATGCAGGTTTTCATATATTCTACAACCAATTTGGCATTCTAGATATTTTTTATGAATATAAATGCAATATAATTTATCTCTCTCTCTCTCTCTCTACACACACACACACACACAAAGTCTAGGGGATTTGGGAAAATGATGCTCCTTACAATCTCACTCTAAAAAACTCTCTCACTCCTTCCAACCTTGGATGTGCCCTTTATTATGTGGTTTTTATATTAGGGTTTTGATATTTCATATTAGAAATATTAATTATTTAATGTATTATAATAGTTATAATATTCTATGTGGAGTTTTATAACAAGTCTCTCTTTTTGGCATTGCTTCACCCTAAAATAAGATTAGAGCCTTGAGTAAGCAATATGTTGTATCCTTGATCCAAAATATAACACTTCTATTAAAAAATTGATTTGCTATTGTGCATAACAAGGAATTATATTGACAAAGGTGGTTAGGAGGATAGATTCTTGAAATTTGTCATGGTTGATTGTGATAAATTTAAATTCAAATCTTATTAAATGTTTTTGATAATATCTTCCCAGACTTTCTCTTATATAGACAAATGCTTCTTGATGCATGGTGCATGAGTGTCTAAGAGACATGACTATTTCAAAATCACCATGAACTTGCATAAGTAGTCATTTAAGTATGATTGCTATTCATTATGTGCATCAAATGGAGAGGAGACAAGAGGAAGGGGTAGAGGATACTGAAGTGGGAAGATGGATAGGAGTATTGTAGAGGAAGGAGGTGTTTGACCACCAAGTGTAGGGTTCAATTTCAGTTGATAGTAATTTATTTTGAGGGAGGTGTATGTGCCAAAAGGGATTGGGAGATCTATGAAGGAGGGGAAGGATCTCTTGAAAATTCAAGAATCTATGTTTCTTCTATGTAAGGTCAATTATAATTCTTATGGATGGTTGTGGCTATCTTCGGATGAGGGTCTAGATCATATTTTAGCCTTCTATATATAGCTTTACAATCATCATCATAATACCATTTGTTAATAGTTTTGAATCTCAGAGGACATGTGAGTCACCGTGAATGCTTGTTATGAAGGAAGAAATCTTTGATAGCTTCCCAAAGAATATGTGTCCCTGATGATGGGTGGTGAGACCATTGGAAATGTAAGACATTAGTAAATATGCACACAACATTTATTTATAATCTTACATAAACTAGATTTAGAGAAGTTGTGGGTGGAGTGAAGAAATGAAGAAGTTGTTGATGAAGTCGATTTTCATAGGTGGGGGAAAACAATACTCAAAATTGAATGTGATGTAAGGTAAGGAGAATTTTGTGTTGATAGTGCACAACATTGTATTCAACATACCTGGAGTTCCTTGACCTCTTGAAAGGTTGACCATTTCCATTTCCATTTCGATCAAAGGGAGCATTCCTCTTTCCTTTGAACCTGTTGTTCCTTTTATTTCCATTCCCCCTGAAGTTGTTATTGTTTTTGTAGTCATCATCTCTGGGAGAGTCCCTTTTACTGGGGAATTCTCTAGCATAGTGAACAAAATTGTTACAATTATAACATCTTTGCCTTCTTCCTTTGGGACCCTCTCTTCCATGATTTTTATTTCTTGGACCAACATTGTTCTTCTTCTTTGCATGAGTGGTGAAGGCAGTAGGGTCACTTTCATTCCCATTTGAGGGATGGTCTCTCTCCATCATCCTTGTCTCCTCCTGAGTGCATCTCGTCAATAATTCATCAAAAAAAGGAATTATATTATTATTGAGAATAATGGTATTAAATACATACCATGGTCTGGGAAGTCCTCCAAGAGCAATGAGAGTGAGCTTTCGATCAAATATGACCTCTCCAATAACTAAGATATCTTTCTTGATTTTGGTGAGCCTCATGAAATATGGTTGGATGGACTCTCCCTTGTCCATCTTGATGTTCTTCAACTTTTTATTCAAAAAGAGAATTTTATTAGCATTTCTAGCCCTGAACATGCCAACCAACTTATCATACATCTCTTTAGATGTGCCTAGCTCGGAGATATAAGCAACCAAGTGCTTATGAATAAAATCCCTGATGAGTGCACATTTTTTCAAATGGTCATCATAAAGACTTCCAACCAGTCCATGAATATCTCTCCAAAACTGAAATGCTTCCCTTGCAACTATCTAGGAGCATACAGTACTGGTTCTACTGCCTTAAATTTAATTCAAGTATTGTAGGATAAGGTTGAGCCTTTTTCATAGGAAGAAACTCATCCTCATAAATTTTTTCTCTGCATGAAAACATAGTGCTAGAATCCTCAATTCAAGGACATCCTCAATTCCCTGTGCATGAATAGGGTCAAGAGATATTTGTCATAACCCACATTGATGGGTGTGAAATCAAATACAAATTCCATCATAATTCAAAACTGAGATAACTTCTGAGTGCACATTTTTGCAAATGGACATCGTAAAGACTTCTAGCCCATGAATATCTCTTCAAAACTGAAATGCTTCCCTTGCAACTATCTTGGAGCATACATTACTGGTTCTACTACCTCAAATTTAATTCGAGTGTTGTAGGATAAGGTTGAGTATTTTTCATAGGAAGAAACTCATCCTCATAACTTTTGTCTTTGCGTGAAAACATGGTGTGGAATCCTCAATTCAAGGACATCCTAAATTCCCTATGCACGACTAGGGTCCAGAGATCTTTGTCACACCCCACATTGATGGGTGTGCAACCCAGCACAAATTCCATCATAGTTCAAAACTGAGATAACTTTAGAGTGCACATTTTTGCTGAAATCCTCAATTCAAGGACATCCTCAATTCCCTGTGCACAAACAAGTTCCAATGATATTTGTCACACCCCACATTGATGGGTGTGCAAACCAGCACAAATTTCATCATACTTGATAACCAAGATAAATTCTGAGTGCACATAGTGTTGGAATCCTCAATTTAAGGGCATTCTCAATTCCCTTTGCATGAACAAGGTCCAGAGATCTTTGTCACACCCCACATTGATGGGTGTCCAACCCAACACAAATTCCATCATACTTCAAAACTAAGATAACTTCTGAGTGCACGTTTTTTCAAATGACCATCATAAAGACGTCCAACCCAAGAATATATTTCCAAAACTGAATTGATTCCCTTGGAACTGTTTGGGAGCATACATTACTGGTTCTGCTGACACAAATTTAATTCAAGTGTTGTAGGATAAGGTCGAGCCTTTTTCATAGGAAGAAACTCATCATCATAAATTTTGTCTCTGCATGAAAACATAATGCTGGAATCCTCAATTTCCTGTGCACGAACAGGGTCCAGAGATCTTTGTCACACCCCACATTGATGGGTGTGCAACCCAACACAAATTCCATCATACTTCAAAACTGAGATAACTCATGAGTTCACACTTTTGCAAATGGCCATCATAACGACTTCTAGCCCATGAATATCTCTCAAAAAATTAGATTCTTCCCTTGCAACTATCTAGGAGCATACAATACTCATTCTGCTTCCTCAAATTTAATTCAAGTGTTGTAGGATAAGGTCGAGCCTTAGTCATAGGAAGAAAATCATCCTCATAACTTTTGTCTTTACGTGAAAACATAGTGCTGTAATGAATATCATCAGCCTCCGCATCATCTACCAGTCCCTCACTAACGATGCCATTGTTTAGCTCCCCACTCTTCTTGAAATTCAAAATGGATTTCTTGTTTACTACTCCCTCAAATATGTTGAGATGATTTAACCACAAGATTTTTCTTCAGTACTGCCAGAAAATTCAACTATATTGTTTCTATTTGACCATTCTCCCTTTCTTCTAACATTCACTTGTGCACTATTGAGTTTACTATTTAAATTTACAAGAGTAACCTCAAGCTGGAGTGGTGTCTAAATGTGGACCTGGACATAGGGAAGTGACTCATTTTTCAATGATCAAATTGAATTTCTATCAAAAGATGTCCAGGACAAGGCCATTCACCATAATTCTCGACCTTCATTTTTAGCCTGCTTTATTTTTCTATGAACTTCTTTATCATAATATTTGTAGGTGTTATAAATTGGGGAACCATTGAAACACACCACATATGTTTTGAGACTACTTTTCTTGAGAAAATCGTCTAGATCTCATTCTACAACAATATTGTCGTGGTATCTTCCCTCTGTATCTGCAATACCCTCTCTCCACTTACCCTTTTCCATCTCTTTCAAGCACCATGCTTTAAGAAATATGCTAAACCATAAAGTAAACTTTAAAGATACTCCTAAAGAATTTCCACAATGTTCTCTTTTTTTATGCCGCTGAATTCGGATGATTTATATTTTGGAAGCAGTTTTCATATATATATTTTTTATTTTGACCTTGTGACATCTTACATAATTTATGTAACATGTGATTTTTCTGTAGTACCCATAATTGTGTATGAAAACTAATTATGGGTAATCCATAAAAATTATGAGTTACATAAATGATTGAAATTATTGAGTGTCATTTTTAGCTCCCCACTATTCTTGAAATTCTAAATGGATTTCTTGTTTAGTACTCCCTGAGAGATGCTGATATGATTTAACCACAAGAGTTTTCTTCTGTTCTGCCAGAAATTTCAACTAAATGTTTCTATCTAACCATTCTCCCTTTTTTCTAACATTCACTTGTTGACTACTGATTTCACTATTTAACTTTACAAGAGTAACCTCAAGCAGGAGTGTTGTCTGAATGTGGACCTGGACAGAAGGTAGTGACTAATTTTTGAATGATCAAACTGAATTTCTACCAAAATATGTCCAAGACAAGGCCATTCACCATAATTCTCGACCCTCATTTTTAGCCTATTTTATTTTTCCATGAACTTATTTATCATAATAGTTGTATGTGTTATAAATGGGAGAACCACTGGAACACACCACACATGATTTGAGATTATCACTTATTGAGAAAAGTGTATAGATATCATTCTACATCAGGGATGTTGTGGTATCTTCCCTATGGATCTGCAATACCCTCTCCAAATGCACCAACAGTGTTGTATCTTTCCAATTATATGCTTCCTTCTCCATCTAAGATAGCAACAACTTCTTCAAATTATGGCTTCAAAGGTTCCTCTGTGAGCTTGTAAAAAATTTGATTTTTTTTCATCAAATGTACCTTGCAGTGTTGACTCGTCTCTCCACTTACCCTTTGCTAGCCCTTTTAACTGCCATGATTTAAGAAATATGCTAAAACATGAAGTAAACTTTAAAGCTACACCTAAAGCATTTCCACCATGTTCTCTCTTCTTATGCCACTATATTTGGTTGCTTTATATTTTGGAAGTAGTTTTCATATTATTTTTTTTATTTTGACCTTGTGATATCTTACATAATTTATGTAACTCATCATTTTTCTGGAGTACCCATAATTGTGTATGACAGTTAATGGCTATTCTATACTAATTTATTGGACCTATGTTCTTCCCAAATTCAATGTGAGAGGTTTGGCAGTATGATTGCATGTTTCTAATATTCCTCCATAAACGTTTTATCTCTGCATTTTCCACCTTCAAAATTAGAGTTCCGTGATCCACATCAACAAGATTGGTTCAGAAATAAAACTGCAAAGGTACTTTAGGATACAAATTTTACATATGGGTGGATTTTTGGTAATTAATTTATATGTCTGTCATACCTACGGAATAGGACCCCCCAGATCCAAACTAATGTGCATTTTTATGCAAATGTATAGGTTGAAAATAAAGTGGAAATGTTGTTAAGAGAGGTTTTTAATTTTCTTTGTTAGATAGGATAGAAAATCGCCACATATTGATCCTTTTATTTTGGTATTAATTTTACTAACTCAAGGAGACAAATTTCAAATCTTGAAGGAATGTTGCATAAAGAGATAGTTAAATTTGAGGTGATATTATAGATGTATATAAAGGATGTTTAATATACTTTAGGTTGTCTAACATGATATTATACTAGAAAAATATTTCTACTTAATGAATATTTTCATATTTGTTTATAGAAATTTCTTAGTTGGAAATAATTTATTCATAGAGTAATTCATTCTTTTAATGCAATCTGTGAAATTCAAATAGTGTTTGTTGCAAGAGGCCATCATTAGTGACAGACAAGTTGGAAGACTTGTTGTTGATATTTCAAAGCTAAACAATATAAGACGTCTTATTCTTTATGAATCCTATGAATGCGATCATCATATTTGCCATTATTCATAACTGCGTCATATATACTCATTTTTTTTTACTTTTTGGCATGCAAATCAGCCTTTTAAAAGGTAGATTTTTATGTTGTCACAACATATTTACATGATTCACAAGGTGGGAAATCAAACTTTAGTGTAATTGCAGATTTTAGGTTTTATAATTATAGGTTATTTATAGGTTGTAATTGTCTTCACCGTTTCACTTTTAATTGAGCGTTCAACCGAACATATTGAGTATCTTATACATAAATATTTGTGATTTAGTATAAACTCTTTTTCTTCATTAGAATTAAGTCCATTTTGTACTGGAAGATACTTGAACACATTGTTTTTTTTCCAATGTTTTTTCATTCTTAAAGTGAAATAATTACTATGTTATTGTTTGGTGTCCAATGCTGAAAAGATATACTCTTATTGTAATAAGTTTCAACTTTCTTTATTTTTTGGTTGTTGTCATGTTTTGAGTGTGGACTTGTGAAATTCCAAATCGCATGTCACTTTATGTAGAGGAATATATATATATATATATATATATATATATATATATATATATATATATATATATATATATATATATATATATATATATATATATATATTTTCCACATGGTTCCTTGGAGATCCATGTTACATTTGCATAGAAATTTAGATATCATTTAGATATCTAAAATTTCTAATTTTAATTTGAATATTTACGTGATAAAGGAAAGACAAATGTCCCAATTATAAAAAGTCACCCAAAAACAACAACATTGAGATTTTTCTTTCATTCAACCTGTAACATACTGCATCTTTCTTCATCAATGCTCTTCTTCCATATGCTATCCCATTATGACATTTCCTTTGCAATATTTGGTGCATTTGCGAGTTATGGGTCATTTGTAGGCTATAAATGTCTTCAGATTTTCACTTCTAATTGAGTATTCAAATCAACATATTGAGTCTCTTATATGTAACTATTTTACCTCCACCCACTTTTCATAACTTCCATAACAATTAGGTAGGGACCTATAGCTTCGATGATGTTTTGCTTGTTTAGTAAAAGATTGTCAAGACTTTAATTTATTGAAAGTTGTAGAATTTACAATCTATAAAGTTTCAAGATATCATTTTTAAAAGTCTAATTCTTTAAAGGGTGCTAGCTCAATGCAAGAGCACCTGCTTTACAAGCAGGAGGTTGGTGGTTTGATTCCATTGTGCCCTTGATATTCATATGGAATGGAGGCGATTATTTTTTGGTAACAGAGGCTCTTTTGACCATCACCAATGAGCTTATGGTGACAATTTTAGACCCTCACGAATATATGAAATGGTGACGGTCAATGAATTCCACCATATATACACATTAATAGTGACTACCATGAAAGGTCTATCACCATAAATCATTGTTGTTGACATGAAATGGTGAGGGTCATTGTTTGTCATTATAGTCATTATTCGTGATGGACCCTGAAGTCACCAATGGGTTTAGCATGACATTTTTTGACCCTCACCAAATACGAAATGGTGACGGTCAACTAACATCACCATATATATGCACCAATAGTGATGGCCATGAAAGGTCCATTACATTAAATCGTTGTTGTTTGCATGAAATGGTGACGATCACTATCCATCATTATAATAAATATTCGTGACGGACCTTAAATGTCACCACAACACATAATTTCAGTGACACTACCTTTGGTGATGTTCAGTGTTTTGGTGACTGAGGCTATTGTCCATCACCATTGCTCATATGAAATGGTGATGGTCACTATCCATCATTATAAATAGTTATTGGTGACGAACCTTGAATGTCACCACAACACTTATACTTTCGGTGATGCCACCTTTGGTGACGTTCAGTTTTTGGTGATGAGGGCTCTTTTGGTCATCACCAATGAGCTTATGGTGACATTTTTCACCCCTCACCAATGTCCTTTTTTCTTGTAGTGGAATTAATAGAGGTTTGTGGCTTACATTGTTTAGTAGATATTTGAATGATTCTTATTGTATGCTTGATAATTTTATCCACTAGTATTATATTGGAGATGGGATTCCATTTACTTGTGGCAAAGATTGAGTATGTAGGGAAAATCTATATATATAGAATTTCTTGTTTCACATTAAGGACAAAGGTTCATACTTTCTTATGAATTGTAGATGTGTTATGCTATTGTATGTCTTGCAGAGAAATTGGATGTAAAATTGAAGACAAAGCATTATTATACTTAAGATTTTTGTGTATGGTTTATGATACATTGCAGGGAAGATGTTTATATTCAGTCAGAGGTTCATGAATATGATATGTATGATGTTTTTTCTTTTTCTTTGAAATTGTATGCAGGATTGAAGCCAATGTGCCACTGCTACTTGTTCTTTGAGATTACATAGATCGAGTATGATTATATATTGCTAGAGAGTAGGGATGTTTTCTTGTTCCATATTTTGGGAGTGGTTAATGGAGCTTTAAGGATCATAATTATTTATTGAAGAGAACAAAGTTTAGTAATTATTAACAACTTATGCTTGTAAAATTCCCATGACGATGTTGTTATTCGATAGAGTGATTAGTTAAATATTCCACAGTATGTTGATTTCTTTGAAAAGATGATTAAGTACTAACTGACGTATCATTGCATAAAGGTCCATGAAATATTTTATTCTTGTATATGAAAGCATTCTATCATTAGGGTTTGGAAAAGGAATTGAAGTCATAATTTTTTATTGAGCGAGTAGTTTATTGTATTTAAATGTGGGTCTCGTCTAAAATATCTTGATGAAACTTCGCCTACCAAATCAATGACTATTATAGGTGGTCCTAGTGTGAAATATTTTGGAACGTGGATCACAGGAGGTTAGAGGGAGTAGTGGCTTCCTTGTAGTATTATTTGGAGAATTTAGTTGAGTTAGCTTCCTCTAGTAGGTAGGATGCTTCACATTGGCCCAAGCATGCACTAGTGTAAGATGTAAGGATTTTCCTTAAATAATAATAAAATATGAAATAGACAACAACAACCATGATTTTCCCCAATTGGGTCTTCACCTAAAAATCAAGTTTCCCATGCAATGATGTGTTTGTTGATCCATTGATGTGCTTTGTGATTCATATGATCTTATATATTATTCACACTTTGTATATGTTATTTAGCAATGCTCAACTCAGTTGTTCATTAACATCGTAAAATAAAATTAAAATACTAATTGCATGAAATATTGATTCAACTAGATCCATCAAGAAGAATCTTGATCTCTAGAAGGAATATATGGAAAAATGTGCAGCCAAAATGAATTTTTATCAACCAAGAGAAATTTATCAAAAGGATCAAACTTCATATTTTGTAAGATTTAAATTAGGTCTTATTGGAAATTTCTTAGAACTAATGTTTGGGTATCAGTAGAAAGTGGGTACCAAATACCTTGGATCTATCCCAATAGATGACGTGGGAAAGAAACAATCTGAAAATAATTCCAAGGCAGTCAATTCCATTTTGGGAGGTCTTATAAAATCAGACTTCATGAATCTAATGCAATACACCACCATAAAATAAATGCGGGACAAATTGGTCAACAAATTTTAAGGGGATACAAAGGTAAAAGGTGTTAAGCTACAATTATATATAATTCAATATGGATCTCTTTAAATGCATGAAGATGAAAGTGTTCCATTTTTTTCCTTGAAGTAGATGAAGTAGTAAATAGTATGAAAGGTCTTGGCTATAAGTTTAAGGAAGCTACGATTGTTGAGAATATATTAAGGTCACTAAATCATAAGTTCAATGCAAAAGTTCCAGAAATTAAAGAAATGTAGGACTTGAGTAAGCTATCCCTAGAATGACTCCATGACAATTTGACAACCTGTGAAATTTAGAAATAAAGGGGACCAATCGGTAATCAAAGAAGGTGCCTTCAAAGCTATAAGAAAAGGAAAAAAACAACTTGAAGACACCAACTATATCTTAGATGAAAAAGACACAAAATTCTTCAGGAAGCTATAGAATGGAATTAGAAAGTTAAAAGGTAATCTTCCATTTAAATGTTTTGATTGTGTAAGGGTTGGACACTATGTTGCTAAATGTCCATACAAAGAAAATGTTGAGAAAGGAAAGAAAATTTCTAAGAATAATGTCAAAAATAATTTCACTAAAAAGAAAAGTCTCTATTCTCATGAAGATAGTGAATGTTTATCTAATGATGAATATAATGGCTTTGACTCTAAAAAAGAATACAAAATCTTCATGGAATTTGAGGATCAAATAGAAATTGAATCAGGTAATTTTTATTCAAATGATTTAATGGATGCATTGAAAGAGATGGAACGACTCAAAAATATAAATAAGAATCAAGAAAAGGAAATCAAATTTTTTAAAGATAATAGCTTAGTTGTAGAAAAGACCCAGTTAAACATTTGTCTAGAGGATGGGTATAGGAAGTACTAAAGAAACAACTGGAAGAAAATTAAAGGCATTGCAAGAAATTAGAATATGAAATTGTGGGACTAAGGAAAGAAGTTGAGAAAAAAAAAACTCAGTTAAATCTAAACCTAAAGTTTACAAAGGGATATGAAATATTAGACAAGATCTTTAGGGTTCAAAATTCTTCATTAATTAAGACCGGTCTCGGATATAATGTAGCTCAAATAAACTATCAAAACCTATGATTTCTATTGGAACAGGTCCAAATAGTTATGCTAGTGCAGTAAAAGAATTAAATGGTCAAGGCAACAAGGCTCAACTAAAGTAGAATGAATCAAGCCATGCAAACTTGAAACAAAGGAGACAACCAAGAGTGGAGAGGCATTCTTTCTAAAATCAAGAGCCATGATATTCAAAGAAAGTCTTCACTCCCAGGTAATCATATTTATATGGTCACTAATTTTCTTTTCATAATTTTGGTCAAAAATATATTCACTATTTAACATATGAAACTATCAAGACCCGAGAATGAAGAGCCAGATATAACATAAATAGATCAGTAAAGGCTATAAATTCCTTTAATAATAATAATAATTCCTTTTCTCCTCTTCTAGATTATGTTGAATGTTCTATATGAAATACCTTTGGGCATGAGGAGAGTGAATGTAGAAGCAGGTTGATTCCTTCTTATAATAATAATGAATGAAAAATCCTCCTCAATTTTGGAAAAGGAAGACCCCCTCTTCAAAAAAGTGTGGTATAGCTCTATATGTAAGGGATCAAGACGACCTGTGGCATGTTGACAGTGGTTGTTCGAGACACATGACATGTGACCAAAGTAAATTTGTTTCTTTTAATGAAGTAAAGAAAGGAAAAAATGTTTGTTCTGGTAATAATTGATGTGCTAATATTAAAGGCAAAGGATCCACGATCTCAAAAGATAAAACTGGAGCTCAAAAATGTCTTGGCTGTAAATGGCTTATTATGAAACCAACTGACAAAATAGAAGAAAAGATAGATCAACGACTTAAAATTATCCTCTTCGATGGGGAAACCTACTTTAAATTACATAAATTAAAAATTATTGGATGATTCAAAAGAAAAAAACCTCCTTGTTCAAATGGCACCCCAAAGGGTGCTTCTGATTTAATTTTCCCTTAATTAATTTGGAAGAGAAATTGTAATTTCATCTCATGACAACTTGTATTAGTTAACTAGGTCAGAATGAATGCATTAGCTTAGGAGATTCAAGTTGAGGGTTATAAAGGAGGCATGTAGATTTCTCCCATGATTCAAAGGGGTCTAGTTGTAGTTATTTGTGAGTTGTAATTAGTTAACTCAAGAAATTGAGTTAAAATCAATTTAACTAGTTCTAACTAAGTGATGAACTAGTGAGAGGTCCAGTGAATTAAATATGAATTAATTAAAAAGTAGTGATTTGTCAGTTAACTGATAATTTTTTATAAATAGCTATTGCATGTCAGTTCTAAGGAAGGCCCAGTTGAGGTTGAGGTTAAAGGGATCATAACTATCAATTGTGTAATTAGAAAATTGTACAGGTTAGTTATAGAGTCATGTGGAGGCCAATGATGCATTGCGCAATCAATTCAAGGTAATTTCCTTTTAATAGGGATACAATTCCTCCAAGAATGCATGATCAAGTAAGGCTAAGTAGAGGCTAAGAATTCGTTAAGTAATTGACTTATTTTTCCTAGATCAGAGTGAGACAGTTGGCAAAGTGTAGGAATTTCTCTAAGAGAGAAAATCATTGTATTGTTTCATGATCTTGACTTTATACAATATACATATAGCGGGGTATCAGGTAGTGTGCTTTCCCCAGATACATATTGTGTTGTGCGATTGATTGTCTATTTCTCTTACTTGTTATGTGATTGTGTGATCGTGTTTTGTTTCCAAAAATTGTAGAAGGATTCAATATTTTGTTTTAGTACATTACAAGATCAGATTGAATCAAATTGTTAGATTTTATACATGGTACCAGAGTGCCAAAAATCACAATAAGAAGAGAAGATTTTTTTTTGTTTTGATAATGTTCAAATTTGCAGATTTATTCTTTAAGATCCAACAGTAGATCAAGATGTCTTTCAATGGCTTGAGACTCAAATATACACTTGAGGAAAATTTGAATTAGATAACATGGAAAGACATGATGGAGCCAGTGCTCAAGGACAACATACTAAAGGATTTCATGGATATTGATATCCCTTAACCCGCAACAGAGGATGCTCAAATTCTTGATGCATGGAAGAATAATGTAGCAAAGGAGCAAAGGATCTTGTTAGAGGGAGCTCGAGATCATATTGTCTTGAGTATCCATGGGAAGGAGACTCCATATGCTATGTGGAAGGCCTTGATAGATTTGTATCAGGATAACAATGACCATAGGAACCTGGCATTCAAAGAAAAGCTCAAAAAGATCAAAATGGAGAAGGGTGACACAATCCAAAAATACTTGATGAAGTTCACTTAGTGTCAAGATGAGCTTGGAAGTGTTTGGATAACTCTTTCCTCGGATGATTTGGTGAGCCTATATCTAATAGGACTTCCCAAGAGATGGAATTGCTACCATGACTCTGTGAATGGGAAGGGTCTATCGGATTGGGAGCGACTATGGTCTGAATTGACACATGATGAAATTCGGCGGAGCACCAGAGATGGATCCTCATCAAAGACTGATGACGAGGAGAAATATGCCTTGGATGGAAAGGAAAATAAATGAAAAGGGAAGGCATCCCATTCTAAATCCGAGTCCGAAATGGTA
The DNA here is from genome assembly GCA_034641835.2 of Pinus albicaulis. Lineage (NCBI taxonomy): Eukaryota > Viridiplantae > Streptophyta > Pinopsida > Pinales > Pinaceae > Pinus > Pinus albicaulis. The sequence goes on along the minus strand of CM076584.1, from coordinate 244,379,558 downwards.
GGAAAGAAGTGGGCCTTTTCAAAAGTAAAATGTTTCAATTGTCATGAGCATGGACACTATGCCACAAATTTCCCACAAAATAAGAACAACAAGAAGGCCTCAGGAGGAGAAATAGGTGAAGCATTGACTTCACAGTTTGAGTTGGAATTCACCCTCATTTCATGCATGGTGTCATCGGTGATGGGTTTTGTGTGGTACTTGGATAGTGGATCTTCATTCCACATGTATGGCAACAAATAATTCTTTAGTGGATTGGAAGAGAAGGATCTACAAATGCACATAAAAATGGGTGACAATGGGAGGTATAGCGCTACCGATGTAGGTACAATTACCTTTCAGAGGAAGTCAAGTAATCCACTCACATTAAAATATGTCATTTATGTTCCCGGTTTAAATAAGAATTTGGTTTCTGTTGCTATGCTGGAATATCATGCCTATGATGTGGTCTTCAGTGAAGGAAAGGCATTCCTTCGTCACAAATCCATGGGACACTTGAAAAATATTGGGGTTAAACTAAAGAACCTCTACAAACTAGATGTGGAAGACTGTGCTGTAGAAATTATATGCACTAAGCATGCATATGTCCTAGATCCACCTGATCTCACACTATTTAAATTTATGCAAGATACTGAATCATTCCACTTGTTAATCTTTTGTGGAAAATTAATTGCACACACATGTAAAGCATAAATAAAAATAATCGCACATAACACAGTTGATTTTAACTGGGAAAGCCTGAAGCTAAAAACCCCAACTATATATTATGTATCATGGAATCATATGACAATCCTCATACAAAGCTTATCAAGCTCTCAGTACAGTACAATCGTCATACACTAATCAGGAACAATCTTGCAAATCCATGCACTGATCTTTGCCCTCCTGCTAGCCTACCTCCAGTACGCAATCCCTGCTGAAGAATAGCTCTAAATGAATTCAAATTACACTTGCCTTGATTGCGCAATCCTCATTGGCAACTCCAATGTGTGTGCAATGCAATCAATGCATCACTATAGTCACAACATATGTTCTATCTTGCCCTTTCACCTATCTCTCCACTGGGTCTCCACTGAAACTGCCATGCACTGTAGTTAACTATTGTATTGTTCAGTTGATTAATGAGTTATTATTTTTGAATTAATTAACTAATTAATTCACTCCACTCTCACTAGTGTATCATTCAGTTAGACTAGATACAACCAGCTCAATTGAGTCTAACTAAGTTAAACTGAATACAAATCCATAACTACTTCTTCCAACTATGTCATAACTCTGCCACTTGAGTTCTAACTGAGTCATCCATGCATTAGCTCCAGTAAACCCTTAGGAATAGCATAATTCCTTATGTCAGTTGATGTGCCACATCTGTGCATTGAACTAAAGTGCTCCAAGAGAATAAGTTGTTGTTTAAAGTCCAAATATTATTAAGAGCTAATATTATTCGACATATCTATTTTTAGATCAGCGATCTATAAATAGACTTCGCCCAATATTATAAAAATAGAATTTCATCTATTTTTCCAACTTGATCGACCATCCAAAAATAGCATCCTGCAACTTCTGAAATATGTTCACCATGTCTAAAAATAGACATAGTCTAAAAATAGACTTGCGCCAAAAATAGCCTGTGGGCCCACTTAGTGAAGGCGACACTTTTCACTAAGCTCATAATCTTGTTGAATATAAAAACTCCCTATCAATAAGATAGGGATTATCCTGCACCCCGATCCTACCTCTATGGTATTCGAATTTTCTCCTGGTGCGCGTCTTCGTCAGAATATCTACATCCTGATCCTCCGTAGGAATGTACTAAAGAAACATGATCTTCCGCTGCACACAATCTCTGATATGATGATACCAGATATAAATATGTTTAGATCTATCATGAAACACATGATTAATCGAAAGTTTAATGCAACTCTGATTATCACAATGTATCACTGTGGGATCTAAATGTGAACCGAACAAACCAACCAGGATCTTCCTCATCTAGATAGCCTCAGATGCAGCTTGACTTGCTGCCATGTATTACGCTTCTGCTGAACTGAGTGCCGCGGATATTTGTTTCCTGCTGTACCAAGAAACTACTGTAGATTAGATACTGAAAATCCATCCTGATGTGCTCTTTCTCTCTGTTAGGCTTCCTGCCCAATTTGTATCCGTGAAGCCATGCAACTTCACCTCATCTGTCTGTCTGTACCATAAACCATACTTGGATGTGCCCCTGAGATATCTCAAGACATGCTTTCCTACCTTCCAAAGAGCTTGGTATGCTTAACCATCGCTTGTGAAAGCTAGTTACCCGCATAGCATATGTCCGGTATTGTATTGACTAAATACATGAGCGAACCCACCAACTGTCGATAAATAGTGGCATCCACTACCTCTGCTGATGTGGCATCCTCTTTCTTCCAATTTCTTGGAAGAGGAGTGTCGATAGGCTTGCAGCCTTGCATGTGAAACTTCTCCAGTATCTCCCGAGCATACTTGCCTTGAGACACAAACAGTTCACCTTCCCACTGCCATATTTCCAATCCAAGGAAATAATGAAGGAGGCCCAAATCCTTCATCTCAAATTCTTTTGCAAGATCTACCTTGCATGAGTGTATCAACTACTCATCACCTGTTAGTATTAAATCATCAACATAAATTACAATGATTAAAAGCTTACCCTCCACCATAATCTGGTACAGGTTTGCATCTGCCTCACTCTTGGTGAAGCCAAGTCCAGTGAAATAGCTGTCGATCCGAGTGTACTAAGCACGAGGTGCTTGTTTCATCCCATACAATGGTATTTTGAGCCTGCACACATGTGACTCACTGTTGAAGATCTCAAATCCTTCAGGCTGTTCAATGTACACCTCTTTCTCAATTATCCCATTAAGGAACGTAGTCTTCACATCCATCTGATGAATGTGCCAACCCATCTGCGTTGAGAGAGCAAGGATGGTCTGTATGGAAGAATACCGTGCGACAGGTGAAAAGGTTTCTTCATAGTCAATCCCCTCAATCTGTGAGAAGCCTCGGGCAAAAAATCTTGCCTTATACTTCTCAACACTCCCATCAGCAGCTTGCTTTACCTTGTAGATCCATCTTGATCCTACAACTGATTTTCCTACCGGCCTTGGAACAATATCCCAAGCACTGTTTCTGACAATGGAGTCATACTCCTCCACCATGGCCTCTACCCATGTGGGCTCCTACACTGCTTCTTCAAAAGAAGATGGCTCTGTCACGATACACTTGCTCATAAGAGCCATGTATCTAGTAAATCGGTCAGGTGACTGTCTCTGTCTACGCTATGATGTAGGGACTCCTACATTCTGTGCCGCATCAAGTTCCAGTCTCTCATCTTTTGTGGTACGCTTTCTGCCTTGTCTAATGTTTGGTTCTGCATGAGTGGAATCCTTGGCTCCATGAATCTCCTCTTGTGGCTGATCCACATTCGAAGGCTCATCTTTCGGAACAAGCAGTTCCTTCACTGCATGCAAGTCTACCTCCCTCTCAAGCATATCTTGTGCAGCACCCATGATTGTTCTGTTCTTTCTCTCCGTGACCCCATTATGTTATGGGTTATTAGGCGCTATGAGTTCTCTTCGAATTCCTTCTTTGAAATTACAGTACAGTACAATACAATCATCATACACTAATCAGTACAGTACAATACAATCATCATACACTAATCAGTACAATACAATCGTCATACACTAATCAGGAACAATCTTGCAAATCCATGCACTGATCTTTGCCCTCCTACTAGCCTGCCTCCACTGCACAATCCCTGATGAAGAATAGCTCTAAATGAATTCGAATTACACTTGCCTTGACTGCACAATCCTCATCGGCAACTCCAATGTGTGTGTGATGCAATCAATGCATCACTATAGTCAAAACAGATAGTCTATCTTGCCCTTTCACCTATCTCTCCACTGGGTCTCCACTGAAACTGCCATGCAATTTAGTTAACTATTGTATTGTTCAGTTGATTAATGAGTTATTATTTGTGAATTAATTAACTAATTAATTCACTCCACTCTCACTAGTGTATCATTCAGTTAGACTAGATACAACTAGCTCAACTGAGTCTAACTGAGTTAAACTGAATACAACTCCATAACTACTTCTTCCAACTATGTCATAACTTTGACACTTGAGTTCTAACTGAGTGCTCCATGCATTAACTCCAGTAAACCCTTGGGAATTGCATAATTCCCTCAATCCACTGATGTGGCACATCTATGCACTGAAATAAAGTGCTCCAAGAGAATAAGTTGTTGTTTAGTGTCTGATTATTATTAAGAGCTAATAATAATCAACATGCATCTATTTTTAGATCAACGATCTATAAATATACTTCGCCCAATATTATAAAAATAGAATTTCATCTATTTTTCAAACTTGATCAACCATCCACAAATAGCATTCTGCAACTTCTAAAATATGATCACCATGTCTAAAAATAGACTTGCGCCAAAAATAGCCTGTGGGCCCACTTAGTGAAGGCGACTCTTTTCACTAAGCTCATCATCTTGCTGAATCTCAAAATTTTCAACATTGACCACTAAGGTAGAGAAGGTGAAGAGCTAATACATCAGTGAGTTATGGCATAGAAGGTTTGGCTATCTACGCTACAATGCTTTGAGGACCATGCAACATATTTCTATAAGACTTCCAAAGGGTGCACTCACTCAGAGAGACACATACAAAGGGTGTACATTAGGGAAGTATACCAAAGCCATATTTCATGATAAGGAATATCAATCCAAGGTGATCCTTGAGAGAGTTCACTCAAATATGTGTGGACCATTCTCAACAACTTCCACAACAAAGCACATGTATTATGTGATTTTTTTATGATTTTTCAATCAAATGTTGTATTTTCTTCATGCATAAGAAAGATCAGATGTTCTCCAAGTTTTGTGAGTTCAAGGCACTTGTCGAGAAAGATATAGGGAAGAAAGTGAAGGCTTTGAGGAGAAAAAATGGTGAAGAATACATCTCTAATTAATTCAAGAAATTTTGTGCCTCATAAGGAATTCAAAGAGAATTGATTGCACCTCATAACCCAAAACATAGTGGGGTTGAAGAAAGGAAGAATAAAACTATTGTGGGAGAAAAATGAACTATGTTGCATGATCAGGGCTTACCATTGCATCTGTGGGCGGAAGCATGCAATATAAAATTATTTTTGCAGAACAAGTCCTCATTAGATACTTGGGATGAGTACACCAAAGGAGGCTTTTTTAGGTAAGAGACCAGATGTTTTGTATTTTAAAAATTTTGGTTCGTATGTTTATTTCCATGTAACCAAAATGCAAGGAAGAAGCTAGAGCCAACAACAAAGTTGGGAATATTTGTGGGGTACACTGATACACCTCAGAACTATCAGGTGTAGTTTCCAACACACAGGATGAAAATAGTAAGAAGATATGTGAAATTTGATGAAGACAAATCTATGCAATTGTCTCTTAAGAGGGAGCTCAAGTTACATGCAATTGAGGAGCTCCTAGCTCTAAATGAAAAACCTTGGGATTTGGAGGAGCCACACATAGAGGAATAGAGAGTGGTAGAAACCACTCATGCAGAAACATCCACTAGAGATGGAAGGAAGTGCACCAGAGAGGCTGAAGTATTATTGCTGGATGGGATATTGAATGTGGGAGCACCCACATCACATCGCATGTAGAGAATGTCCCCAGAGCGATACACTGGATACATGGTTGTTATGTGCTAAGTTATTGAGATGGAACCATCCTCTTTTGAAGAATATGTGCAACAAATAGTGTGGGTTAATGCCATGGTTGAGGAGTATGAATTCATCATCAGAAACAATGCATGGGAAGTTGTCCCAAGACAAGTGGGGAAGTCAATTGTAGGATCCAAGTGGTTCTACAAGGTGAAGCAAGAAGTAGATGGGAGTGTGGAGAAACAAAAGGATAGATTTGTGGCCAAAGGGTTATCTCAGGTGGAGGGGATTGATTATGATGAGACGTTTGAAACAGTCAAAAGCTAGCAATCTATTAGATCCATCCTTTCACTCTCAGTGCAGATGGGATGGCAGATACATCATATGGATGTAAAGACAACCTTTCTAAATGGATTTATCGAGGAAGAAGTGTACATTGAGAATTTAGAAGGTTTTGAGACCTTAGACAAGGAGTCACATGTGTGTAGACTCAAGAGACATTGTATGGGTTGAAGAAAACACCTCATGCTTGATACACAAGCATTGACAAATATTTCATCGGGTTGGGATTCACTAAGAGTGAAGCATATGAAAACCTATATCATATTGTGGTTGATGGTAAGCTTTTGATTATTGTACTTTATTTCGATGATTTGATACTGACAGGTGATGAGTAGCTCATAAAGTCTTGCAAAGAGGATCTTGCAAGAGAATTTGAGATGAAGGACATGGGTCTCTTGTACTATTTCCTTGGATTGGAAATATGGAAAAGAGATGGGGAGCTATTTGTATGTCAGTATCTCAGGGCTAGTATGCCAAGGAGATTCTGAGGAAGTTCCACATGGAGGGCAGAAAACCCATGGAGACTCCTCTAGAAAGAAACTGGAGGAAGGATTCTGCTACTTCAGGTGAAGTAGTGGATGCTATTGTTTGTAGGCCGCTTGTGGGTTCACTCATGTGTTTGGTGAACACATGAACGAACATATTCTACACAATTAACCAACTGAGCCAAGCTATGTTTAATCCTACCAAGATTTTTTTGAAGGTAGGGAAGCATGTGTTGGGATATCTCAGAGGCACTACATAGTATGGATTATAGTACAAACAGACATAGGGAGTGAAACCTCAAGGCTTGATCGATGTAGATTAGGCAGGGAGTCCATCCAACAAGAAGAGCACATAATGAGGCATATTCAATATAGGATCAACAACGGTTTCTTCATACAATAGGAAACATAGATTGGTTTCACTCAGTTCAACAAAGGCAGAGTACATGGCGGCCAGTTAGGCACCATGCGAGGCCATCTGGATGAGGAAGATACTTGTTGGTTTGTTTGCTCACCAAATGGATCCGATGGTGATATTTTGTGATAACCAGAGTTGCATCAAAGTATCGTTTAATCCAGTATTCCATGACAAGTCCAAGCATATTGATATCTGGTATCACCATCTCAGATATCATGTTCAGAGGTAGATTATTAGATTAGAGTGCATTCCCACAAAGGAGCAGGATACAGACATATTGGTGATGGCACTGGAAAGAATAAAATTTGAATTCCACAGAGACAGGAGTGGGGTAGTAGATAATCTCTTTCTTGTTGATAGGGGGTGTTGAAATGGAACCAAGAAATGGAAACCCAAATGAGGCTTCTGATTTAATTTTTCCTTAATTAAATTGGAAAAGAAATTGTAATTTCATCTCATGACAACTTGTATTAGTTAAATAAGTCAGAATGACTGAATTAGCTTAGGAAATTCAAGCTGAGGGTCAAAGGGGAGGCATGTAAAGTTCTCCCATTATTCAAGGGGGTCAAGCTACGATTATTTGTGAGTTTTGATTATTTAACTCAAGAAATTGAGTTAGAATCAGTTTAACTAGTTCTAACTAAGTGATGAGCTAGTGGGAGGTCCAGTGACTTAAATCTGATTTAATTCACAAGTAATGATTAATTAGTTAACTAATAATTCTCTATAAATAGTTGTTGCATGTAAGTTCTAAGTAAGGCCCAGTTGAGACTGAGGTTAAAGGGATGATAACTATCAACTGTATAATTAGAAAATTGTACAGGTTAGTTATAGAGTTATGTGGACGCCAAGGATTCATTGCACAATAAATTAAAAGGAATTTCCTATTTAAGATGACAATAATTCCTCCAAGAATGAGTGAGCAAGGAAGGTTGAGCGGAGGCTGAGAAGTGGTTAAGTAATCGACCGATTTTTCCTAGATCAAAGTGAGACAATTGATAGAGTGCAGGAATTTCTCTAAGAGAGAAAAGCATTATATTGTTTCATCATCTTGAATTTATACAATATATAGATAGTGGGGTTTTAGGAAGTATGCTTTCCCCATATACATCTTGTGTTGTGTAATTGACTGTCTCTTTCTCTTACTTGTTATGTGATTGTGTGATAGTGTTTTGTTTTCGCAAATTGTCGAAGGATTCAATATTTTGTTTTAGTACATTACACGATCAAATTGAATCTCATTATTAGATTTTCTACACTCATTTCTATATATAGGAGTCTAAGGGGTCACAGTATAATCAAATTTGACATAAAAATAATAATTTAATGGAACAAAAATAAAAATAGTGGGATTCTATGGGGCACATAATAACAATATGGGGACTTCATGGGAACAACTATAACAATAAGGGGGTCACATTACTAATAAAAATAAGGGGATACACTAGTATTATAGGGACCTAACATGCCCCTCTCCTTCAAAAAAAATTCCCTCAATGCTTGAGTAGTTCTGGATGCTTCTGTATAAAATTTTCATCCTCCCATGTGGAATATTTAGCTGGTAATTTCTTCCACCAGATGAGAAACTATGAAATTAATTGATTTCATATCTATCGAGTTCTTGTTTCTGTGACTGATTCAGGTTCCAATATGATTATTCCTTCCTCTTCAATTTCTGGCAATATTGTTTGAACTGGGAGCTTGTCGCTTATAACCTTCTTTAAGCATGAAACATGGAAAACTGGGTGCACTCGGGAAGATGCAGGAAGCTCCAATTTGTATTCCATAGTACTAATATTTTGCAACACCTTGTAAGGACCATACTTTGGGGATAATTTATTATCCTTCTTATATTTCTTGAGGGACATTAGTTTGTATGGTTGTAGCCATAAAAATACCCATTCGTCTACATCAAAAATGATTTCGTTGTGATGTTTATCTTCGTGTTGTCTCATTCAATTCTGCACGAAAGTGAGGTTATTGTTTAAGAGTTGGAGAACTTGTTATTTATGCATGATGTGATCTTCCACTGCTTGAACCTTAGAATTTTCTCTTAAAGATGATGTGATGGATGGTGGATGATATCCATAAAGTGCCATGAATGGGGTCATTTTTTCTGTAGTAGAAGTGTTATACCACCATTCATTTAGATGTAACCACTTGACCCATTGTACTTGTTTAAGCAACAAAGATATCCCTCGAAACATTTTTTCACTATCTCAGTTTTGGGCCATCAAATTGAGGATGATAAGATGAGATATGAGAAAATTGAGTACTAGAAAAGAAAATAAATTTTTCCAAAATTTGCAGTGAAAATGGGATCTCTATCGCTTACAATAATTTTTGGGTTTCCATGTAGCTTTTGAATTGTTTCCATAAATGCAATAGACAATGTAATGTCTTTAAATGGAATAGATAATGCACAAACATGTGCATACTTGATAAGTCTATCAACTACCACCATGACGACACTCTTTCCTTTGGACTTGGGTAAACATGTGATAAAATTCATTGAAACCTCCTTCTAATGGTGACTTGGAATGGATAAGGGTTGTAACAAACCCGAGGTCTTAATTGTATCAACTTTATTTTGTTGGAAAACCAAAAATTCTGCCACAAAATTTTGAATATCATATTTAAGGCCATCCCAAAAAAATCCTTCTTAACCTTGTGGTACATTTTTAAAAATCTCGAGTGCCCTCCTAAGGGAGAGGTGTGAAATTCAAGAAGAATCTTATGTTTGAGTTGGGAATTATTACAAAGGTATAAGCGATATTTGTACGATAATGAATCATTTTTCCAGTTAAATGTATCAGATGTACTGGGATCTTGCTACAACGTTTGAATGAGTTCCCACACTTCTTCACCATTCTTCCATCCATCCCTTGCTTCAATTATCCAATTTGGTTGGATAATATAAATGGAAAAAAGAAATGCTTCTAGATCCTCATCCTTTCTTGAGAGTGCATATTCAACAACATTTTTCTTCCCTTTTTTGTAGATGATTTCCAGGTCATAACCCAACATCTTTGTGACCCATTTTTTCTTCTCTTATGAAGATAATGTTTGTTATAAAAAGTATTTAAGACTATTATGATTCATTTTTACCTTGAAGTGTCTTCCCATTATGTACGGTTTCCATTGCTTAAGTGCATGTAGTATTTCCCACATTTCCTTCTCATAAATAGGTTTTTGTAAATAATTTCCTTTGATTGGACAAATTTCGAAAGCAATGGGTCTTCCTTATTGCATTAAAATAACACCAATTCCATTTCTTGAGGCATCACATTCCACAATGAAGTATGGCATAGCTAATACCAGTGCTTGGAACATGTTAGTATGAATCTTTCGTCGTAAAAGATCACTTTAGCTATGCATATCAAGTAGCCCTAACATCAAGTATGGCTGCAAAATATCTTTAAGTTTGCTGCATAAAATTAGATCTAAGCATAAAAGACATTAAGCAGATACAATATAAAATGGCTCCATGCATCCAATGAACAAGACAAGAACAATGTATAAAAATAATCTTATATTATATTAAAGAATGGGGCACCTGAGAGGAAAACAAGAAAGGTGTTTTCCAGTTCTCCTCAATGGGATGGGTTCTTGGAAGTCCTCAGTGTTTCAGATCTAAAATTCCTCTCTTTGGTTAATATGGAAAACCCTAACAAACATGGAACTCAATGGGAGTTCAAAATGCAAACAAATGAAAATGGTGACCAAGAGTAGATCTAGTGTGATCTAATGCAATGGAGGTGACTAATGAATGGGGAAAACCTCCTATTTATAACAAAATATTGGGGTGTTCTAGAACTCGGTGCATGAATAAAATATTATTAATCATATTCTAGAATCACCCTTTAAGAATATTTTATTATATTTGTTGGAGGGAAAAGGGTTTTTGACTTCGGTCAATTCCTTTATTTATAAATGACAAATAAATAAATGATTTATTTATTATTTTAAGGGAAATGAGGGGAATATCAATAAATAAATAATGGTACTTTTAATTATTTAAAAATGATTTAGTCAAATTTAACTAGGAATAGTATTTAAATAGTGATTTAAATAACTTATTCTTAGGAAATAATTAAATAAATAATGATTTATTTAATTGATTACCTTGTTTTGGGTTAAATATGACCAAGAAGTGTAAACAAATGTGGTGAAAGTGATTTTACTTGGGGTAAAATTGGTCTTACATGGTGTACTTGGGTTCATCTAACGATAATGGGTTAGATGACCAAAAAATGGTGTAACAGATTGCCCCCCAACGTACGAGTGTGAGGAGAAAATCGTATGACCGAAGTACGTTGTAAGAACTGAATCAAGATAGAAATGAAAGAGAGGAATGTAAGGTAATCTAAAGTGGTGGAGGACTATACCCTGAGGAGATGGGACTTACAGGTGCAACAAGTCTCAAGCATATGATGTGGTACCAATGTGAAAGACGGCGGGGGAGGCATACCTATGCCCGCCGAAACAATAGTACAAAAGATAAGGTGCCCGGAAAACCACGGAACGCACTAGTAAAACCAGTGCTGGCCTAATCATGAGCCAAAAATCAAGAATGATGAATCCCACATACATGTGATGCCTGGAATAATCATCAGGACTTATACAATAATATGGTAGTACATGAGATACTAATACACCCAAATGTCCCCTACACACGGGGAAGGGCTCGTGAAATCGGACCGACACGTGCAAATCGAAGAGGTGCTGCAAGCGACTGACGCCGATATCATCAAAGGAGAGGAGCTACATCAAGGGCTGGAATGAAGGAGTCGTCCGAGTATGTGGGGGGCTACCTGCAGGGCCACCCCCTCATGAGGGCTGAGACATCTCACACACACCCGAGTATCACCAATAGCTGCTGCTGCATCACTGAACTATCAAGTGTATGGATCATGATCAGGCTGGAAAGAGCTCGAACCAAGGTACGCTGCCCCCAAGACCTAACTTTGGGATTAAATGAGCTGACATCGACAGAAGTAGGTCCACTGTGAGTGAGGCAAGAAGGAAACCCCAACTAAGGAACGAAAGAAAATAGTGGAGCGACGAACAGACGGACACTAATGATGATGAAAATGAGGGGTACTAAGTGGCGGATGGACGACGTCCCTTGTTAGAGCATAAAAAGCAGGAATGGCTTGGCAGCGACTGACACAATATCAGGAGGGAGAGGGAACAATGGGACTGAGGGTCATACTGTGTAACATGAGGGGGGGACCAAGCAATGAAGGATGAAGGACTGTGGTGGGATAAAAGGGGACGTGATGATGACTCAACGTGGATGCTCTAAACAAGGGCGACTCGATGGTGCTGCCACATAGTAAAGGTCCAATGGGGAACCATAAAAACATGAGTACAAGAGGGTATCTCATGAAGAAAATCAACACAAACAAAGACAAGTAAGGAGGAAAAGTGGTGCCCCCAGTGCAAGTGTTGTAGGTGAAGAAATTCGATTTGGAGGAGAGATGAAAAGGGCCTTCATGGACAAAATGTGTCCTGGTGAAGTATCAAAACATAAAAAACTGACAGATACCCATTTGAGTGCTCGGTGAGAGCTTTCCAACGGTGTGGACAGTGTGTCAAACGGGGCTACGGTTTGGTCGCAGCTGGCGAAAGAAAAAATAGGGGTTTTCTTCTAATAGGGCGTTTTCCCTCCAAAATCATTCATTTGCTTGTGTAGCTGTGGTGAATGTGGAGAGGAGAGAAGGCCCTAAATGTTGCGAAGATCGTATCGGACAAACTGACCGTTGGAATTGCAATCCGTTAGTTGCGGGTAAGAGGCCTAATCCTAAGCTTTGTTTTTTATGGATTGAAATTGCAGATTAGGGTTTTAAATTCCAGGAACTGTCCCTACTTCCTCATTACGGTCGGGTTGCACTTTTTGGGGCAAAATCTGTGACCGGGGACGCAGGTTTTGGCCTAAAAAGTGCAACCTAGCCCAGGTTTGGCCCAAAAAGTGCGACCTGCTAGGTGTGGTAGGTTTCAGTGCTGTTATGGGTTGAAATTCTGTTTTGGTGCAAGATAATGCAGTTTTGTTGATCTGGAGGCTGACAAAAATGATGTTTTTGTGAAGATATGGCAGATATACGAATAAAGTGGAGAGAGAGAGACTTAGGTACACTACGGACGGAGATCCAGGAGGATCAGGGTGTCTATCATGCATTAGCTAGACATGGGGTTCTGAAATTTTTGGAGAACCCTTTGATGAGGGCTGGAGAGCCCTTGTTGGCCCGGATTATCAGTTATTGGGATCCGGATCATGAGGTGTTTGTAGTGCAGGGGCACAGGATTGAATTGACAGTCAGGATTTGTATTTCTTGACTGGTCTCCCACCGTTGGGGATGGTGGGAAATACGCAGCCAGTGTTACCATGGGGGCGTAACATTATGGAGTTTTTTGAGTGACATTGTCGACCGAGTGTTCGAGTCAAAGGGACTTGGATATCTATTGGGGATCTAGAGAGGTTGGAGACCCGGGCGGTGGCCGCAGCAGTGTTGCGGATCTTGGGTAGTCAGGCACTCCATCACATCACTGGAGGGCAGATGATGATTGTGGAGAGTGTGTTGGGTGGGACCTACTATGGGTGGGCCCAGATGATGTTGGTGTCACTGAAACGATAGTTGTCGCTATGTAAGTGACAAGTGAATCATGATTGTGCGTATGGGACAGTAGTGTGCTCTTTCTTCTTTGAGAAGATCTCGACCTTACGACCTCTTATACAGTTTCCTGATGGGGGCTCGAGAGAGCCTCGGATGCATCAGTGGGGACGAATACTGAGTAGAGGAGGAGGAGGGGCGGTCGGGAGGGTGTTTCGTCTAGAGTTATTTTCCCATTGGGATTAGATGCCGTTATACATATACGACTATCCCTATAGTGGGATGAGTTATTGGGGAGATCCGGACTTGCCGCTGCCACCGGGGTGAGTATGGGGACCGGATGGTGAGTGACAAGCAACTACTCTGTTATGTTCCTTTTTATATTTTGTGACTAGTATTCATGGTACTAATCCTTATATTGTTTGGGATGCAGATGTAGCTCCAGTGAAACCGACTGGGTATATGGGACGACCAGCAGTAGCAGGTGCTACGGGCGTAAGTGGATTGAGGATAGGACAGAATGAAGAGATGGCCGCACTGGTGGAGGACCTCCATCGTAGATGTGAGGGACTGCAGACTGGTGTGTCGGAGCGTGGATGGCAAGATTTAGACGACCGATACATAGAGATATGTATTGGGCTCCCCTCGGAATGGCGAGGGATCATGCGACGCATGGCGATGGCCGGGCAGACAGTGTGTGATCTCTGAGCTGCGGGACCAGAGCCATTGGCTCGAGATCCTCTAGAGAGTGACTAGGTGTGGGGCTGGTGGTGCCCTCTAGTAGTGATGTAGGGGCAAGTGGTGCCCCCCATTTTTGTATTAGTGGTTTTGTGTAACATGCTATGGGCATGTCATATGTTTCAAAGTATATGGACTTTAAAACACATGTTATATATATATATGAGTTTTATGTGTATTTTGTGGATGCTATGGTCTTATGTGTGATAAACGCCAGTCTAGAACATGGTTTGCGCTCTGATCTACATAGTGATTGTGACTTCGAGGGATGTGGTTGAATGAAATAAATCTAAATTCCTGTATCAAAAGTCTCACCCGTAAAAATTGTCTAAACAGGATAGGATTATGCACATGGTAGACGCCATTAAGTTGTAAGACAATGAGCAGGGAATCTAAATAAACGTGCAGATGGAGGATGCGATGGGAGAGGGCATCAGCTAAGAGACCACGAACGGCATCATACTCGGCCTGGTTATTGGTGGCGGTACCAAGGCAGACCCCATTTGCGAGAACAAGGGTATGCACAGGGTTAAAGATGGCCTAGGCGAGGTTGCGAGAATACCGAATCGCGCCATCGGCATAACCAATGTAATGAGAGGGTGAGAGGGTCGAGGGAACAACATCACAAGATAAGAGAGGCGAGGAAAATCGGGGACTTGTGTTGTGACGTACATCATAGAGATGACTGGGAGTATCGGGGTTGGGTGAAGAGAGGGGAAGATGTTGGAAACCGCAAGAGGCTGCAAAGCTACCGAGATCATCGTTCATGGAGGAAAGGCCCAAAAATGGGTCATCAGGGGAGATGACAGAAGAGCAAATGAAAAGATGGTCAAAACATGGCGCTGAAGGGGGAGCGGATGAAAAAGGCGGAGTGGATACAGAGGGGATGTACTCCGAGGGTTGGGCGGATGATGATAGGTACAAGAGAGGAGCAACAGATTCGGACATCTCAACATCAGGGGGAGGGATGTCAATGGAGGCTGGAGGATTCGCGAGTAAACTCGACGCATATTGAGCAAGGATGGGCGAGGTGGATTGATTTTTTTCTACTTCATACTCGCGAATGACCTCTAAAGAGGCGCGGTAATGCGTGAGGTGAGGACAATGGTGAGAATAATGGCCATGGACACCACATAAAGCACAGGGTTTGTTGGTGCGAAGGGCCTTTGGGTTCTTGGTGAGGGGGGCGGAGGAAATAGAGGTTTCTGGGGCTGACGATTCAGGGAACATGACTTTGACCATGGGTTGGATGCGGGGCAACTCAGGACAAGTATGGGTGGCGTGACCGACAACATCACACAAAGCGCAAGGCTTGGTGGGTGGAGGGGGAGTAGGATTGGGAGCGGTGGCTTTATCTTTGGATGCCCCCCTGTGAGTTTTTGTTTTCTTACCCATAGCAGTCTCAACATGAGAAGGGTCGTGCGATGGGGCTAGAGGGACCACAGCATTGGGAGAAGCAATGGGAATCGGTTGAACTGGTGTTACAGCAATGTATGATTTAGGGTGACCGGGAGGGGTCTCGGTGGGAGGAGTAAGATACCATACCGGTATTCCCAATGTTAAATTGGGAAGGGAAAGGGTGGCCATGACGGGAACCGAATAGACTCTAGGAGGGGGACCGAGAAAAGGGATTTGACCGGCAGAGTAATGGTCGGGAGGGACGGCTCCAAAGTGGGGGAGGCCAGAGGGAACCAATTCGGGAAGCTCAGGAGTGTTAAAGAGAGGGAGAGGGCCCTGCGGGAGGGGTTGAATCAGCTGAGGTGAAGGGCTAGGAGCAGGGTACGTCGGATGAGGTGGAGGTTGCTGACTAGCCAAGGCAGGGTGTGGGAGGGCGGCCTGGGATGATTGCATCATGCAAACATTCGCCAAGCTAGGATCAGAGACAGGAAGAGGGGGAGGGATGAGGAAGGTGCCAAGCAAAGAGGATTCTTTGTAGACACCAGGGGAAACGCTGGTCAAAGAATCAACAATTTGCTTATTGGTGACAGTAGAGATGGTGGACTCAGGTGAGGTAAGAGATTTAGGTTCATGATACGACAACTGGTCAATGGTGACTATCTTACCATTATGAGGGAAAAACATCTTGCGGTGGACTGCGGAGGGGACGACAGACATGGCATAAGTGTAACTACGCCCTAAAAGAATGTTTTAGTCAAGAGGGGCATCGATAACTTCAACGTCGACACATATAGTCTTACCAGAAAGGGTGATAGGACAATTACGAAAAAGGCCGATGGGCTGGGAGGGGTGGCTGTCCCAAGCACGAAGGGTGATGGTAGAAGGGGAAAAATTAGGGGATCCAAGTTGTTTCCAAACTGAGGCGGACATAACACAGGTAGATGCCCGCTCATCAATAATACATCGAGCGACATTGGCATTTCGGATTTTGACGGGGATTTGGAAAGAAACTGAAGGAGGAAGAGGGGGATGGTCTAACTGACGAGTGTCGAAAACAATTAATAGGTCATCAGCAGGATCTACAGCACCCACGGAAGATAGTAGAGCTTTCTTTTGAGAAGGACACGACTGGAGGAGTTCCAGTGTTGAAATTGTAGCTGGAGATTGTGCCAGATCATCTACTATGCTGTAGGAATGGGTGGCCCGACCAGAGGTAACATTTCGGCGTAATGGACCCTTAGGAATTTTTGTGTGGACCTCAACTTTGGGTGGAGGGAGTTGCAAGGGACCATTGGGTGTCGATAGAGGCTCTGTAGAAGTTAATGATGGGGACTCAGAGACAGACGGTATGGGAGGTGGGGAGTATTGACGAGACCGAGTTTGCAGGTTAAGGTCGAAAGTGAGAGGGGGGTCAAAGGCCATCATGAGAATTTGATAGTCAGAGGTACTAGAAGGTGAAGGTTGAGTGGTGTTAGGGGCACAAGGTGATTGAGTAGTGACGAATCCTTGTTGAGGGAAAGGATCAGTAAACACGGCGGGTTGAGAAGTAGTCGGATGCGGGGAGGTATTAGGGGAGGAGTGTTGTCCTCGCAGAGTGGCCTGAGACTCCCACATTTGTCGCATCTGTGGTAGGAGAGGAAAATCATGAGTGTAATGACCATAGATACCGCAACATGAACAAGGCTTATTGGTGTGAAGCGGTCTGTCCGGCCTGGGTTGAGAGCCCTGTGGCTGATTGGCGGTGTTAGAGTCAAGACTGGGGGGATTGGGTCCACAGTTGCCAGAAGTGGATGGATTGCCTCTTCTCCAATGAGGAGGAGTTGCCCCTTGTTGCACAAATACGTGCCCTGGAGGGGGTAGTAAGTGCGGCTGTGGGGGTGGAGGAGGCAAGGGAGCGGGAGATCCAAATGCTGAAGGAGTTGGGACACCAGGCTGCGGATAAGGGTAAGGGTGAGAATGGGAAACATTGAGGTAATAAGGAGAGTGGGCAAAAGGAGGAGGCATGCCAAAGCCTGGATACATGTTACCGGGATGGGGAAAGGTGTTGGAGGTGCTGGCCCCGTCGGGAGGAAAACCATAAGGCATGAGAGGTTGAGCAGAGGTGTGAGATATGGCTTCGATGATACCTTCGACAGAGTGAGAGGTCCCAGAGGTGTTAATGCCCCCGAGTTTGGGGAGATCAGGAAGGACAGTATAAACATAACCAGACTGGGCATAGATAAGGTCATATTTTAAGGCGATTTGAAGGGCGACTTCTTCGGTTTGGGGGAAATGAGAGGTGACATCTTTTCCAATGGGAGGTAAGAGAGAGCGAAGAAACCAATCCATGTAAACTTGATCTTCAAAGGGGGGAGCACGACATAAGCTACTTCGTCGTCGCCACTCCTGGACATGAGCGGAGAGACGTGTTGAAGAGGATTGCTGGAAGGAGGTTAAGAGTTCAGTGCTAGTGTCATAGCGGAGAGGGAGCTAAAAATACGACAAAAAGGCTTGGGAAACGTTCACAAAAGTGGTATGGGAAGAGGTGGCTTGATCAACATACCATTTGGAAGCTTCGCCGGTAAGGGTGCGTTGGAATAAACGAAGATGAATGGAGTCATCGGTGATGGAATTAGAGGAGCACCACATGTGGAAAGATCGGATATGATTGGAGGGATCTTCACTAGCAAGGCCTTCAAACTTGGGAATGTCGGAGGGGAGCTTGGTTGGCATAGCAGGCCAATTGACATCGTGGCGGATAGGATCATTGATAAGCTGATTGAAGTCGGGGAGACTGAGGCCGGCCATATAAGGAAGTAATGGGGCAGTCGAGGTAGGTCCCGTAGAGATTCCACTGGAAACAGAGTCAGCAGTAGTACTGGGGTTGCTGCTGGTAGTAGGTCCTGAAGTAGACATGGTGAAGGTGATAGGGGGGGAACCAGGAGTAGGGGGAGGACCCGAACAATCAGGGGAAGAGTCTGAGTGCGGACTCGAGGGAGGACTTAATCGATGGTGACGGGCAGGAGGAAGTCGACTAAGTGGAAACTGAGGGTGAAGGCCAAGAAGTCTCTGGGATAAGCGCCTTGGGGGCGCAATGATGATAGGAAGAAGAAAGACCGACAAGGGCAGCAAGGTGCAAAAGCAAGTTACGACAAGGGCAAGGAGGTGCAGTGTCGATTAATTTTAGAGTCTGTGCCAGGCAGTGTTAACCAGGCTCTTCTTCGCTTAGGGTCAGTGTGTGGCGTGCGTTAATTTTAATTGATTAAACCCAGACGTTTTGAGAGTAAAAGAAAAAGTGTGCTGCGTAATGGAAAATAAATCTGCTGTAAATAAGATTGAAAGAACAAAAAATTAGCAACTAAAAAGGCAACAATCGAACCCACGAAGGTGGGTTTCTCAAAACTAGTCTAGAAGGGGCAGAGCATGCTAACAAGAGATCAATAGATCTAAGGTCCGAAGGGACTGGGATCTAATGGAGAAATCTGCTGGAAAGTGGTGCAGAAAGCAGCAAAGAGCCAGGGGCAAGGTTGCTGCTAGAAAATAGGAGATCAGCTAAAAAGAGGGGGGTCAAAGAGGTGACCTTAGAGATGAACCTAAACAAAGCAAAAGGAAGTGGATGGAAAGGGAAGAAAAGCTGACCTGTGAGGATCTGAACATGAGGTATCAGATCTGAAATAAGGCTGAAACTTCGAAAAATTTAGACGGCTGAAAACAACAACAAACTCTCCCACAAAAAGTGGAGGGAACTAAAGCCCTAAGGGGCAAGAGTCCCACTTAGGTGAGTGAAAATAGATCAGTAACAGGTCTAAACAGGTAGAGACAAAGGCTGGAAAACCTTGACAGGAGCCTCAGTAAAACCTAGAAAAAGCGCTGGCAGAGTGCAGAAAAAATTGCAGGTTGCAGGTTTGGGCCTGTTTTCAGGCCAGGTCACAGATTTAGGGCAGAAAAGTGCGACCTCAAGGCCAGGTCGCACTTTTTGGGCAGATAAGTGCGACCTGCAGATCCAGGGCTGGTTGCTGCAGATTTCAGAAAATTTTGTCGTCTCAGCTGCGGCTGATGTCAGTCACCTGCGCAATAAGGCCAGAAACACACGAAAGTGAGAAATTTGAATGTTTGAGGGTTTTAGAGGAAAAAACTAGCATAAAAATAGAAAAAACATAAAATTGAAGAGAAACCCTAGGGTCTGAAACAGCTGGATATGCAGGAGAATAGAAAACGACAGTGGTCGCAAAAGAAAACCCGTGTGGAGTCGCCAATTGTTAGTATGAATATTTCGTCATAAAAGATCACTTTAGTTATGCATATCAAGTAGCCCTAACATCAAGTATGGCTGCAAAATATCTTTAAGTTTGCTGCATAAAATTAGATCTAAGCATAAAAGACATTAAGCAGATACAATATAAAATGGCTCCATGCATCCAATGAACAAGACAAGAACAATGTATAAAAAGAATCTTATATTATATTAAAAAATGGGGCACATGAGAGGAAAACAAGAAAGGTGTTTTCTAGTTCTCCTCAGTGGGATGGGTTCTTGGAAGTCCTCAGTGTTTCAGATCTAAAATTCCTCTCTTTGGTTAATATGGAAAACCCTAACAAACATGGAACTCAATGGGAGTTCAAAATGAAAACAAATGAAAATGGTGACCAAGAGTAGATCTAGTGTGATCTAATGCAATGGAGGTGACTAATGAATGGGGAAAACCCTCCTATTTATAACAAAATATTGGGGTGTTCTAGAACTTGGTGCATGAATAAAATATTATTAATCATATTCTAGAATCACCCTTTAGGAATATTTTATTATATTTGTTGGAGGGAAAAGGGTTTTTGACTTGGGTCAATTCCTTTATTTATAAATAACAAATAAATAAATGATTTATTTATTATTTTAAGAGAAATAAGGGGAATATAATTAAATAAATAATGGTTTATTTAATTATTTAAAAATGATTTAGTCAAATTTAACTAGGAATAGTATTTAAATAGTGATTTAAATAACTTATTCTTAGGAAATAATTAAATAAATAATGATTTATTTAATTGATTACCTTGTTTTGGGTTAAATATGAACAAGAAGTGTAAACAAATGTGGGGAAAGTGATTTTACTTGGGGTAAAATTGGTCTTACATGGTGTACTTGGGTTCATCTAACGATAATGGGTTAGATGACCAAACAATGGTGTAACAGAACATTTCCTCTTTAAGATGTTCAAAGGCCTTTGTTGCTTCTGGAGTCGAATACAATATATCCTTCTTTAGTAATGTTGTTAGAGGTGCTGCAATTCTCCCATAATGCTTAACAAACTTGTGATAATACCTTATCAACCAGAGAAATCCACGTAGATTATTTATGGTTACAGGGATTTTCCATTCCTTAATGGCTTTAATTTTGTTAGGGTCTACCTTTACACCCTGATGCGATACAAGATGACCCAGATATTCCACCTCTTGTACTCCAAAGAAAAATTTGGAGGTTTTTTCATATAACTGTTTCTCCTCCAATAGTTTGAGCACCTTGTCAACCTGTTTAACATCATCCTTCCAAGACTTGTTGTTGATTATTATATCGTCCAAAAATTCTAACACAAATTTTCTGATGAAGGGTTTGAAAATCAAATTCATCAAACCTTGAAATGTAGAAGGTGCATTGGTAAGGCATGACCAAAAATTCATAATGACCCTTGTGAGTTCTAAATGTTGTTTTCAGAATGTCTTCAGTCTTCATTCTTATTTGATGATATCATGAACGAATATCCAACTTGGTGAAGTAAATTGCTTCATGTAATTCATCCAACAATTCATCAATGACAAGAATGATAAATTTATCTTTAATAGTGCCAACTTATTGATATCCCTATAATTTGGATGCATGCGCCATGATCCATCCTTCTTGTGAACCAGCATTACTCGAGCCGAAAAATAACTTTGACTTGGTTGAATTATACCAGCCTCTAGCATTTCTGCAACCATCCATTCATTTTCACTCTTTTGGGCATAGGGATATCTGTAAGGCCTAATGTTTGGAGGAACACTTCCTGGAATCAAATGAATAGCACGATCATGATCAAAAATAATTGGGAGGCCTTTGGGAGTCTCAAATACCTTGGAATGATTGTCTAAGATATTTTGGAGATTTGGAGAAATAGACGATTTCGATGTTTGAACCTCTAGTGAGAATAATTGTGGAATTATGCCTCGTTGTTATTTATTTATAAGATTTTTCATTCCATTGGAGATGATTATATTTCCTCGTTTCACTACGACACTCCTTAATTCAACTTCCTTTCCTTCCCAAAAGAATTTCAAGAAAATTTGTTGAAAATTAAAATATATCATAGCCAAAGATTGTAACCATTGGACACCTATTACAACATCAACACCACCCATTGGAATGGAGAGAATTGGACTATTCAATACATATTCCCCCATGGTTAGATTGATATTACGACACTTTCCAGAGAAATTTATAGTTCCTCCATTTGCAACCATCACTTGACACTCTGGTGTTGGGTATAGGAACCAATTCAATTCCTTGACTATCTTATAACAAATAAAATTATGGGCACTAGCTGAATCAATCAACGCTATTAAATTTTTATTCTTGATATGTCCTTCTATCTTGAGAGTTTGAGGAGTGGTAATTCCTGCCAATGCATTACAAGATATGGAAAGATTCATTTCTTCTTTCTCTACGGTTGGTTCCTAGTGTATATCCTCTTCTTTTGAAGTTTCTTGTTCATTTTCTTCCTCTTAACAATCTATGTAAAATAATTTCTTCTCATCACACTTATGAAATTTGGTATATTTACTATAACAACTATAGCAAATTTTTTTTTCTCTTTTTTCTTCCAATTATTGTGGTGTCAACCTTTTAGGTTGTGGAAGTCTAGGAGAAACAACACTTCCATCTTTATAGTTATTAGTGGTAGAATTCCTTGTTGCCACAATTTTTCGTGCCAACTTGAATGCTTTCTCCAATGAATCAAGTTCCCAAAGGTGAACCTCATGTTGTATATTATCCTTTAAAGTCCTTATGAAGGCATCAATCCTATTCTCCTCTCGAAACATAGTCATTGATCAAATGAGAAAATTACTTGGTACCCGTTTTTTTGAGGTAGCAAAAAGAACCCCCAATTTTGAAAAGTGGTGATGCAAAATCACCCTTCTTTTTATCATAGTTTTGGCACTTTAAATTTTCATATGATTTTTTTTTTTTTTTTTAATGTCATGAATTTCATGTTAATTTTGAAAAGTGGTGATGTAGAATAACATGTTTAATTTTTGGAGCATGTTTTTGGAACTTTAAATTTTCTTAGATTTTTTTTTTCTTTTTTTTTTTAAATATCATGTTGATTTAGAAAAATGGTCATTTTTTTAGCACTTCAAATTTTTTTATTTATCAAGTATGAACATTTGTTTTAAAATGCTAATGATTTTCATGCTAATCTTGAAAAGTGTTGATGCAACATCAATCCTTTTTGTTTGGAGTAGTGATTTTCATCTTGGTAATAAGACATAAAAATAAAATAAAAAAACATGACAAAAAAAATCAAATATAAAAACTACAAAAAAAAAAAAAAAAACAAAAAAAGTGTTTGAAAAACAAAAATAACTTGTAAAAAAAATAAATTAAAATAAATAAATAAATAAATAAATAAATAAATAAAACAAAAAAATTCAAAAAATATATTAAAAAAAGAAAAAGAAAAAGAAAAATCATTATTTAAGTCAAAAAATAAAAATTAACAAAAGAAACAATTTTTTTAAGTTAAAAAAAAACAACATAATTAAAGAAAATAATAATAATAATAATAATAATAATAATAATAATAATAATAATAATAATAAATCAAATAATCAAAATACTATAATTAAAAATAATTAAAATTCAGAAAATTAAATTTAAAAAAATTAAAATATAAAAACAACTTTAAAACAATAAACGTTTAAATTAAAAAAATAAATTAAATATTTAAAAGGAAAATTTAAAACTAAAAAGAAACACACACACACACACACACACACACACACACACACACACACACACACACACATTCAAATAAAAATAAAATAAAATAAATCTAAATTAAAAAAATGAAAAATTTCAAAAAAATAAAAAATTTAAAAAAAATTAAAAACAAACAAATTTTTAAAATTAAAAAAATATATTAAATTAAAAAAAAATTAAAAATACAAATTAAATTAAAAATTAAAATAAAATTAAAAACTGAATTAAAAAAATTAATAATAATAATAATAATAATAATAATAATAATTAAAAAAAATTAAAATAAAATAATAATAAAAAAATTAATTACAATTCGTATTAAACTGCACCCTCGCGGCCTCCCAGGGTGGTGATGGTCTATTCCCGGAATCGACCCCCACCACCCTAGGGGCTGCCAAGGCTGATTACGGGAATTGACCCTCGCTGCGACTCGTTGACCGAGCCCCGTGGCCGCTAGGGCGGCAGTAGTGCGGTTTAATATGAATTGTAATTAATTTTTTATTATTTTTTTAATTAATTTTTTTAACTTTATCTTTTAATTTTATTTTTATTTATTTATTTTTAAATTTAATTTTTGATTTTTTTAAATATTTTATATTTTTAATATATTTGTTTTTTTGGGTTTTTTTAATTTTTATTTTAATTTGAAAAATGTTTTTTTTTTTAATGGAAAAAAAAATGAATTGTGTTAATTTTTTTATTTATAAATGTATTTTTCATATATTTATATGCATTTGTTTTTTTAAGTTTTTTTCTATTTTTTATTTTTACTAATGTCGCCTCTTTTTTTAGACCTATCTGTACTATCAAGAATTCTTTCGGATCGGTTAAGGACCCTATAGACCCAAAGGACATGAAAGGCATTTATTTAGTACCTTGCTCCTGTGGTACCCCCTATATTGGGGAAACTGGTCGATCCATTAGAAAGAGAATTTGTGAGCATGCTGCATACATTAGGCACAGTCGATCCCACACTTCTTCTTTTGCCGAGCATGTTCAAAAATCGTGTCACCATGTTTGTATTGAAGATTCCAAAGTCCTTGCTAGCGTGGATCACTTCCATCATAGAAAGTTGAGGGAGGCTATTGAAATTGAGAGACATCCTAGAAATCTCAATAGAGATGATGGGTGGAAATTAAGTAAGAGCTGGATTCCAGCCCTCTCTAGGTGAATCATTCCCCAGGTATTGTTGTCCTTTATCTCTAATTTTATCCTTGTCCCCTTGTTTTGATTTTTTCTCCTCTTCTGTTTATATCCTTTTCTTTGGTTTATGTTTTTATGCTATCTCGTCTTATTTAGATTTTTTCCCTTGTTCTATATATTTATATATATATTTCCCCCCTCTCTGCTCTTTATAGTATTTATAATTTCCCCCCGCCCCTCTTTTTTATATAATTTTATTTTTATTTTTTTATATTATTCTATATTATTCATTTACCCTTTCCCCTTATTTTAATAATTTTTATTTTTTTCCACAGAAAAAATCTAACCATCTATTAATTATAGAAAGTTACATAGCATATGCAGAGCATTTTTTATGAACTCCTTTTCTCCTTCAAAAGAGGAAGATAAGCAGTCTCAACTGTTTTGAAATACACACAGGTATTTGCTTTAACAAACCAATCCAAAAATTGTCATTGTTCAAAAACAATTTTGATCTGGCATACCTCCCGGGTTCCTTTAAGGAAGACAATCCGAAACAGAGGTGTACAAGAAACAAAATTTTGTATCTATGAGAGAAAAAAGACTATCAAGGCCATCTAGAAACCAGCAGTAAGAACTATCCTGGTTCCTATCCATACAAAAGAAACAGAGTTTTAATGGATATCTAGGGCCTCCTTAAAAAGTAAAACAGTTCTGGAAACCATATAAAGTTTTTTTTAAAGTTTGAAAGAAATAAAACCAGCAGATTATGTACATAAAGAGGTCCACTTTAAAGTGTATTCATAGGCATTATGCGAAAACAAGCTGTTCAATAGGACGAACGAGCCCATTTTCCTCTTTGACAACTAACCAGGTCCCCAAATCTTGCTTAACACCCTCTTTAGACAGGCGATCTGCAGTGTGGTTCCATTCCCTATAAATGTGGCAAACAAAGATCTTAGTGAAATGACATTTTAGGCGAGAAATTTCATTAAGTAAAGGAAGCAAAAGATAGTTTCTGCATAGCTGAGTCCCATTGAACCATTTGATGATATTCATAGAGTCCCCAAAAATCTGGACCATTCTCTTATTCCTAAAAGTTAACCAACACAGGAGAAGGTGAAGAGCTTTCAATTCAGCAAAATTATTAGTCCCTTGACTAAGACCAATAGAAGCTTTGATGAATTTTTTAGGTGAAATATGTATAACCAATCCTGCACCACACCTCCCATTCATGTCTGAAGCTTCATCAAAATAAGCCCACGGAACACCTTCTTTGATAACTTCCTGTTGAACAGTTTGGTTTAAAGGAGGTTCTGCTGGGATAGGAATGCTATCATAGATTACAACCCCTTCCATTGCCAATCTTCTGATAGGGAATGATGAGTCTTTGAAAATCACCTAATTCCTGGCAATCCAAGTCCCCCAGGTTATCAGAAGAGGAAAAGATCTCACTCTATCATTGGGAGCTTCCTGCCACCACCTGTACCAAGCTTCCTGCACCTCCTGACCTTCCCATTTATAAGGAAATCTGAGGATCCTTAACGATTCAGTCCATAGGCTTACATTGAAAGGGCATGAGAGGAAAAGATGCTACACAGATTCCTCTCTAGCTTTGCAGAGAGAGCACCAGCCAGGACCAATATTCCCTCTCCTTTGTAAGAGATCCCAAGTTGGAACTCTATTCTGAAGGATACACCAAAAAAAGAGTCTGGCCTTGGGTGGTCCTTTTAGTTTCCAAAGTGGTTTGGCCCACCAAGCCGGGTCCTTGCACCCATTTTGGGCCATTAACCACTTATATACCAGCTTTGGTGAATAAACCCCATTTTGTGCATGTACCCATCTGAGTTCATCACTAGAGTCAGTGATCTGAATTGAAGAGTTTAGGAGATCCATTCTAAAGTTTTCCCACTCTTCTAGCCACCAGTCTTCTAATTGGAGGTCCCTTCTGTTAGCCACCTATAAAATTTGATTATACCAAAGGTGGCTAAATTTGTTTTGAGCCTTCAAGGAACAATTTTTCCCTATCAAAAATTGTTGGCTCTTGAAGACTCTTGAAGGCCTCATGCCTCTGTCCAGATCCCATATTGTTGTTTACATCCTAGAAACCTCTGAAATCCTACAAAAATCCAAAGTCAAATACTGCTGCAGAACCCTTTTTCCCCTTCCTTCTCCTCAAAACTAACCTCCTCTTCTATCCCTCCATTCCCCATGAAAATCCCTCATTTCCACATTTCTGCTATTTCCCCTTCATAAAATCCATTTTATAAGGTCTAAGACCCCTTCTTAGCCTTATCGGAACCTTCATTTCCTTTGAAAAAACATTGAAAAACCATAAAAAACGCATATTTTCTATGCATCAGACTTTAGCCCCCTTGAGCTAAGTCTCTAAACCGTTTTCGTCCATGCGCCCGAGTGCCAGAACCAACTACTCAACCTGTCAGGCACTTATCCGTTTCAAATAATATTTCTCTGCCAAAACTCAAAAAACCTTTGTTATTTGAAATTTTCGGGTTTTAATTTGTTTCCAAAATATTTCCGCCCGTATAAACTATGGAGCAATCTCAACCGTCGATTTGCTCCGCAGATCGGACGGTGCAAACTCTGACTTACCTTGTGGTCCCCGCCAGTTCAGACTTTAAATCGTCACCGTTGATCTACTCCGCAGATCGGACGGTGCCGAGCGCGTCTTTCTATGGTCCCCACCGCCCGTGTGCTGTTTGCCTAAAACCGCATGGTTTCCATCGCACCACTCTTCAGCGGAAGGCGGTTTTTCCCCGATGGCCAGCGATTCCATACAACGGTTGACGCGTGTCCCTTGTATGATTTGAAAAATGCCGTGCAACCGTCATCCATCGCGCATTATAGTTCGGACCAGGATGCCCAGTGAAATTGATCTCCACCGTCCAATTTGGGCCCACTCATCCAACGGCTATCACTCTTCGAAAGTGTCCGATGGATAACCAAAGTGCCCACGCGATAAACAAGCCATCGTACAGCGGCAAATAAATCTCCACCGTCGATGTGATCTGCAGATCGACGACTCATATTGCATCGCCCGATTCCATTGCCCAGTCAACGATTCCCCACTGCTGACTTTCCATTGCCCAATCCTGACCGTCGATCTCTGCGTGATCGATGGCTCAGATTCATCCTTCTCCTCTGACCACCTCGTTCACTCTCGACTGTCGATCTCTGCACGATCGACGACTCGGATTTAATCTTTCTGTTCGCTCGATCTATGATATCTCTCGATCAATCACGCTTCCTCCGCACCTTCCAATGCAGTAAAACCAATAAAAGAAGGATTTTATAACGTTTTGTTTGTATTTTGCAGGGTTTCGAAGGTTTTTACTATGAACGAAGGAAATTTGAAAGAAGAGGGTAACGAATCTCTTAGTTTCGATTTACCAAAGGAAATCGACCACCGGGTTTAAAATTTTGCATTTATCAATGTTTCATGAACCATTGATGCATTACAGACCCTGTGTAGCCCTGCGCAATAGCAAGAAAACATGGATTAAATGCAGAAAAAGAGTATCAGCATTGAAGACCAGGAAATTATCGGAGCAGAGGATTAATGGACTGTTTACAAGAATTATGGCCCAAAATGATCATTATAAACCTAATCCTTGGGTTAAAACAGAGTTCAAAACAAATCCAAAGGGTTTCACTGACAGGAAACCCTCCACCACCACAAATTGAGGCAAATTTATCCCTCCAGCTACGACGACGCCACCTGTGGCTCAAAGTATTCAATCATGAGCTGAATTATTGATTAGGATCATATATTTTGCCTCGACGCAGCCAAAGAGTTACTTCTGCCAGGAATTTAATGACAGAATGTCTGCGGAGTAACCCTAGCATCACACAGAGCCTCAAAAGTCAACAAAAGCTCCCACCGAGCTTGAAACATGAGTGTAAATCAATTAATACAGTGAAACACCTGTACAGTTTCTTCATTGAGCCCCCCAAGGGCCAAGAAACCGTTAACTCTGTATTAATCGTATTTGAGATCTTTTATCAAATCTCACCTCCTCATCCTTCTATAAATACTTCAGTAGAAGATGAGTGAGGGGTTGGTTGTTGATATTATTGCTGAAGCATTGTAATTGTAACTGAGCTGAAGACTTCTGATTGTAAATATTGTTTCACTGGCTCTTGGAGCTCTGCTTGTAACAGATAAGTTAGATTATGAAAGAAAGATGAATTAACACACTGGACTTGAATATTGTAACTGGTTTGGAGCATCAATACAAGCTAATTTATGGGATCCTGGTCTATGTTGACGGTGATGTTATTCTCATTGTAACTTGTTATTTTATTTATGTTTTCATTTTTTTTCATTTTCTACTGTAAAGAATAGTTTGAATAAGGTTAGGACCTACTGTATACCAGTAACCTTCTCTGGCTGAAAAATCTTTATTTAAATGTTTTCTTTCAATTGTGTTATTTGAAAATGATTTAATTCAGTTTAAGCATAGGAATGATGGCGTTCCCTCGTCTTATTGTCTTAGCTGAATATTATTTTTGAATGTTACTTTCAGTATATGTTGTGTGAAGATGAACTGAGGAAGATATGGTGAGCCCTGGTCCCAGTCTTGTTTGCATAACTGTTTGATTGTTTCCCTTAGAATGTGTCAAAAGATGGCTAGTTTCAAAGTACTTACTAGATCTTAGGTCAGTCTGTGTTATCTTTGTGATTGTATTAAAAGTAACTAAGTAAAAGCAGAGCTAGGAGAGGATTTGTGGTGAGCCCGACCCGCTAGTTTCTACTCCAAAAGTTGCCTTCAAGTTTCCCTTTTTTTTATATGTTTTTTATTGAAAGTGTATCAAAGGCTAGTTAGTTTCAAAGTACTTACCAAATCCTAGTTTGCTTTCATGTTTTTCTTAAGTGCCTAGTCAAAGGCTGGCTAGTTTCAAAGTACTTACCAGATCCTGGGCTGCACTTTATTCTTCATCTGTTTATTTCCCCTTCTTAATGTATCACTCCATTCCATAAATCAAACTTTAAAGAGATCCTTAGACATAGACGACCTTCCCCATGGACCACTCTTGCCTCTTGCTGTCCCAATTAAATCCTATTATGACTCCATAGCCCAATGGATTGAAAACCTGCCATCATCTTTCATCCTGGTCAAGGCTTACTCTTATTGCTTGCGACTTCTCACTTTTGAACCTCTTTACCTTTGGGACTTTTCACCTCTAACAACAATCATGTTCAACCATCCAAAAACAAACAAAACCCTTGGTATTCATAACTAGCCTAATATCATTACCCCAAACTTCAAATACAAATCCATCTTTGCACTTATTGGAGAGATCCCTCTCCGGATTTAGGAGGGCTAGATCCTAGAATCCCAAATTTGGTTGAAAAGATGTTGTTTTTGTAGTTTTAGTCTCACCAATCTGATAAAATTACAGATTCCTAACATTTCTGGTGACTCCATTGGGGAACTGAGTTGAGTTTTCATCTTATTTTCCTTTGATTTTCACACAAACTTCTGTGAGTAAAAATCAGCTTTTTCAAGCACTACCAAGAAATGGTAATCATGATGAAACTTGTTTGAATCAGTGACAATCTAGGTCAACCCTAGGATTCTCATAAGACTTTATCTAACCTTGAAAAATCAGCTAGCTTAGCCATAAGAGTAGACTGTCTTTGTCTCACAACCGTAGCTAATTTTTGAAGCAAAGTTAGGACATTCTTAGAAACCACACAAATAAAAAAGAACTCAGAAAAAACCAAAAACATTTCAGATTGGTATTAAAACACTTACTCTTAAATTTCACTTACCTTTTGTTGTGTTTTACTTTATACTCTTAGACAGAGTCTGGAAAGGGCCAGGGAGCCTCCAGATCTCATCCTCTTTTTGAGGTGAAATATCTGGTGAATGCCCTCCCAGTCAATCTCCGGTTAGAGTTTGTTGTGTTTTGGGACATCCTTGAAAAGGGATATTTCACAAGCACTGTGGTGGACAGTGTACCTTTTGGAAAACATTCTAAACTTTCTACCTGGTGACTCCACAATCCGGAACAGACCTTAAGACTCCACTGGGAAGAACCCTTATCATTATTATATCATTCAAATCCAGTTAGAGGACTGTAGGATTAAAATTTGTGTAAACATATCAGTTAACCTCTCAAATATTGTCAAACTTGGTTGAATTTTTCTTGTTATTTGGATTTAAAAACACAGCATAGTGGCTCCTAGAAAGATTCACACTAGAGCCCATCCTGACCCTGATCCACCTGAGATAGTTGATGACCCAGAAAGTATCCTTAGGAAGTCTCCTAGGATTAAATTTTCAACTATTTTCAGATCACCCTTGAGAGCTAATTCAGTTCCTGAAAATCTTGCAGCTCTACAAGAGTCTTATGCTCGTGGAACCATAAATATTTTTACCTCCTTAAGAGCTAAAAATTTTCCACCTGGCAACTCCACACTCTGAAACTCCCAAAAGACCAAATGAATCCACTGATAGAAGACCCTGAACTGATTGAACAGACACAGTGACCTCTTTCTTGATTTACAAAAATGATTCCAAGAATACAACGAAGATATGCCCCAATGAGTAGAGATCATATCCCTGGGTTTCCACATAAGATGCCCCAAGTGAATTGGGATGACGACCTGCCAGTTTTTCAAGGTGAAAAGTTTGATGAACCTTTATTACATATTATCAAATTTCACATACATGTATGGAGGTTGAAATTTGAATGGCAAGAAGACTGCCTAATGAAAATGTTCATGTTAACGTTAGAAGGAAAAGCTAGGGATTGGTATGAATCCTTAAGATCTAGTAGTTTGTTTTCTTTAAGAGACTTTGAATATGTGTTCTATGAGAACTATAAAGAAAGCACTACATCATTATCATTGGGTGCAATATATTATGATCCATCACAAAACATCACCCAACACATTATAGATAATGAGGAAGCTTTGGAAGAGATGCATCCTGAAGATCTTTTAACAACCATTCATGAGTTTAATCTCCTATTGAAAATTTTTAAGAATATAGATGAATCAATTGAGGAAGAGATGATCCGAGCAGTAAAGAAAATTCCTCAAGATATCCCTAAAAACTCAAATATTGATTCATCATCCCTTATAGCTGAGGCTCAAGAAGACATCCAGCCTCACAATCAGTCTTCGCAAGAGACAGAGAACTGCGATACTCCTGTTCGAAGGAACATAGAAACATCTTCACCTTTGATAGAAAGAGAGATAGATCAGACTATTAATAAACAGTTAGTCTCTGAAATTTTCTGCAAAACAAACACTCTTGCCCATTCACATAGAGAAATTTGTTGTACAGATTTAAAAATTTCTTTTGTGGACCAGAATGAAGAAGGACCTACTGATATCCCAATATGGTTGACTGATGAAAATTTTTATTCTTTTAATTTTTCAAACTTCAATCAGTCTTATGATGATGATGATTTCCAAGCAGAAACTAATCATGCAGGGAAACCAGCATTTGATTGGTGTTATGAGTTCCACCATTGTCAGCTTGAAAGCATTAATCACCCATTTCAATCCATCACAAAAAGCTTTCACATAATTGGGAATCAACAGCCTTTCAACTCAGAAAGTGAAGAGAAGAGTAATGAAGAAATTGTTGACCAAGAGGAAACCATTGAATACACCCCCACTCAAGAATATAATAACCTCTTCACAGAGTTCAGCCCACTGAATCCAAGCATACTAGGGCTACAAGAGGACAACACTGCCAAATATGATGAGTCCTCCAGTTCAGATGATGATGAAGAAGAGGGAGAGAAACAGATAGAAGACTATCCTGCTGTGGATATACCATCTTCCCAAGAAGAGACTTCTCCCTTCATTAATTTCAATCTGCCATTCCAAGAACCTAAATTTATATCAGAAGCAAGCATATGTTTAGAGAAAGAAAATATTTCACAGTTTTCTATTGTGCAGGTTAAAGATGACGATACTTCCAAGCTACATACTGAAGAGACACTCCTCAAAGCTGAAGTCTTGGAAGCAGACGATCTACCAGATATGGAGGACCAAAAAGAAGATAACCTTCATCTTTTCTTTGATGATCCTTTGGAAGAGTGTGTGGAGATCCCGATTGGCTCCAATTATCAAGTATTGACCCTTTACAAGAGCTAGAGACATGAAAAGCTGTCACCTTCTGTGATAGCCTTGATATTGAAGGTTAGTCTTCAATATGTTCTATGGATACCTCTGACAAGCAGCCAGAGTTTCTCCTTCTTCTTGACATTACTCAGCTGGCTGCATTGTCACTTTTGTATCATATGAATATGTAAATACTCCATGTTTAGAATAGGTTAGATAGGAATGTCAATAAAGCTCAGTTCTGAGCATGTAGTTAGTTGTTGTTTTTTTCTTTGAAGAAAAATCAAAAAATTCAAAAATACAAAAACAAAGAAAATAAAGAAAAGAGGGCAGAAATGAAAACAAGAAAGGCAAAGCCCCATGCCAAAAAAGAGAAACAAATCTGAAAGTGTGCAAGCTCAAATGCCACTCCTCAAAAACACACTTCTAGTTAGTCAAACTGTTTAATCTTGACTAATTAACTTTAAATTTTTCTGCTAATAGGACAGTGAATTCGATTTTCCAAACTGTTCAATCTTGGCTTATCAGTAGATAGATTAGGATAGAAATTGAAGGTTCAAAGAAACTCAAAATATGAACCAAAGTTTCCAAAAAGAGATGACTCAAAATTGTTTTATTTTCCGAGTCACAAAAGAGAAAAACTGGTTCTAATTTGCTCAAAATCTGAACTAGAAGAAAAGCAAAGACAACTCAAAAACAAAGCAAAAACAGAGTTGTGAAGAAAAGAGAAGGCCATGATGAGAAACTTTCAGATCTTAAGCCTTCCATTTTGATTTTAATTTTTTGCAAATAATAATCTATGGGCAGCTTGTTTTTATGCCATAGATCACAGCAAGTCAAGCAGCTTAATCTTGACTTGACTGTTTTTAAATTTCTGTTGTAGAATTTAGAGAATAGAGAAGTACATTGAATGATTTAATCCAACGAATAGTGAATTAAAGTAAATAATAAATATTGTTGTCAGTTCAGGAGAAATAAGGAGTAGAATTACATTAGTTTTTATGCTTTCAAAATAATAAATGTTGTGAAAAGAGTTTTCCAATCCAAGTGCACTCTGATGAAGAAAAAATGTTAGATCAGTAGGATTAGGTAGGTAGAAAGTTGTATTGATGAAGTCCATTATTCTTTCATAACTGATACTATTTTTCAGAGCAAAGAAAGATCATCCAGCAAAAGAAGAGCAATCCAAAGGATGAGGCACATGGTCAACATCCCAGAGAAAATAATGGATTAGGCACCAGTCAGCCTCCCAGAGAAATCAAGTCTAAATTCTTGATGCCTTCAAGAAGGCACCATCCCCAAGTGGAGCCACTGTTAGCCACCTACAAAATTTGATTATACCAAAGGTGGCTAAATTTGTTTTGAGCCTTCAAGGAACAATTTTTCCCTATCAAAAACTGTTGGCTCTTGAAGACTCTTGAAGGCCTCATGCCTCTGTCTAGATCCCATATTGCTGTTTACATCCTAGAAACCTCTAAAATCCTACAAAAATCCAAAGTCAAATACTGCTGCAGAACCCTTTTTCCCCTTCCTTCTACTCAAAACTAACCTCCTCTTCTATCCCTCATTTCCACATTTCTGCTATTTCCCCTTCATAAAATCCATTTTATAAAGTCTAAGACCCCTTCTTAGCCTTATCGGAACCTTCATTTCCTTTGAAAAAACATTGAAAAACCATAAAAAATGCATATTTTCTATGCATCAGACTTTAGCCCCCTCGGGCTAAGTCTCTAAACCGTTTTCGTCCATGCGCCCGAGCGCCAGAACCAACTGCTCAGCCTGTCGGGCGCTTATCCGTTTCAAATAATATTTCTCCGCCAAAACACAAAAAACCTTTGTTATTTGAAATTTTCAGGTTTTAATTTGTTTCCAAAAGATTTCCGCCCGTATAAACTATGGAGCAATCTCCACCGTCGATCTGCTCCACAGATCGGACGGTGCAGACTCTGACTTACCTTGTGGTCCCTGCCGGTTCAGACTTTAAATTGTCACCGTTGATCTGCTCCGCAGATCGGACGGTGCGAAGCGCGTCTTTCTATGGTCCCCACCGCACGTGCGTTGTTTGCCTAAAACCGCGTGGTTTCCATCGCACCACTCTTCAGCGAAAGGCGGTTTTTCCTCGATGGCCAGCGATTCCATACAACGGTTGACGCGTGTCCCTTGTACAATTTGAAAACTGCCATGCAACCATCGTCCATCGCGCGTTATATTTCGGACCAGGATGCCCCGCGAAATTGATCTCCGCCGTCCGATCTGGGCCCACTCATCCAACGACTATCGCTCTTCGAAAGTGTCTGATGGATAAGCAAAGTGCCCGCGTGATAAACAAGCCATTGTATAGCGGCAAATAAATCTCCACCGTCGATCTGATCTACAGATCAACGGCTCATATTGCATCGCCCGATTCCGTTGCCCAGTCAACGATTCCCCACCGCTAACTTTCCATTGCCCAATCTCGACCGTCGATCTCTGCGCGATCGACAGCTCAGATTCATCCTTCTCCTCTGACCACCTCGTTCACTCTCGACTCTCGATCTCTGCATGATCAACGGCTCGGATTTAATCTTTTCGTTCACCCAATCTATGATATCTCTCGATCAATCCCGACCATTGGATGATGCCATCCAACAGTAACGCTTCCTCCGCGCCTTCCAATGCAGTAAAACCAATAAAAGCATGATTTTATAACGTTTTGTTTGTATTTTGCAGGGTTTCGAAGGTTTTTACTATGAATGAAATAAATTCGAAAGAAGAGGGTGATGACTTTCTTGCTTTCGATTTACCAAAGGAAATCGACCACTGGGTTTAAAATTTCGCATTTATCAATGTTTCATGAACCATTGATGCATTACAGACCCTGTGTAGCCCTGCGCAACAGCAAGAAAACATGGATTAAATGCAGAAAAAGAGTATCAGCGCTGAAGACTAGGAAATTATCAGAGCAGAGGATTAATGGATTGTTTACGAGGATTATGGCCCAAAATGATCATTATAAACCTAATCCTCGGGTTAAAACAAAGTTAAAAACAAATCCAAAGGATTTCACCGACAGGAAACCCTCCACCGCCACAAATTGAGGCAAATTGATCCCTCCAGCTACGATGACACCACCTGTGCCTCAAAGTATTCAATCAGGAGTTGAATTTATTGATTAGGATCATATATTTTACCTTGACGCAGCTGAAGAGTTACTTCTGCCAGGAATTTAATGACAGAATGTTTGCGGAGTAACCCTAGCATCACACAGAGCCTCAAAGGTCAACAAAAGCTCCCACCGAGCTTGAAACATGAGTGTAAATCAATTAATACAGTGAAACACCAGTACAGTTTCTTCATTGAGCCCCCCAAGGGCCAAGAAACCGTTAACTCTGTATTAATCGTATTGGAGATCTTTTATCAAATCTCACCTCCTCATCCTTCTATAAATACTTCAGTAGAAGATGAGTGAGGGGTTGGTTGTTGATATTATTGCTGAAGCATTGTAATTGTAACTGAGCTGAAGAATTCTGATTGTAAATAGTGTTTCACTGGCTCTTGGAGCTCTGCTTGTAACAGATAAGTTAGGTTATGAAAGAAAGATGAATTAACACACTGGAAACATGAGTGTAAATCATATTGCATCGCCCAATTCCATTGCCCAGTCAACGATTCCCCACTGCTGACTTTCCATTGCCCAATCCTGACCGTCGATCTCTGCGTGATCGATGGCTCAGATTCATCCTTCTCCTCTGACCACCTCGTTCACTCTCGACTGTCGATCTCTGCACGATCGACGACTCGGATTTAATCTTTCTGTTCGCTCGATCTATGATATCTCTCGATCAATCACGCTTCCTCCGCACCTTCCAATGCAGTAAAACCAATAAAAGAAGGATTTTATAACGTTTTGTTTGTATTTTGCAGGGTTTCGAAGGTTTTTACTATGAACGAAGGAAATTTGAAAGAAGAGGGTAACAAATCTCTTAGTTTCGATTTACCAAAGGAAATCGACCACCCAAGCCTAAATCTTGAATAATTGAATGCTCATGAACCAATGATGCATTGCGACTCTGTAGCCCAGTTAATAGCAAGAAAACATGATTGCAATGCATAAAAGAGCATCGTACTGAAGACCAGAAATTATCGAGTTAACAGGATTAATGGACCGTTTATGCAACTATGGGGCTCAAAATGACTACTATAAACCTAATCCTTGCCAGTCAGAGTTCAAAATAGAAATCCATGTGGCTCTGCACCCAATGTGAAACCCTCCACCACCACAAATTGAGGCAAATTTATCCCTCCAGCTATGACGACGCCACCTGTGGCTCAAAGTATTCAATCATGAGCTGAATTTATTGATTAGGATCATATATTTTGCCTCGACGCAGCCAAAGAGTTACTTCTGCCAGGAATTTAATGACAGAATGTCTGCGGAGTAACCCTAGCATCACACAGAGCCTCAAAAGTCAACAAAAGCTCCCACCGAGCTTGAAACATGAGTGTAAATCAATTAATACAGTGAAACACCTGTACAATTTCTTCATTGAGCCCCCCAAGGGCCAAGAAACCGTTAACTCTGTATTAATCGTATTTGAGATCTTTTATCAAATCTCACCTCCTCATCCTTCTATAAATACTTCAGTAGAAGATGAGTGAGGGGTTGGTTGTTGATATTATTGCTGAAGCATTGTAATTGTAACTGAGCTGAAGAATTCTGATTGTAAATAGTGTTTCACTGGCTCTTGGAGCTCTGCTTGTAACAGATAAGTTAGGTTATGAAAGAAAGATGAATTAACACACTGGAATTGAAGATTTTAACTGGTTTGGAGCATCAATACAAGCTGATTTATGGGATCCTGGTCTATGTTGACGGTGATGTTATTCTCATTGTAACTTGTTATTTTATTTCTGTTTTCATTTTTTTTCATTTTCTACTGTAAAGAACAATTTGAACAGGGTTAGGACCTACTGTATACCAGTAACCTTCTCTGGCTGAAATTTTTTTATTTAAATGTTTTCTTTCAACTGTGTTATTTGAAAATGATTTAATTCAGTTTAAGCATAGGAATGCTGGCGTTCCCTCATCTTATTGTCTTAGCTGAATATTATTTTTGAATGTTACTTTCAAAGATAAGGTCAGGTGGGGAAGATGAACCTGAGGAAGATATGGTGAGCTCCCTGTCCCGCCTTTGTTTGTACATTTTCCGTTTGATTGTTTCTTGAATGGGTCAAAGCTAAATAGTTTCAAAGTACTTACCAGACCAGTCATTCATGTTATCTTTGTGATTGTATCATATAACTGCTAAAGCAGTAGCCAGGAGAGGACTCATATCTACCCGTTGTTTCACCTCCAAAAAGTTGTCTTTGTTTCTTTTGTTTTTATATGTCATTGAAAGTGTACTGCATGGGCCAGCTAGTTTAAAAAGTACTACTTTATCCCCCCTATCCATTCATGTTTTTATGCCCGTCAGCTCGCTATTTTCAAAGCACTTACTGTGATCCCGGTTTCTTTGTTTCATCCCCGTTTTATTTTCTTCTTAATGTATCACTCCATTCCATAAATCAAACCTTAAAGAGATCCTTAGGCATAGATGACTTGCCCCATAGACCACTCTTGAACCTGACTGTTTCAATTAAATCCTCTTATGACTCCATAGCCCAATGGACTGAAAGTTGCCATCATCTTTCTTCTTGATCAAAACTTACTCTTTTGCTTGCAACTTCTCACCTTTGAACCTCTTTACCTTTTGGAATTTTCACCTCTAACAACAATCATCTTCAACCATCCAAAAACAAACAAAAAAAACCATTGGTTCTCATAACTAGCCTAATATCATTACCCCAAACTTCAAAGACAAATCCATCTTTGAGACTTATTGAGAGATCCTCTCCGAATTCGTGGAGGGCTAGATCTTAGAATCCCAAATTGCTGAAATATTTGTTTCTGGGGCAGTCTTAGTCTCACAAATTTCATAAAATTATACTGCATTCCCAACACTCTGGTGCAACCATCTCGACTTCAGATGGATGTGTTCCTTCGATCGATCACATGTATTTAGATCAAAATACTCCCTAGTATTTATGAACAACCAGCCTGCAAAAAGAGCAACCTCAATGCGCTCTACCCAAGGATCATCACCACCTCAACTGCAGTTCCAAGAGGGGCCCACATTCCATGCTAATCCCTATTCAAGGATTCTAACAAAGGCTACCACTGCCTTCCAAACCACAGAAGCATTTTTGGAAGATTTCTGAGGCAGTCTTAACCATTCAAGCATTGGAACTAGATCAATATATTTTCTTTTAGTAACTGAAGTCCAGAGGTTCTCTTACGATATGAGTCTCCAAGTGAGCTTAGCAGCAAGTGACTGGGAGAAAGGGAAGAGATTTTTAATACCCCACCTTCCCCATTCTTTAGGCCTAGCAATTTTATCCCAAGCTATCCAGGGGGTCACATGATCAGCCTTAGATCCCGCCCATAGGAATCTGCTACAAAGTTTTTCAATGGAAGCCATAATACCTTTGGGTACCCAGGTAAGGCTAGCCCAATACACAGGGATTTCCATCAGTACATATTTTATAAGGACCAACCTCCCTACTCTAGACAACCATTTAAAGCTCCAGTGTTTCAATTTTTTTTCGATTTTTTCAAGGTGCCATTTCTAGTCCTGATTTCAGTACTTATCTGGTTTTAAGAAGAAGCCCAAGTATTTGAACTTGTCCTGCAAGGACTTGACCTCAAACTGTAAGTAACCTTCCACCCTTACCACTTCCTCCTTGGTCAGACCCATGACCGTTAGAGTCGATTTTTTCTCATTAATATAGAGGCCTGTGGCTTTCATGAAGAGATCCATGATATTTTTTAGGGCCCTACAGTCCTCAGTAATTCCATTACTAAACAATAAGATATCATCCACAAAGAGTAAATGGGTGACCTAGAGGTTTACTACCACTTCAATTCCTTTTAGGTTTCCTTGTCTCTTAGCCTCATGAATCATTAGACTGATGCCTTCAGCTGCTAACAAAAAGAGTAAGGGGGAGAGAGGATAGCCTTGACAGAGCCCTCTCTCGGGGTTGAAAAACATAGAAGTAGCCCCTTTAACCAGAATTGCAATGGAGGAATAAGTGATGCAACCCATTACCCACCTCACAAATTCAAAACTGAACCCAAGATGAGTTAATAAGAGTCTGAGGTACATCCAACTAAGTCTGTCATAGTCCTTCAATAGATCAATTTTTACTATAGCACCTTTCTTCCCTCTTAATTTCAAACTGTGGAGGGTTTCTTGAGCTACTCCAACCACCTCATGGATTTGTCTACCATCTAAAAAGCCAAATTTCTCAGCTGATATATTATTGGACAGAAACAGTTTTAGCCTAGAAGCGATGACTTTTGCAATAACTTTATACATGCAGGTACACAAGGAAATAGGCTTGAAATCATCAAAAGTACCCAGCTGATCAGACTTAGGAATGAGGGCTAAAAAAGTAGTGTTGAAAGGTTGGAAGATGGTTCCCTTGTACCTGGATTCTTCCACCACTGCAACCAGCTCATCTCTCAATGAATCAAATAAATTTTGGAAAAATTCCACCGTCCAGCCATTCGTCCCTGGACTTTTATCCTTCTGCATTGATTTGAGAATGTCTTCGACCTCCTCTCTAGAAACATGATTCATGATGGAAGTGTTCTTTTCCTCCTTAATATATCTGGGAAAAAATTGGGCCACTCTGATTACCTCAGTAATGGAGACTTCCTCAGGTGCTCTAAAGAGGCTTTTAAAATGATTTACCCCTAAAGATTCCAGGTCTTCAAAGGATCGAGCCATCTCTCCATTCTCTTTCTGCATCTCCCAGATAGTTATATTTTTTCCTACCTTTGGCTTAGTTATGAAAGAACTTGGTATTTTCATCCCTTACCTGCAGCCAGATTGCACGAATTTTTAAACACTAGCTTTCCTCTCTGAGCTGGAGAATATTTCTTCGTATGGATTCCAGTTCTTTGACTCGATCCTGGGAGTCCAAAGATGCATAGCCATTTCCCTCTGGGCTTTCAAGGAAATCCAATTCTGAATTTACATTTTTAAGAGCCTCCTCCTCCTTCAATTTCTTTTGTAGAGCCCACTATTTTGTTGCTTTCTTCATTCTCTTTAAGTTTTCCATAAAAATATGGCTTCTTCTTTCATCTTCCCTGAAGAAATCCTTCCTCCATGTGTCATGAAACAGAGCAGTGAAGGATTCGTCATTTAGCCAGGAGGAATTGAACTTAAAAGGAGTTCCAGGTTTCTTATATTCACCTTTTACTTCCAAAATGACAGGAAAGTGGTCCGAGTGACCCCCCTCCCCAACCCAGTGTCTGAAAACTGAAAGCTTCTCCACCAGGTCTTCATTCAGCAGAAAATGGTCTATTTTTCTCCCCACCTAGTCTTCTCCCACTCTTCAATTTCTCCAGGTAGGCCTTATCTTGTGCAGGGAAGCATCCACTAGATGAGAAACAACCAACTTTTTCATAAAATAATTAGAGAGAGGGTCTGCTCTTACTGAGGCTCCCTAAGATTCTGACTCACCCATTGAGAAGTTGAGGTCTCCTCCAATTATGAGATTTGGATGAGAGAGGAACGATTTTGAGAAAAAGATATTCCAGAATCTCTCACGCTCCAAACATGGCCCATAAACATTCAGAAGGAGGAAGGGTAAACAAATTTCATTAGAGTAGAGTTCCACTACCAAGGTGCTTTCAGATCCCCAAGAGGAAATCTCTCTAATATTTCTTGTGTTATAACCCGTAACCAGCCCCCAAAGCGACCGTTCACATCAAGAGCATGAAAATTCCATTCTGGGAACAATTTTGATAGACTCTCTTTCACTGATTCCCCATTCCCCAATGTTTCTAGTAGCAGAATTACATCTGACTTTAGAGAAAAAACCAAATCCCTTAAAGCTAGCATTTTGGCTTGGCTAGCAACACCCCTACAGCTGTAGGACATAACAATCATTAGAGACCCTGAAGGGGTGGCCACTCTACTCTAAACACCCTAAGAATAGACCATTGCTTCCCATCAGCTATGTCAATAACAAATTTTAGTTGGGCCTTTGACAAGTTTGAATTTCTTCCCCTTAACTTCCTTGGACCTACCGACATCGAATCCATATCTAGACCCCCTAAAACAACCCCTTTCCCCAATATATTAGCCAAGGGTATAAGGTTATAAGGAGGGGCGTCAGGAACATAATCCCAAGAAGGGGAAGTTAAAGAAACACCCTCCACAGAAGAAACACAGGACACAGATGGAGGCAGGACTGATAAGATGATACTATCAACTGAAGCTTGAAACATATTTAAGTCAAAAAGATCATGTGAGAGCTGCCTGGAAGGACCAGGCTCATCACTATCTGACTGAGAAAAACAAAAAGATGTACAAAGAGAGGAGAGAGGAGTAAGAGGCATACCCGCCTGAGACGCCCCGAAAATCTCAGAAACAGAAGGGGGTACCACAGAGGACATCAGAGTGGTCATTTTCTTAGAAGAGGCATTCTCGACCTGGTCCTGCTCCACTGTCACCTTCTTCTCTGTGTCAACCCCCAAATCTTCATTCATCTGCTGTAGCTCCTTATCCTTATCCTTTTCCTCATGTCGAGGTTCCTCCTGAATAATGAAATTCCTCTTTTGCCTTCGATGACGACGGTGACCCAGAGGAGAATCCCTTGCCAAATGTCCATATTTGTGGCATCTATGGCATCTGAAAGGAATATTTTCATAGTCTAGAGTCTATAGAAACTCCAGCTCCCTATAAGTCAAGGTCATAACATCCGCCAAACCTTCTCTAGGATTGAGGTTGACCAAAATACAAGCCACACTCCAGTCTCTAGTTTGAATATAGGACCTGTCAACATCTAAAAATTTTCCCAAAGTATTTCCTATAGATATGAAAGCCGAATTAGTCCAGAATGGGATAGGAAGACCTGGTAGCTTAACCCACACAGGTGATTCTGCCATCTTCTCTTTCTGAGTATCAAACAAGGGAGTCCTTCTTCG
Source organism: Pinus albicaulis (assembly GCA_034641835.2). Taxonomy (NCBI): domain Eukaryota; kingdom Viridiplantae; phylum Streptophyta; class Pinopsida; order Pinales; family Pinaceae; genus Pinus; species Pinus albicaulis. Next base: position 244,336,622 of record CM076584.1, on the reverse strand, counting down.
GAACATGATCGACCGCTTCCCAAAACTCAAGTTCCTATCCATCACCCAATCAGCATGTTCCTTTTGGTCAAAACGGATACTAAACCAGCCTTTGTCCAGTATTTTGATCTCATTCAGCTGCCCAGGGGCTTCTGTCCACTCCGATTGAACCCAGTCTGTAATGCAGTCCACTGGGAATTTTCTCCCACAGACTCTACCAACTAACATTGTTTCAGAGGCTTCCATCGCCTTGTCTATGCGAATATCCACACCAAGAATGCAGTGAGGGCGATCTTCTTTCTTTCTGATAGGATTTTTTTTCTTCCTTTTTCCACACCCAACTTCCTTCTTTCCTTCACCCTCACCAAGATCTTGAATAAAAGGAGCATCAATCCTTGCAACCTCAAGCGACCCAGGTCGCCTTTCAACAGGATCCTTATTGCCTTCCTTCACCACCAGGTCCTCCCCCGCAGTTACAAGCACAACCTCTTATCTTGGACCTAACTCTTGATTACCTTATTCAAACCCTCTTGGCTTCCTGTCTACAACTTCATTAGAAGACACCCTTGATTTGCTGTGAATGAGTGCTTCCACCTTAATATTTCTAGACAAGAGCTCTTCTAACCCTTGAAAAGACCCTAGCTCTTGAGGAGCAAAAGGTAACAGAAGTCGAGAAGAGAGATAACCTTGACTCAAAATAGGGTTCCTGAACGTTGGAGTCTCTCCCCGAAATCCTCTGCCTGAATAGGCTCTACAGCTATGGCTAGCTTCCCCTAGGGCTTCTATTCCCACCCGACCATGAAATCTGTAACTTACCACGACATCTTCAAGACCACCAGTAAAAAGAGGGTTAATCAGAGTACCTGAGTGCTGAGATAATGGAATGTGCAGAGATTCCTTGTGATCCAGGCCTGTCTTTTCTCCACATTAAGGGTTTTGAGCTTGTGCCTAACCTGAGGGAATCCCACTCCTCCAGCAGCCACTCCACGTACTCTGGAGCATTTCTTCTAGCAATGCCACTCCATTCGCATAACCTCCAACTCCCGTCACATCACCGAAAGCTTGGGAAATCTCAGGATTGTTCGGGAAGTATAGCTCCAAATTTTTCTCAGAAACTTCATGCCCCATCCAATTATTTAATCATTAGCTTTTATTTGTTTGACAGTTACAACTAACAAAGTGTTATTTTAATATTATTCCCTTTAATATTATTAATTTTATAATTTAATAAATTTACTAAATTATTATATTCTTTGGTGATCCTTCTAAATAATATTTTTAAATATTTAAAACTTTTAAATTCTCTAACTAATTAACGGCTAGTTTTAATAGCTATCACTGGGCAATGATGCATCCTTACTATTTATTCAATAAGATCGATTTCCTTCTTCACCTTGTCCTGAGGATGAACCACATTAGATGGTTCGAAACATCGACTAAATCCTAATGATGCGATTAATCTGAAAGACATTTGTATATATTATGGATCACAAAAGTCTTAGATCTAACATTAAATTTTTATTTTTATTTTGTAATTTAAATTTTTATTATTTTAAATTTTTATTTTTATTTGCTTTTTAAATATATATATATATATATATATATATATATATATATATATATATATATATATATATATATATATATATATATATATATATATATATATATTTAATTTCTATTTCTATTTCTATTTTTTTTTTAATATATATATATATATTTTTTAAATTTTAAATTTTAACTATTTTTTTTTTAATTATTATTATTATTTTTTTAATTATGTGTTTTTTTTTTATTATCAAATTTTTATAACTTATAAAAAAAAATATTTTTTTTTTTGGGTTAATTTTTAATTTTTTTCTTTAATTTGTGTGGTTTTTAAAATTTTCCCTTTTTGTATTTTCCTTTGAAATTTTTTGTGCTTTTTTATTTTTATTTTTATTTTATTTTTACAAGTGATATTTTATATTTAATACCATGTCTAAAAATCGTTGAAATTTTATTTTCATAAATGTGATATTTTATCTTGAATGTCATCCTTGGATTTTCAAGGCTTTTTAGAGACACGATAATAGATTATCTTTAATACCATGAGTAAAAATTGTTGCAATTTTAATACTTTTGATATTTTATCTTTAATGTCATTATTAAAAATTGTTGACAATTTACCCCGAAAAGAAAAAGACGTTATTCCTGTTCATCAGCGGTTGTCATTGATGTCAACCCAAGCAACACCAAGGGCTACCCCAATATTGCATGGGAATTTTGATCTACCAAATTACTATATTCTGGGTCAAGAATGCTTTTGATGGTTTTGACTTGTCGAGATGTTTCTGTTGATATATGGCATGCCATGTAATTCTTCACAGTTTGAGAGATATTAGTTATTGACTTTTCAATGACCCATACAACAAATCCATGGGGTTTTAGCCCACTAACTAGGGTTGAAAACTTCAAACATGAATATCTCTCAAACCATGAATAATTACGTGGCCTACCATATATCAACGGAAACTTCTCGACAAGTAGAAACCATCACAAGCATTCTTGACCCAGAATATAGTAATTTGGTAGGTCAAAATTCCCATGGAATATTGGGGTAGCCCTTGGTGTTGCTTGGGTTGACATCAATGACAACCGCTAATCAACAATCTCCCCCTTTGGCATTGATGGAAATACAAGTACTCCCCCTGTGATTATGACACCTCTTCCGACAACATTCTCTCCCCCTTTGACATCAATGGCAAAGGGTAACTCCCCCCAACCATCATGCGGACCTGTACACACTTCCACTCCCCCTTTATATTCTGAATAAGGAAAATATAATGAGAAATTGGGAGAATCCCAAGATTCTGGCGAAGATATTCAAATGATTCACAAGTACTCTTACGATCATTAATGCTTCTTGCCCAATCTGCATCTGTAAAGGCTTGAATAATGAGATTTTTACCCTTGGGATACCACAAGCCATATTCTGTTGTTCCCTTTAGATATCGAAGAATTATTTTGAAGGAAATAATATGCGATTATTTTGGTGCTGCTTGGAATCTTGCTACTTGTCCAGCTGCTTACATAACATCTGGCCCAGAGGCTGTTACATATAGAAGAATACCAATCATAGATCTGTACAACCTCTGATCCACATCCTTAGATGAGTCATCTATGCTCAATTTGAAACCTGTTACCATCGGAGTAAGGATGGGTTTGCAATATTCCATTTTGAATTTCTTGAGCATTTCCTTAATGTACTTGGCTTGACATATAAATATTCCTTTCTCTTGCTGAGATATTTGAAGCCTTAAGAAGTATGTCAGCTCACCAATAAAAGACATCTCGAACTCACTTTGCATCTTTGTAGCAAAATTCTTACTTAGATGATCATCATTGCTACCCAATATTATATCATCCTCTTTAGCTAGTATATGTGCTTTAGTTTCTTCACCCAAAACATATTTTTCGTTTAGAGCTCGACTTGCTATAGCCACAATTTCACGATACTCGCCTTTCCCGATTTCACATTTTGTGGAGTTGAATAGTATTGTGTGTCCTTGATCACACATTTTTCCAACACTGAGAAGATTGTGATTCATGTTTTCAACTAATAGAACATTCTTGGCTAGAGCATCTTTGCTTCTGAGAGTGACGGTACCTGATCCTATAACATTTTAAGATCCATCAATTCTAAAGGACATGGTTCCATCCTTCTTCTCTTTTAGAGATACAAATTTCTTTCTATCTCCAGTCATATGCGTTGAGCAATCGCTATCAACATACCACACATATTTGTTGTTTTGAGAATTGAGAGCAAGAGAACAATTATCAGTCTTCTTCTTCTTCCATATTCGTTCATTCTGTGGCTTTGAAGATTCTTCTGGAGGATTTTCACGTCTAGAGTCTTTGGCTATGTGTCCAAAGTTTTGACATTTGTAACATTCAATATTATTTCTTAAATGTTCAAATCTATTGATGTTTCACTGAGCCCTGGGAGGTTCATGTTTGACAGAACTCCTGGAATTGTATTGGTTCCTAGGGTATGTGTGACATTCTATAGCTTTATGACCAAATTTTCCACATGATAACAATAGCCATAAAAAATATGTTAGTACCTAGATAGAAATATTCGTCGAGGAATTGTCTTCGAAGGCTGTTCTTGCAAACCTTGTCCAATGAAGTCTACATGCATGTCAGATCTCATAGGTTCATTGTATTTTGTTGTAGAAGGTCCTACTTCTTCTTCTTTATAACCGAGGCCGGTTCTGTCATTATAAGATCATTTATCATTGATGAGTTCTTCCAATTACCTTGAGATGTTGGCATAGTTTTGGACAATTTTTCCCTTCTTCACTTCCTTATGCAACAAGAATACTTCAGCTTCTAATGCTTCCCTTTCTTGGTTGCTGTTAGGTCCCTGTAATTTGTCAAATTGGTAAGGCCAAATAAAGAAGGGTAACATCAAACCAACTTTGGAGTCCTAGGACCTAGCCTTCTTGGACTTAGAGAGGGCTCTCTCTATATTTGTATAAAAGATATAACATGATTGATTTAGGATGTTGATTTTAGGCTAGTTAAAATGATAGGGATTGTTTGTTTTGTTTTGGTTGGTTTTTTGTTAAGAAGAACAGATAGAGTAAGAGAAATTCAAACCATTGGGCTATGGAGTCTGTGAAAGGTTTGAAGAGTATAACAACAAATCAAGGGTTTTTCATAGGGTAAGTTAACAAATCCAAATGGATCTTAATAGCTTATGTGGGTGTGAAATGAACATTAAGTTATGAGTTTAGTAGCTTAAAGGGAAATTAAGAATCCTTTAACATGTACTAGAACAAGAAGAGTCTTTAGGATCACTATTCTTAAGAAAGAACCAAAGGACAGGGCATACCATAAACTTCTTTAGCCAGAATTTTCCAAGTAAACTTTAAGACAACAATCCAACAAACCCTAGAGAGCAGGGAACTCCTAAATTCTCTAGCTATTCACTTTCAGACAAAGAAAACATTTAAGATAAAAATTTAGTAATGATTAAAGATCATGGAACTCCTAATTTCTTCAATCATACTTCAAATAATTTTAAAGTGACTTTTAAAGATAGACCAAAGGACAGGGCAAACCATAAAATTCTTTAGCCAAACCATAGTAAGTAAGCTTCAAAGAAAGCCTTGGGAACAACATTTCAAGCAGAACCAAAGGATAGGGCAAACCATAAACTTCTTTGGTTGGATTATACTAAGTTAATCTCAAGAAAAAAAACTAGATGGAACTGGAGAGCAGGGAACTCCTAAACTCTCCAATCAAACCCAATAGAGGAAAACATTTACGCAACAGAAATCAGACAGACTTAAGGTGCCTCTAACAACATATCTTAACCTAAATTTTATGTTCTGTTACAAGAGAAATTGATATAAAAAATGGAAAAAAGAAGGAAATAATTACTAAATTAGAATAACATTACCATTTAACCAAGTTCATGAATCCTGTGAATATGCTTGTTCCATTGATATCTAGTCCAAAATAGTTACAAAGTTTCAAAGCCAACTTCTTTACAACTCAAAGTCTATGAGGTATTCAGCTCAACAACCAACCAATCCCCCAAAAAACATGAGGCATACATGCAGTATTTATCTACAAAAATGAGGAGGTGATCCAAAGCTAGGGTTTCAGATGTTATTTATTACAGAGTTAATGCATTTTTTACCTTTGAGACCATGCAAGGCCCAAGGAAAAATATTTGAAAGTGACTCACTATAATAATATCTCCTAACTTCATTGTTTGAGTTAGCTTTGGAAATATTTGACTTTTAAGGCTTTTTAATAAGTTTTGAAATAAATTCTGGTGGTATTTATTCAACTCCTAGCAAGGGCATATCGCCAAAGTACAGGGGTGCAGCGCCAGTGCAAACGCGCAGTGCCATGACAAAAAAATGGCATGTCTTGCAGCCAAATTTTGAAGGCCTTCCCAATGTCCAAATGAGCTCCAAGATGGCTCATTGGAAAGGTCTTTGAGTATATTTTCCAAATATTCTTTCAATCTCCAAAATGGTGCCAAAATGATCTATCAAAAATCACTTCTCCCAATATTGGTAAACGTGCAGTGCCAGGGTCAAAAAGAGGGCAGAAACATGATTTTTTGATGGTTTTTGCCCTTTTCAAGGGACCATTTTTGCTCCAAATATTCTGAAACGTTATGAGGTTGATGCACTTGTCATTAGGAACATGAATATTCTAACCCTTTTCCAGTTGGATGGCCCAAAAAAGAGCGCAGAGCCAGTGGCTTTGCGCATTTGGCCAATTTTCTGCATGCTAAACTGACAAAAATCAAAATGTGCACAAAAGTTCCAAAATTGAAATTTTTCTTGCTGATCAAGGGTTAGAGTCCTGAAGGGACACCTTAGAAAGAATATTGAGCTTCTATTTATCTTTTTCCTCGGGAAAATCCTGAATCTTTACATGGGCTCGTTTGAGCTTGGCCCTTGCAATCCCGTTTCTCATGGCATAATGTCTTGCCATCTTCCTCTGAACATTAGTGTCTCTCTTTACCTTCTCTAGTAGGTCCTATAGATGAAAAATTTCCCTCTCAAGCCAAGAATCTTTGTCCTTGCTAACCTCTATGGCAAGCATCTCACTTGGAGTGAGCTTCTCTGCCAATTCTGCCTCTTTCTTCCTTTCCCAGGCTAAAGCCATCCTCAGCTCAATGGTCCTCGGTATTTGTCTAGAAAGATGATATTCCTCATCATCACTACCATAAAAAATTCCCAAGGTATCATCTAGCAAAGCCTTTTCCTTTCTTGCCTCTCTTTGAGCTCTGATTACCTTGACCTCACTGATGATCAGTTTTGTCTCTAGCTACTGGTTCTCTAACTCAAGAAAGTTAATCACATTCTTTGCTCTACCAAGATTAGCTTGAAGCTCACTAATCTTGGCATCCTTGCCTCTGATCAATGCACTATTAATTCTATCCTCATCCTCATCATCAAGGTCAATAAACTAAAACTCCTGCTCAGTTTCATGTTTGTGCTCCTCCTAAAAAATGATATGCTCTGTAATATTTTCCTTGCCCTCATCAACCTGTTTTGCTGATGAAGAAGGCATGGCCCCTTTCACACCAAGTGAAGTAAACACATGCATATGGCTTCTCTGATATGTCAAAGGAAATGGCTCAATGTCAATCATTTTAGTGCCAGTTGTCTCAATGTTCCTTTCCTTGCTTGATGCTCTGGTATCATGATATGAGGGTGAATGTTTGTGGAAAGGTAGTGAGGTAGGATCAATATGAGGTGAGTGGATGTGAGTGGATGGTGATGTATGAGCAAAGAGATGTGATGGAGAAGTGGATATGGGAGGATGAGATGATGAAGATACATCCTATTGATGATGGCCAGGTGGAGTAGTGAAAACCTCATTGGAAATGAATGAATCCCATGAAATGTTTTTCTGTTGAAGCTGATGCATGACCACCATCTTGATGAGTGAATTATGAAATAGGCTTTGCATTTGCTGATTGTAATCTCTCTTTTTCACAATGTAAGACATCTTGTCAATGCTACAGAAAAGATAATAAGGTAAGTGTAGCATTCTAACTCTAGTGAAATGCATAAGAAGACATATATGGTATGAATAGAGGTGGGAAAACCTTCCCTCACAAGTGAAATACTTCATTATTATCCTCATCATGGGCACATACGGGTCAAGAAGATGAGAGAAAGGGAAAATGGACTTCTTGTGATCTTTGTACGGGTCAAGAAGATGAGAGGTACGGTTCATAATAGCTCATGTCTAATTTTTCTTGTTTAAACCACCTCTCTCCCACACTAGGTATCCCTGTAATAGCTACAATGGAATTGGTGGACATCTCAAATGTAACTCCAACAAGATTTACCTTCTTTTCATGTAGATTTATGATGAATAATCTTGTTAAATCTGGGTGATTTTGGACTTGCTGCACTCTCTCACCAAACTCAAAGCAGCCCACATGCTTAAAGAAAGAAACAGTTTGAGGAGAGGCCATGATTTCCCTTTTATTGATGGGTTCAAACTTGTTTATCTTCCCTCCCTTATGATCATGTCTACTTGACATTTGTGCCTCAGCAACAATGCCACTGTCTTCTTCCTCTGACATATTCAAATTCTGATTTGGAAACCCTAGGGTGGAAGTGAAATGCAATTAGGGGAAGGGAATGAGTGAAGGGGCAAACTAAATCAATGGAAACCCTAAATCAATGTAATTACCCTTTTTTTTTGACTAATATTTCTTTTAGGAGGGTGGAACAAGGTTAGAAACAATGATCACAAGCTAAAATTTAGGGGTTCCTTTAGGGTTTCATTTCCATTCAATTAAGAATCACCAAATGGCATAAAAATAGGGCTCATGTCATGTAGTTACCACTTAAGAGTGCTTGGAGGACTTTGACAAGAATTTGGAGAAGATTTGATGTGATTTGAGTTGATAGAATAGTCACGAACCTTCCCTGGCTAAATGCGCAACGCTAGTCTTAAGCATGCAACGCCTCTGCAAGGGCGCAACGCCAAGCTACAGGAACGCAACGCCTTCACAAAATGTGTTAAAATTATCGGGCAAGGGTGTAGCACCAAGGAATTTGGCCCGAATTTCGCTCGAAAACTCACAAATTTTTCCTTGCTGAATGCTTCTGATGTTTTGAAAGGTGACAATGACTCATTTGAAATGTAAAATGGGCTTTTATAGGCTTATGGACTTAATTTAACTTGAAAACCAACTTTCTAATGTTTTGAAGTATTATTTCTTTATCAATGATACTCTTTGACACTTTTGTGCATTGCAGGTTGCTGAAGTCATGAAGTTGGCTTTTCTTTTGCTCATTGAGGTTTGACATGTTCACTTTGACAACTTTGAGATTTAATTTTTACATATAGTAGCATCTTCAAAATCTTCTGTAGTTTCCACCATAAAATTAAACTTATCTTTTCCACCTTCTCTGGCCACCTTTTTCAAATCCCTAAGTGCCTACAATTCTTTATAGCAATCATCAGTGTTGTCTTCTAATTTCTCTATAGCCCTTTCAAGTTCATTTATTTCTGTCCAGTTCACCTTACCTTTTTTCCATATTTCATCAATATTTTGTGATATAATTTCTTCATGTTTGGCCTTGTGTGATTCCTCCATGTTATTTTCCTACAAGTAATCACTACTTTGGCACTCAAATGGACTATCAATTTTATAACCCATGTCATCTACAAGACCAAGTTTTTCTCCTTTCCCTTGCTGTAAATTGTTTTCATTCAGGAGTAGACAGTCTACATCATCAATACTTTCTGCTGATAAATCTTCCAACACCTCTACAGAAGTGCTAAACTTTGTCCCATTTTTCTCACTTTGCAGGTTCTAAACTGAGAAGATAATCCTCCTTGGAAATTTTAAGTCCTTCTTGAATAACCATGTCTCTACATTCTATTGCATCTGAGCTAGATACTAGCAAAGGAAAAGCAGTACCTAAAAATTCCAAGGATTTTGGGGAACCAAAAGAATGCTTGTCATAATCAATCCTTCTCATATGTGTGATGACCTCATCGTAATGAAAGGATGACCTTGGAAAATGCAAAACCCTAATGAACTAATGGGAGTGCTTTTTGACACTATTTTGAATGAAATTTGACTTAAAAGCTTTTAAGTGAAAAGAGCATTTCCAAAAGTGCTATTATGCTCCAAGGGACATGGGAATGAGTTAGCAACAAGAAATCTTAGAGGGAGGGTGGAGTTTATTGACAGGGGAAAATGGGGAAATGAGGTTTTAGGTAGGAAAGAATGATGAAAATGAGAGCCCATAATGAGACTTTTAAGAGCAATAGGGTGACTTTGAGATGGAAAATTGATAGATAGGGAAAAGGTTTTTTGAAGATAATGAAGGCAGTGAGATTTCTGAAACTCAAGATATTCAAGGAATATTGTTTCCAGAAAACTATAACCATTCTATAGTCATCCAAAGATAGTGAAAAATACTCATGACTAACAGTTAATTGCTTCCAACTTCTTTTGAAGTGACTCTTCAATATATTTGTGTTCTTCAAATTCAATTTTGAGACTTTGAACTTGTTATTCAATAGTATTGGAATAGATCTTCTCAGCCTTGAGCTCTTTTATAAGCCTGATTGCCTCCTTAGAAAATTCTACTATGTTCAACCCTTCTTCTTCTGTAATATTCCTTTCTTAGGAATATCAAGATTCTATTTCAGAGATGGACTACAGAGGAATTTACTGGATATGTCACCTTTCAAAGAAAGGATGAGATCCAGAGGCTACCTGGCCAACTATAGACTCTATCTATAGAACTTGGAATAACCCCTTTTTAGGACTTTTAACAAGGTGTTCAAGGAAAACGTTGTATAAGTAAAACTGTGCAAAAATAATGTAGATCAGGGCTTGTTTCCCCTCATTTATGCTGTATGTGAATTATGTATGGAATTTTATCAGGAAAAAATTAGTTTAGGCACATTAAACAAATCTCCCAAAAAATAGACTAGCTAAAAGGCACCCAAAGGGGAAGGCTGCAGTCAAATGCAAGCACTGCTTCAGGAATTGCGCAATTTTAGCTAATTTTCAGTGGAGATCAGCAAGAGGACTGATATCTCAGTATTACAGCAGCAAATAATCATTATGATAAAGCCCTTTCATTATACAGTAGAAAGCATGAGCCAATACAGCAATAAATCTTTAGAAAAGAGCGCAGGAGCACATGTATATTTGCAGAAATGCTTCAACAACGTTATTTTTCAGGAGGTTCAGCAGATGTAAGTTACAACTTAGAACTAGAGTAGATCTATGGACAAAATATTAGATCTATATCAGATCTGGAAACTCTATAGTTTTCTCTACAAGATCCACTTGGAATTTTGACAAAAGCATGCATGAATAAGAGTAGATCTGAGAAACAAGTTGCAAATTTGGAAACTGCTGCAGTAAATTTCTGAATATGTAATTTCATTACAATGGATCAGATCTGAACAGAACATAGATCAGAAATCCAATGTATGGATCACCAAGTGGAAGTCAAAGCCCAATACAAAAGATCTCTGATCTAAACTATGAGCAGGACAACCTGCAAACCCTCATACATAAATAATGCAGTTTTCCCAATGGGATAGTGCTGTAGCTCAAGAGACATAGAAAAATATTGAATAATTGTAGATATGAAGTACAAGAAATGATACACTCTTCCAGGAGGTCAAAGGACCCACTCCATGGAGAGAGGCTCTCAAAATACACTAGATCTCTGCAGATCTAGATCACCACTTACTGCAGCTTGCAGAGACAGCAAAACCCTCAATGGATTAGTGCTGCCAATGTAAGTAGGAGCTTGGCCTCAAGCCTGATAGTGGTTCATTTCAGCAAACTTTCCTCCTTGAATCATCAAAGGAAGAGGTGAAACTCCTGCACAGAAATTCCAAATACAATCCTCCACTCAACAACAGAGAATGGTATTTGTCTAAGCAGACAAATACTCAGAAATATAATCTATCAAAAACCTTCTCTTGCTGCCCTCCTTCTCCTTTTATAATATGAGAAAGCTCTTGCAAACCCTAAACCACCTTGATGAGTTAGCCCTTTTCACATTAGAGGCTCCCTTCTAGAACTACGCTATCCCTTTTGAAGATGTAATGAACCTAGACAACACTGTTGATTTGGTCAAGGTTGACCCAGTGTTAAGCTCAAACCTCTTTCACACCTGCAAGTGATTATTTACATAGCCCTTATATGTCTTTGTTCACATGGGCATTGATTTATTCATACTTTTTAGGAGTTTTACATGTCCTCCCTTATTCATTTATTCATGAAGCAGAAATTAAAACAAAATTGAATGTTCCTCTTAGCTGAGGCTCAGTGGGAACATTAAATCTTCGTTGTTTGATACCTATTGTTTATTGTGTTTGGCCATAAACAATAATCTCTCATTGTCTTCTTCTTCACTGTCACTGTCTTCATTGGATGATGAGCTATATTCTTTAGAGAGAAAATTCCTTTTGGATCCTTTTTTTTTTTCTTGCTTGTTGAATTTCTTAAAACCTTTCTTTCCTTTTGAGTTTCCATCACTTTTGTTCAGACATTTTGCTGCGAAATTCCCAACCTCACCATAGCCAAAACATATCAATGGAAGTTTACCTTTGAATTTTCCCTTACCAATTTTTAGTTTTCTCGTAAAGTAAGCATATTCTTCATTTAAAAGACCTTCTTCATCATCTCCCTTTTCTTCACACTTGCAGGTGCATGTCTTTTCAATTGAAGGTTGTTTGTCCTTATTGTTTTTCTTAGATGCAACAAACACAGTTTCTAGATGCGAAGTACCCTCTTCTTCATCAAGTCTCATTTCATATGCTATGAGAACTCCATGTAATTCCTCTTTGTTGAGTTTGTCCAGATTTGCACTGTATTCTAAGACCGATACCTTTGGGTTGGATCTCCCTGGTAACGTTCTAAGAATATTTCGTATAATAGTCTTCTCGTCAACTGGCTCTCCCAATCCTTCCAGAGTATTGGTTATTTCATCAACGTATTGGAAGTATGCAACAATGTTGCCATCTTCTTTCATTCTAAGTTGCTCAATTTTTTCTCTATAGATTTGAATCTTTGCTTCTTTGACATTTGATTCACCTGCATATATATTCTCAAGCTTGTCCCATACATTTTTGGTGGTTTTACAACCCAACACCTTATGATAAGCAGATTCAATAAGTCCATGGATAGTAATATTCTTTTCTTTTGCATCATTTACCAAATTCCTTTTACCTTGTTCATCCACGGTTGATGTAAATCCATTTTGAACAGTGCCCCATACTTTGTATCCTTACACCAAGAGATAGACCTCCATTCTTCCTTTCCAGCATGCATAATATTTTCATTGAATAGAGGTACACCATTCTTGGTATGCTCCATGACCTCCTTCCAACTCTTAAACTGTTATTGAAGGAACCAAGCTCCGATACCAATTGTTGGAAATACTGAGAGGGGGGGTGAATCAATATTCATTTCAATTAGAGCATTAGCTAATCTTCAATTATTATCAGTTTTTGTACAATGATAGTAGTAAACAAAAGGAACTACCCTAAAAAGAAAAAGACATTATTCCTGTTGATCAACGGTTGTCATTGATGTCAACCCAAGCAGCACCAGGGGTTACCCCAATATTTCATGGGAATTTTGACCTAAAAAATTACTATATTATAGGTCAATAATCCTTTTTATGGTTTCTACTTGTCGAGATGTTTCCGTTGATATATGGAAGGCCACTTAATTCTTCACGGTTTGAGAGATATTCATGTTTGAAGTTCGTAACCCTAGTTAGTGGGTTAAAACCCGATGGGGTTGTGGCATGGGTCATTGAAAAGTAAATAATTAACAATTTTTAAGCTCCTAAAATCCCTCCCATGTTCACTTGTTTAATCCCCTCTCAACCTAAGCATTTATATAAATTGTGATCCTCATATCCTCATTATGTAGGGATTTCGCTACCTCAAATAGGTCATCATGGAATTTTCGCTATGAATTTGTTTCTACAAAGGTTCAGAAGCTGAAATTTTTATGAGTTGAAGCAGAAATCCTGAGGAAGCTCCTGTAAGAATTTTAGATCAAAGTTCAAAACATTTTCTGAGATATGATCTGTGGAAGTCAGTGTTTGTGCAGGCTCCTGAACTTCATCTCAAAGAAGTGACCTTGGGAAAATTGTCATAAATAGATCTATGAGTATTATATTGGAATTATGTAAAAAGTGGTAGATAGTGCACAGACTTCATTTTTTATTGTATCAATTTTAGAGCCGAATGAAGAAACAGTGACACGTGGCACGCAGTACAAGTTCATTCTACTAAACCAATCCATAATTAGGTCATTGTGAGAGATTGGGCATAACTCTCCCTTGAAGAATCCAAATTGGGTCAGACCTATGGAATTTGAAAAAAGACTCATAGGACTACTACAAAACCAAAAATAACATATTGGGGATCTACAATAATAGAGATAAACCAGATTCAATATCGACCTCCTAGAAGGCAAGAAAAAGCTAGATCATGTGTTGTCAAGGGCTGCAAAGGACCAGACTTTCTAGGGCAGCAAAGAAAAGAAAGGTGTAGTAGAGTGTAGCATGACAAGAGAAGCAATGAAGATGCAGAACAACACCAAGAAGTTCATCACATGAATACTTCAAGTGGGCAACACTGCATATAGTCACTGTAAAGGTATCATTGTACTAAGTCATTGTAAATACATCATTGTAAAAATTGTACTAGTGTCTATCTGCCAAGAGTTGAAGAGGTAGTGTCGGGAGGTCTAGGATCATCATTAGGTGGTTGTGTCATAGTTGGGGTTATGGGCTAGTGCGTCTTCTTCTTCTACATCATTTTATATCATTGTAAAGTGGACCATTTTTCCTGGTACGAGAGTCCAATCTTCTTTTATTCTTCTATAGGGTGGTAGGGTGGTGCTAGGCTGGTGCATGAAGTCACCAACATGTTCAAGCCTATGAAAAATTTAGGGTGGTAGGGTGGTGCTAGGGTGATTTGTAGCTCATTGGGTGTTTGGGCATCCGTTTAGTTGACTACTGAAGAATCTCAGGCATTGGAGCGTCCATCCAGTGGGAGATGGAGAAGAATGATTTTATAGATTCTAGGAAGTTGGAGCTTTATTTTCAATTGGAGTTGAATATTAAAGAATTATTAGAAAAGAATTCAGGTGGTTTTTGTCCCGGAGAGGGTTTCCGCCTTAAAAACTATGTGCATTTGTGTTCCTTTTGTAACTGCTATCATAGTAAAAAAACTGGTAATAATTGAAGATTAACTAATGCTCTAATTGAAAGGAATACCGATTCACCCCCCCAGTATTTCCAACAATTCCAACATTAACACTTTTCATTTTCAAGGTGTTTTTTGCACACAAAAAATTGATGAAGTTATTCCAGCAACAACACTTTTCATTTTCAGGTTGCGTTTTTCACACAAAAAATTTGCGACGTTATTCCATCATCAACACTTTTCGTTTTCAAGTTGTTTTTTTCACACAAAAAATTGGCGATGTTATTCCACCATCAACAGTTTTTGTTTCGAGGGTGTTTTTTCCTTCCTTTTTTCAAGAAAAAAATTGGTTTTTAGCATAATTTAAAAAAATGTTGAAATTTGACCCTAAAAAACAATGCGTTCTAGAAGACACACTTTTCGTTTTTGGGCTGTTTTTTGAGTTTTTTTTTTACTAGAGTTCTCGTTTTGAGGTAATAGTTACCATTTGATCAGTAATTATGTTTGAAATATAATTTACCCTTATATTCAATTTTTGGAAGTCCTCAATGTGCTCCGCCATTCAAACATTTTTTTTTTAGATTTATAAATTGGCTAAAAAAGGTGTTTCTCTTTGTAGCATCATAATATGCTATCATTTCCTCCATAAATTTGAACAAGTGAAAATAAGGTTTACAAGAACAAAGCCATCGATATGATACAAACTGATTGGTTTCTAAATATAAAGTTGCAATGCATACCTTTTGTGTGTGGTTCACATTATGGAGATCAAAATATTGCTCCATATATAGTATCCATGTTGCCAGATCCTTGCCATAAAACTTCCTCATATCGATCTTTGGAATATGGTGGGCCTTCAATCTAACGTTAGAGTCTATGAAATCATGATTAATATTTATTTTTTTCTCATCACGAGTTTCATCTAATACATTTTCACCATTAGGAAGTGTTTCTTGTAGCAACTTTGTCAAACCTTCCTTCAAACCTTCCATGTATTCCTTTAAACAATTAATTTCACCTTTTAAACCATCCATGTCACCTTTTATTTCATCTTCGGTTTCTCTTTGTGAGAGTGAAATTTGTTGCACTTAGTCCTGTAATTTTGATATATCATGCTACAATTATTCCTCTTCATGCATCATAATAGAGCTTTCAGAGGGCTTAATGGGTATGGAATTATTTTGTTTGGGAGGCATTTTAGAACCCAATCCTAATATATATGCTTCAATATGTCCTTAGAATCACTTAAAATTGATTTTTCAAACAAAAGTTATGCAATTTTAAAACAAATACAAACCTTTTTCTTGCTTTTTAGGAACTCGATATTGAAACTATTATATCTCTATGATTTCGGATATCCAAGGTCTAAAATTTGATCCTATGGTATCCCTCCAAGTTGTCTTTCCAATGCCACAAGTCAGACAAAATTTGTATTCTTCAATGTAAAGTTATTCCAAATCTCCCACGATGACATGATTATGGACGGGTTCAATAGAGCTAAGTTGTAAGGGATGCCACATGTCATTGTTTAAACATTTAGCTCTAAAATTGATATAGGAAAAAAAAATTCCTTGCATTTTTGGCTACTTTTTACAGAATTCAAATCCGATGAATGAAACGAAATTTGTGACTATTTTCCCTCAGTCTCCTGTTTCAAATGAAATTATGTAGCCTTTCAAAATCCAAACTTCCTCAGATCATATCTCCACAAATATAACGAACCAAGATCTAAAATTCTTACATGAAGTTCACCATTATTTCAACTCCACATGGTTTCAATTTTAGATTTTGAAGCTTCATAGAAAAATTATTATAGCATTAATTCCAAGATGTCCTGTTTGAAGAAGTGAAACCCTATAATCCAAAGCTCTGATACCAAATGTTATGCAACCAAATCACAAAATAGAAGAAAAGATAGATAAACGACTTAAAAATTATTTTCTTCAAGGGGAAACGACATTTACATTTCATAAATGAAAATTTCTTGGATGATTAAAAAAAAAAACTCCTTTCTATATATATGAGTCTAAGGGGTCACAATATAGTCAAAGCTGACATAACGATAATGATTTAAGGGCACAAAAATAACAATAGTGGGCTTCTATGTGGCACAATAATAACAATATGGGGACTATATTGGCACACCAATAACAATAATGGGGCTACACTAACAATAAATATCAAGGGATACACTATTTAGGGACCTAACATGGCTTAAAACATAATTTTTTGAGTGTTAGTCAAATGTGTGACTAGGGGCATGAAGTTATTTTAAGGTCTAAAGGATGTGTAGTCAAAGAATTGGACACAGGGAAAATAGTAATCAAAGCAACCAGAACTCTAGATAATGTTTACATATTATAAGGTTACATGAACACTACTATTTGAGTAATACTGAAGAAATTTGGCTATGGCACAAGAGGCTGCGACATCTTAGTTTCATTCAATTGGTTAAACTAAGAAATAAGGGAGTTGTCTGTGACACACTAGATATCATACCTCCTAAAGATAACATCTATAAATCTTGTCAATTTATTAAGAAGTCAAGAGTTAAATTCAAATAAAAATAGTATTATTTAGAAAAAACTCTTGAACCTATTCGTATAGACTTATCTGGACCAATGAAGAAGAAATTTCCTCGAGGTGAGAAATATTTTGTACTATTTATCGATGACTACACTAAAATGTGTTGGGTTATCCTGCTGAATTTTAAAGATGAGGTTGTTGAGAAATTTAGAATATTTAAGGATTTGGTTGAAAACAAAATAGATCTATAAATCAAATTTATTAGATTTGACAGAGGGGGTGAATTCATATCAGACGAATTATTTGATTTATGTGATCAAAATGGCATAAAAAGACAATTCTCTATAGCCAAAAATCCCCAATAAAATGGAGTAGCAAAAAGAACAAACATGACTGTTCAGTAAATGGATCTTGCAATGTTTGATGAATATAGAGTGTCTCATACCAACTGCGGAGAAGCAATACAAATATTGGTCGACATACTCAACAAATATCATATAAGTGTTAACAATGACAAAAAATTGCATAAACTATGGTATGGTGGACCTACAACTATTATGTATTTTAAGATATTTGGTAGAAAATATTATATCAAAAGAAATGATGATAAACTTAGTAAATTTGAACCAAGGGTAGATGAATGAATTCTTCTAAGATACTCCTCCAAGAGCAAAGGTTACAAATGTTACAATAAAGGGCTTCATAAAAATGTTGAATGTATAAATATTACAATAAATGAAGGATCTGTGTGCCCCAAAAAGAAAATACAATATGATGATGAACATCTAGACACCGAATTAAAAGAAATTATAGGAGAAGAGGAGGCATAAGAAGAATATGACAAAGAAGGAAATGAGCCAAAAAAGACTCCATCCATGTATGTGCAGAAAAGTCATCATGAAAGTCAAATACTAGGTGACGAAGAGTCTGAAGTACAAACTAGAAGCAAATTCATTGGATCCTCTAGTCATTTAGATTTTCTATCTACAATTTAGGCTCAAAATGTGAATTATTCAAGCCAATATGAATGTTGTATTAAATTCATGAACGAACAACTTAACCAAATTGAAAAGAATCGTACTTGGGATCTAGTTCCAAGGCCACACAATAAAAATGTAATCAACACCAAATGGGTATTTAAGAACAAACTACATGAAAATGGAGTAGTCAGGAATAAGGCATGTCTTGTCTACAAAGGGTATGCTCAACAGGAAGGAATATACTATTGGAAATACTGAGAGGGGGGTGAATCAATATTTCCTTAATTTTTACAATTGGTTACTTAATATTTAAACATTCATAGCATTAACAAAAAAACAAAATCACATCAATGAAAATACACAAACTATTTTAACTCAACAAGATTTGCACTAATGTATGGTTACATACACATTTACCAAATAATATGGAGGGAAGTGAAACACTCCTCAAGTCTAAAGATGCTTGTAGAAAAAGGTTGCAGCAGTCTTCAACCTCCCTTACAAAAAAACTTACCATCCACAACTACAATCACTACTTCCATTGCTGCTCAATACTACAACCACCATTACCACAACTCCCTACTATTGCAACTAATGATGTCACTAATTCCCACTATTGCAACCATTGGTACCACTACTACAACCAACGCTATAACCGCTTCGTAATGTTGAAATCATTACTACCACTATTGCCCACTATTGCAACTAATATTTCCACAACTACCGACTGATGCAAGCATTGTTATCCACTCTTCCACTGCTATCTACTTTTTCCACTCCTTCTATCAGAAAATTTAGACTGCTACACCTTTCACACACACCATCACACATCACTATCATCATCACTACTCCATTTTTCTAGAAATCATCTCACATGCCACTTTCACTCACCAAGGCAACATGACACTCAAATAAATTTATGGTTATTTCCATGTCACCAAGGTCACTAGTGTCAACATCAAGGTCATTGTTGTATGCTATGCACACAAAATATTATGTCCACTTGTTGGAAAAAGAGTCTTACCATCTAGAGAACTATATCAAAATTTCTGCCAAAATTGTTGTGGAACTTACTTCCATGCAACACCCAATATATAATATAATTACCTCAGTCATTACTTAAATTTTCACTAGCTTGACAAGTACTAATAAATAATATATTAGACAAGCATTGCTACAATACTTAGGCTTAGCAAAAATTATCATCACAAGTTGATCCGAATTTATGCAGGAACGCAAAAAAATACCAATATAAACATGGACATAGAGATGCAACAAAAATATAACTTTATTTCACTAATATCAAAGACTGAAATATGCTTACATATAGAATGGAAATAAACTAGCTCGGGCGATAATAGCTTATATTTGAGAATAGATGTGATGGCTACATGCCTCTCAACTCTATTACAATGCGGCTAGAAGGACTATTTATTATGGAGAAACAATGGAAAACCATAAACATCCAAAAACCTAACCCTAGGTGATGAAGAGCCAAAACTATAGGTCCCATTTGGGTAAATTGGTACATCAAATTCCCGGGGACGTAGCTTTGGCATATGATCTACATTTGATGCGCACAATACCTCATTAGAAATATATATCCAAGAACTACAAATTTCGAGTGGAAAATGTTGGTTAAACACCCATTTGACCTTGGTTTTCCAAAAAAACATTGTTTAGGGCCTCAAAACAACTTTGAAAGTTTAGGACCCAAAAAACTGCAAAAAATAGTAAACTCTACTACAATTAAGGAAACTGAAAAACTAAAAGAAACAATGGTGGGGGTCTAAGTGGAATAGGAGGGTGGCCACCAATATCCACCTGAATCAGTCCTCCTCCCTTAGGAATCAATGGTCCCCATTGTGTTGAGTTCCTCCATGAGATGAGGAAACTTCTACTAAACTTGGTCCATGGTGAGCCAATTACCTTCGTGTAGGAGTTGGCCAACTTTGACAACCCAATACAGTTGGATCTTCTGATGGAGAGTGTTATTGATCTACATGTCCATGATCTGATTAGTTGTGGCATGTTCCATTTAGTCAGGGTTTAGCTCTATTGGTGTGAGTTTTTCTGCAATGTCTGATGTGTCCAATAATGGTGGAAAGTATGGCCGAAGGCGGTCCACATTGAACACTGGGTGCAAGCCAAGGAATGGGGGAATGTTGAGATCAAAATAATTATCTACCACAACCTTGATAATGGTTTAAGACCCATATCAGAGTGGTATGAGCTTCGGTTAGGCATTCTTTCTACAAATGCAACCAAAATTTGTCACCCACCTAAAACTTGTGTGGCACTCGATGTTGATCATGTCGCTGCTTGTACTTGGCATTAGACTTCTCCAGGATGTCGTGAATCTGCTATCGGATGTGATGGATATGTTCAATAAATATGGTTTCTTTATTAGCCTCATAAAGTACATGTGTGGATTTTGTATATGTAGTCACATGAGGTATGGCAACATCAATTAGACATAATGGCTGATATCCTAGACCCACTTGAAAGGGACTGCGACCAATTGAGCTATGGATAGCTCTGTTATAACTATGTTGCACATAGGGGAGGCTCTCATCCCAAGTTTTTTGATTCTTGGATTTGTACATGCAGAGTATGTGCACTATCATCTAGTTGAAGACCTATTTCTAGCCATCAGTCTAGGGATGGAATGCAGTTGACTTGGTGAGCTTGGTATCCAATAGTGTCCAGAGGCTTGACTAGAATGTGCTCAGGAACCTGCTATCTTGTTCTGATATAATGGTCGGCAGGACCCAAAAATGTACCCATACTTGTTCAAAGAAGAGTTTGGAAATGTCCTCTTCCATGATTCTCTTCTTGTAAGCCGCCAATATAGCCATCTTAGAAAATATGTCCACGACCAAAAATACATAGTCATTCCCATGCTTGGTAAAAGGGAGGTGAGATATATATTCCATGGAGATGGATTCGAATGGCTGGATGGATTCTTCTTGATGGTTGGCTTGGCGATTGCGTAGGAAGTGTAGGATCGAATATATTTCCCAACATCCAGTTGGAGTTTTGGAAAATAAAAGTACTTTTGTAGTGAAACCACATTTTTCTCCACACCAAAGTGTCCCACAACCCAACTATAGTGTGCCTCCCAAATAAGCTTTGAACACTCACTTGAAGGAACAAAAAGGTGGACCAGGTAGCATAATAATGTGTCCCAGAGGTGGAAATCAGGAACTTTCTTTCCATCTACTAGCATATGGTATGTGGAGGAGAACTATGGATCAATTTTCTATAGTTGCATCCATATAGAGGTTTTGTGGCCACAAGATTTGGGAACAATAGTTAGTGATGAAACTAGGGGCTGACTGAGGTAATTTGCAACATGATTGGTGCTGCCCTTTTTGTATTTAATGTTCAAGTGGAATTGTTGCCGATATGTAGAAAATTTTTGATGGCGATCGTTCTACAACTTCCCTTATGTCTGTATAAACTAAATAGGTATTTGATCAGTGTGGATGACCATCCCCTTCCCTAGAATGTAATTCTTCCATTGATGGCAAGCCTGCATGATGGAATACATCTATTTATCATAGGTGGGGTACTTCTGAATTCCATCATAAAGTGTCTCACTATGATAGGCCACTGGATGCCAATGATGGGTGAGGACTACACAAATAGCATAGTCAGAGGCGTCTGCCTCAATTTCAAATGGTTGTTGTAGGTATGGGAGTGTGAGTATAGGTGTAGAGTAGAGGTGGTGCTGCAACTCAACGAATGCCTTCTGTTGGGATTCATACCAGGAAAAATTTGGTTTTTCCCCGCCCTTAGTAGTTTGACTCAAAGGCCAAGTGATATGGAAGAATCCCAACATGAACTGCAGATAAAAATTTGCAAGGCCCAAAAGGCTGTGAAGCTCTATTAGAGTGGTCGAGGCTGGCCAATCCTGAATGACTTGGATATTAGTTGGATCCACATGTCTGCCACACTCATCTACATTGTAACCCATATATTAGACTTGGCTCTTTACAAAGGTGCATTTCTCTAAGTTGGCTCACGATTTTTGCTGGAAAAGGGTTTGAAGGACCTATCGAATATGTTGCAAGTGTTCTTCCCAACTCTTGTTGAAGATGAGGATGTTGTCGAGATAAAAAACCACTAATGATTTGGTGAAGGGCCATAAAATGTCATCCATTAGCCTCGTAAAAGTAGTAGGGGAATTTGTCAACCTGAAGGGCATAACAAACCATTCAAAATGCCTTCCTTGGATTTGAAGGCGGTCT
This sequence comes from Pinus albicaulis, assembly GCA_034641835.2. Classification (NCBI taxonomy): domain Eukaryota; kingdom Viridiplantae; phylum Streptophyta; class Pinopsida; order Pinales; family Pinaceae; genus Pinus; species Pinus albicaulis. The sequence goes on along the minus strand of CM076584.1, from coordinate 244,314,136 downwards.
TCCATAAATCTGTGGGATCTATTGGAACTTAGTGACAGCTATACTTCATATCAATCTTGTTGAAATACTTGGCCCCCTTGAGTTGGCTCAGAAGGTCATCAATCTGCGGGATTGGATACTTGTTCCTGACAGTGATTTTTTTTAGTGCTCGATAATCAATGCAAAGCCTCCAGGTCCCATCCTTCTTCTGTACAAGTATAATGGAGCTCCTACAAGGTGAGGAACTTAGTTGAATATTCCATTTTTTAAGAAACTCATGGATTTTCTGCTTGATCTCTTCATTTTCCAGAATGGAGCGACGATATATTGGCCCATTGGGTAGAGGTTCCCTGGGAGTTAGATTGATCGAATGCTTGAAATAACAGTGCAAGGTTACCCCTACGGGTGAGGAGAAGATGTCCCTATTTTATTCCATGATTGCATCCACCTGCTTATATTACGTGGAGGAATCCTTCCCAGGGGCCATGGATGTGGCTACAATCTTCCCCTTACCTTGAGAGTGAATAAAAAAAGAAGAAGATCATATCCTAGTCTAGGAGATGATATTACTGCATTTCTTTGCAAAGATAAAAGAGATGATGGTAGGCAGGGGTACCTCTCATATCCTGTATAGCTTATTACCCAAAGAAATAATAATAGTGTGAGGGCTAGAATCATACAGGGTAAGATGTTTCCGCAAGTATGTTTGGCCTAATAATATTATATCATAAACTTGAAGAGGAAATATATCACACAATACCTCATCCATGAAGGGCTTGATGCTATAGGGAAGGTGACACTACTGGCTGACATAGAGATATCGTCCTTGGTGAAGCCACCCAATGGTGTATGACTGCGGGTGTGGTGTGGTCGTTAGGCCCAACTGCTTCATGACATCTTCTGAAATGAATCTCTTTTGGCTCCCACTATCGACAATGAATTATAGCATCGAGCCCTTCACCCACATCTGTGATTGAAAGAGGTGCTCCCCCTCATCTGGATCTTTAGGTTCCACCTTTTGGAGCTTGGTGGTGGCTACCATCGCAGTGGGTTTTGTGTCAATGACCTACTTACCCTTGTTAGTTCCATTATCAGGTTCCAGCTCAGAATCAGAACATGCATCTGTCTCTAATTCTCTCAACTTGGCCACCAACGTCTTATTTGCGCGACATTAAAGCATGTTGTGAGTGGGGATTTTATGGAACTCACACCAGTTTTTGGTGTCCTTTATTACTTTCTCGTAACCGTTTTCTTGTGGCTTCGAGGAGTTTCCCTGGGGTTCCCAGTTGGGCTCTTTCCTTTGTTATGTGGCTTAGGGGTGCCTTTTTTCTTCTCTGGGTTCACAAATCCGAAGTCTTGCTTATTCTACTTGAATTTCTGCTCAATTATGGCATCATATCAGTATGTTGAACTAAAAAAGGATATGTCCAGAAGCTCAATTTCCTCTTGAATGTTTGCAAACAACTATGGTACTTGAGAATGAAATATTTCTCAGAACCTTTGATACCAAAATTTGTGCATAGGGTATGGAAAATATTTGTCAGCTCATGCACATCTTGATCCCTCTGCTCCTTCAACCTAGTCCATTGTATATACTTGAATTCATAGCTCCCAAAAAGGTAATACTGTTCCTTGATGGCATCTCGAAAATAATTCCAAGTGGGTGTGGCCAGGAATAGTGAGGGTCCCCCCTCGTCCTTATGCTCACAATAGTTTTCCTACTAGTCCTTGACATGCGGGATGACTTTCAAGAGTGAAAAAGTAATCTTTTCCCTATTAAAAAAATCATGAATAGAAAAATATCCTTCCAACAGATTTAACCATTTATCTACAACATTTTCATCTAAATAGCCTTAAAATGTGGGAATGTCAAAATTTACTTGTACCTTAAAGGGAGTGGCACCTCGAGACTGGTTTTCAGATGAAGATGTGTTGCTTGTGGGAATCCACTGAATCATCTGGGTAAAGTTATCCATCATCACGTTTCTCTATTTATCGAGGGCCTCCTCGATCAATATTTTGATATGATATCCTGCTCCCTCATCTTTCTTTTCATCTGCCATGGGAGTTTTCAGGGTTTGTGAGGTTGATATTGCAAGGGTTCAACCAAATTGAACCCTAACTCCTTATACCCTGACCTCGTTGGGGACATGTAAAGAAAAACAGTGAAAGAGTAGACCCAATCTAATACCACTGATTTGAATTTATGTAGGAACACAAAAGAATACCAGTATAAACATGGAAACAATGATGCAACAAAAATATAATTTCATTTCATTAATATCAAAGACTGAAATATGCTTACAAAATAAAATGGAAATAAACTAGCTCGGGAAATGGTAGCTTATATTTGAGAAGAGGTGTGGTGGCCACATGCCTCTAAACTCTGTTAAAATGAGGCTCAAAGGCCTACTTATTATTAAGAATAAATGGAAAACTCTAAACATCCAAAAAACCTAACCCTAGGTGATGAAGCTCCAAAAATTATGGGCCCTGTTTGGGTAAATTGGTACATCAACTTCCCAGGGATGTAGCTTTGGCATACGATCTCCATTTGACGCACACAATACATCCTTTGAAATATATATCTGAGGAATACTATGTTCAAGTGGCCAAAATTGGTTGGCTACTCTTGTTGCTCCTGTTTCCCAAAAAATTTCGTTTAGGGCCTCAAAACGACTCCAGAAGTTCAAGACTCGAAAAACTGCCAAAAATAGTAAAGTGTGCTACAATTAAGGAAACTAAAAAAATGAAAGAAACAATGGCGGGGTTCCAAGTGGAATAGGAGGGTAGACACAAATATCCACCTGGATCGCAAGTGCTCATAGTCAAATAAGCGTTGTACCATATTCTCAATGTGTTGGATGGATAAATTGTTCTTGCAGACAAGACAGATCTCCCTAGTACCCTATGATAACTAGCAACAAATAGATAGATGTAAACTACTTTCTCTAGATTATATTTAATCTAGAATTATCTATAATGAAGGATTTAGGACTTACCTATAGTCCAACACTGATCGTAGTCTTCTTTCCTGTTGCTTTGAATGTGTCTCCTTTCGGGATCTGCAATAAAAAACATGAAAGAATCAGAAGCACCTGCATAATATAGACTAATTCATAAATCATAAATCTATCTTGATGATCAAAGAATTCAAGAAATAAGCCATTTAAATAAACAACTCATTGAGAAAAGAGGATCCATTTGTATTATCTTTGATGAAAGAAGGAGCCTTACAACCCTGTTCACCTTGATGTTGTACAGGTCCTTCTGGGGTCTGCAACAAGCGTTTCCTCTACTTTGAAAAGCCTTTGCACTCTCTCGACTAACATACACATGAGGGTGTAATAATTCCCATATGGTAATCAGTTAAGAGAGTCTAAGTTTATCCATCAATTCTCCTCAAAAAATCTCAAAGCCTAACTCCCCTTAAGGCTGAACTATGGCCTCAATTTATAGCAAAAGAGAAGAGGTTGTAGCTCCAAATAAGAGGGGATAGAATCCTCTTTCAAAGGGATTAAGTTCCACATACCAAGGGGTAGGCTCCTTTCATGGAGGGATGAATGTACATGAATGGAGCGAACTTTCCACTGAATAATTGCTTCCAGAAGCTTCCAGATTCAACTAGCTGGGCTTCCAAATTTTACTTCTACCTTCACTTTACCTTTTACAGGGATCCACATCTTTAATGAAGAAAAAGTGTCTGGTTCCGCATGTTCTAGAACAAATAGATGTGGCACCATAGGTAATACTAAGAGAAAGTGAGGTACAAGTATATTTATGACTTTTATAAGCTTTTCTCTCAATTTCAAGGCTTGGTTTTAGGAACTTGATGTTTATAGACTTCTAAGGGAGTATTGTATGAGTAATGATGAACCCATACAAACAGTAAAATGTCATGTTGACAATTTTAGTTTAATATATTGCCCCCTAAAGTGAGAATTCTGAGACAATTCAAAGAGTGATGTGCTTTATCATTTCAAGGATTAGCTTGTGGACACCCCAGTCGGAATCCTGTAAAAAAATTCAATGCAAAACATATATATATATATATACATATCATCGTTGAGGTAGGCATTCCCATACTCAGATCAAACACTAAGTATAACTTGTTCTGATGTAGAAATGATTTTACTATCACATCAATAATGTAGACATAGTATGGATGCAGCCATCCGTTTATGAATAGTCTACTGCATAATGAATAATAAAAATCCTCATAGCCTGGATGGTGGAAACTAGATCCAGGGTCTTGATTTCCGCTACCCGAACTAGTACGATTTTATCCATGTGATTGATTGCGTCAAAGTCGAATATGGTAGAAACCACTTGACTACCAGTCAATGATGTGAACTGTTAACAAGTGTGAGAGAAACCACCAATAATGACAATGGCTCTCAAAGTACTCAGTACAATCCATGGAATGTGAATAAATGATCTAAAGTCGAACATTTCACGGAATCGTTCGATTGAAGGTCAATGATGCAACCTGTCGTCGAAGGCAAGAAACCTGCCATTAAGGCATGTAGATTCCAAGGTACTGAAGGATTCTAGATCAACTTCCTAGATGATGAGATGTCGTCGATAGAAAGTGATCCATCGTAGGAAAGCCCACGACATGAAACCATTAGATCAATTTTTGTAGAAATATTTTGCAAGGATTGACTCAGGGATGGTCAACGCAAATGGAGACAAATGTTTGCAAATAAATGGTTTATTTGAACTGTCCTCTTGAACACATAACGACACTGCAGATGGTTTGGTGATGATTGACCTAATATAATACCCAGAAACTGGTTGAAGACTTTCAATATGGTTTGATTAATTGATAGGCAAAGGATTTTTCCAACCCAGGTAGAAGTTGTTAGAAAATTAAATATTACAGAGCAATGCAACACATAAAATATGCGGAAAATACAAGAACACAAAACACATAAAACCAGAGAGACACAGATATACGTGGTTCACCCAGTTTGGGCTACGTCCACCCCGAACAGCCAGTCCTTCCTTTCTAGTATCCAGCAAAAATGAAGAGACAAAACCTTCAATAGATCCGCTGTAATATCCTCTGTTCTCTCTCACAGTCTCCCTATTTGTTTCCTGCTCAGAGAATACACATACATTACACATCCGCAATACAATACCCTCATAAAGGGGAGGGGTTTCCTTCTAGGGATAAAAACCCTAAACTAAACATAACTTCTACCGTCATATCATCCACCTAATGAACGACCTAGATTTACTAGAAACTACTATACTTTTACAAGGAAATTTTACATCTATTTTTGGCTTCGGGAGCACTGCCCCGGAAACCCCTGCCGGGGGACCGCTGGCCCCCGGACCCCCCAGCTGGGGGCTCAACCCCCCCGAACCCCGGGGTGGGGACAAGTCCCCTTCGCACCCCCCCCGCGTGCAAGGGTGTACAATTTTCCTGGGGTATACATCCAGCTAAAACAAGGATCTCTGAATCAGGAAGAAAATCAGGCTCCACACCCAACAATCTCCCACTTGGAGACTGATTGTAGCAACTCCATCGCTACTTCATTTGCTGGACAATGACTCCTCTTTGGACCTGGCTGTTTCTCATCTTCATCATCATCCTTGAAGACCAATTGAAACTGAGCATGTTCTCAGTTTCTCCCTGGTTACAACTTTTGTTAGCATATCTGCAGGATTCTGGCTAGTGTGTATCTTTTCCAGCTTCAACTCTCCATCTTCTAATACTGACCATATGAAATGGTACTTGAGATGTATGTGTTTAGTCCTGGAATGAAATGTTGAGTTCTTTGCAAGATGAATGGCACTTTGGCTATCACTGTATAACGTGCTCATATCATGCTTCTTACCCAATTCACCCATAAGCCTTTGTAACCAAATCATTTCTTTACTAGCCTCTGTAGCAGCAACATACTCTGCTTCTGTTGTTGAACGTGCAACAACACTTTGGATTTTTTAAACCCAACTGACAGTTGTTCCACCTACAGTAAATACATATCCTGTAGTGCTCCTCCTGTTATCTTTGTCACCTGCCATATCTGCATCAACATATCCCTGTAGAGCAATGTTTGAACCACCAAAGCATAATGCTTGATTTGTGGTACCTCTCAAATATCTGAGAATCCATTTTATTTCCATCCAATGTTCTTTTCCTGGATTATTCATGTACCTGCTTACAACTCCCACTGCATGTGCAATATCAGGCCTTGTGCAGACCATTGCATACATTAAGCTTCCAACTGCTGATGCATATGGAACTTTAGACATATAATCCATGTCTTCTTGGGTCTTTGGGCACATCTCCTTACTAAGTTTGAAATGGCTAGCAAAAGGTGTACTAACCGGTTTTGCATTGTGCATATTAAATCTTTTCAACACCTTTTGTATGTACTCATTCTGAGACAGTGTTAATTTTCGATTTTTCCTATCTCTGGTTATTCTCATACCAAGGATCTGTTTTGCAGCTCCCAAATCCTTCATTGCAAATGAATTTGCCAATTTTTTTTTTAGCACATTTATTTCCTGCATGTTAGACCCTGCAACAAGCATGTCATCTACATACAATAACAATATAATATAGCTGCCATCATTTTGCCTTTTTAGATAAACACAATGATCAGAGTGACATCTAGTATAACCTTGTTCAGACATAAACTTGTCAAATTTTAGATACCACTACCTTGGAGCCTATTTTAAGCCATACAAGCTCTTCTTTAACCTGCACACCAATTTTTCTTTCCCTTTGACCTCATATCCTTCTGGTTGCTACATGTATATCTCTTCCTCCAAATCTCCATGGAGAAATGTTGTCTTTACATCTAACTGTTCAAGATGTAAATCTTCCGCTGCTACAAGACTTAAGATAGTTATGATTGAAGTCATCTTAACAATAGGAGAAAATATTTCATCAAAATCAATACCTTTCTTCTATGCAAACCCCTTCACCACAAGTCTAGCTTTGTACCTCTGTTTTCCTCCATCTTCTTCCTTAAGCCTGTAAACCCATTTATTCTGCAATGTAGTTTTACCTGCAGGCAACCTGACTAAGTCCCAAGTCTGGTTATGCATTAAGGAGTCCATCTCTTCTTCCATGGCTGGCTCCCACTTCTTCCTGCTTTCAACCTGCATTGCTTCTTCATAACATTCAGGTTCACCAGAATCAGTCAGCAATAAATAATATAATGAAGGAGAGTATCGTTCAGGGGGTCTACTTATCCTGGTAGATCTTCTAACACCACTTTTAGGTGTTTGAGGTGCCTGTTGTTGTTGTGGTGGTTGCTGCTGCTGTGGTTGTTGATTATTATCATTTTCAGGCACCTTTTCTTTTTCAGTTATCTCATCAAGAACCGCGTATTCCTTGCTTTCTTTTTCCTGTTTCTTTTCTTGCAACTGATTCTTATACAAGACCTTTCATTGAATATTACATATCTGCTCCTACTGATTTTGTGATTTTCATAATCATATAAGCGATAACCAAAATCATTAGCACCATATCCAATAAAGGTACATTTCTTTGATTTTGCCTCAAGCTTTGTTCTATTTTTTTTATTAATATGGACAAAGGCCTCACAACCAAATGGCTTTAAAAAAGAGTAGTTTACCTTTTTACTTGTCCATGCTTCCTCTGGAATACCACCATCCAAGGAACTTGAAGGCCCTCTGTTTATTAGATAAACAATAGTATCTACAACATCTGCCCAAAATTGTAAAGGAAATCCTGCATGCAATCTCATGCACCTTGCACGCTCCATGATTGTTCTGTTCATCATTTCTGACACACCATTTTCTTGTGGTGTTCTTGGAACTGTCTTCTCTCTACGAATTCCATGCTCTGAACAATACCTATCAAAATCTTTGCTGCAATATTCACCTCCATTGTCTGATCTGAGACACTTTAACTTCTTTCTTGTCTCAATCTCAACCAAAGCTTTCCATTTCTTGAAAGTATCAAATACATCAGATTTATTTTGAATACAATAAATCCAAGTTTTTCTAGTTGAATCATCAATAAAAGTAACATAATAATGAGAGCCACCGAGAGATGATACCTGAGCAGGTCCCCATACATCTGTATGCACAAGCTCCAATTTTTCACTCTTCTTTTCTTTCCCAACTCTGAGAAATCTGACTCTCTTTTGTTTTCCATAAATGCAATTTTCACAAAAATCCAAATCAACATTCTTCAAACCTGGCAACAAATTTCTTGAGTGAAGAATCTTCATTCCCTTCTCACTCATGTGTCCGAGCCTATGATGCCATAATGCTGCATCTGCTCCTTTTGAAGTTAAAGCATTAACAGAGTTAGAAATACCATTGCATAAATACAATGTACCAACCTTTTCGCCTTTTGCTATTACCAGGGCTCCTTTGGTGACCTTCCAAGTTTTATCCGTGAAAGTTGTAACACAACCTTCACTGCCTAACTGCCCTGTTGAAATCAGATTTTTCTTTAGATCTGGAACATGCCTTACCTCCTTTAATAACCATTGGTTTCCATTCTGCTGTTTTACAAGAGCCTTACCTATTCCAACAATTTTACATGGTTTATCATCACCCAAATGAACTTGTCCAAAATATTCTTGAACATAGTCATGGAAATATTTCTTATTAGGTGTTACATGGAATGAAGCCCCTGAATCTACAACCCAAGAATCAGTAACATTTTCGAAAGAAAGAATCAAAGCATATTGTAAGAAATCACCTGTCACATTTGCTTCATGATTGTTTTCTTGCTGCGCATCTCCTTATTTTCCCTTCCGAGATCTATAGTCTTTCTTTAGGTGTCCTTTCTTTCTGCATTTTCAGCACACTGTCCCTGATCTGGACTTGGATCTGCCTTTCCTTGATTTACTGCAATATCCCAAGCTCTTTCCTCTTTCCATTCTTCTTCCCCTAGAATCTGCACTCAAAGCATTACCCGATGTCTCACCGAAGCTTTTTCGTCGCATTTCCTCACTAAGGATAGCACCAACAACATCATCAAAATTTAAAGTACTAGATCCAGAGACAGAGTTACTAATGGCCATAACTAAACCATTCCAGCTTTCTGGTAATGAGCACAGAAATAACAGAGCTCTAACTTCATCATCAAAGTTTACCCCTACAAAACTTAACTGACTAGTAGCTGTATTAAAATCATTTAAATGGTCTGCAACAGATCCACCTTCCGACATCTTCATATTAAATAGTCGTTTCATAAGAAATACCTTGTTTGAAGCCAAGGGTTTTTCATATAGTTTCGCCAACGTCTACATCAAACCCTCTGTTGTTGTTTCCTTCGAAATATTGAAGGCGACTGATGCCGCAAGGCATAACCATACTGTTCTGAGTGCCTTTCTATCGAGAATGTTCCATTCCACATCTATCATGGCCGCCAGCTTCTTTTCTTTTCCACTCAATGGTAGGTAAAGATCTTTCTGATACAGATAATCTTCCATCTACATCTTCCACAGCTGGAAGTTTTGGCCCTTAAATTTCTCGACCCTAAGCTTAGCATCTTCCGCCATTGCTCCCACTTGAACCAGGAACCCTTCTTTCCTGCGAGTTTATCAGCCAAATATACCTTCGGCTCTGATACCAGTTGTTATAAAATTAACTATTACAGATTAATGCAACACATAAAATATGCGGAAAATACAAGCACACAAAACACATAAAGCCAGAGACACACAAATATACATGGTTCACCCAGTTTGGGCTACGTCCACCCCGAACAGCCAGTCCTTCCTTTCTATTATCCAACAAAAATGAAGAGACAAAACCTACAACAGATCTTCTGTAATATCCTCTGTTCTCTCTTACAGTCTCCCTATCTATTTCCTGCTCAGAGAATAGACATACATTACACAACTGCAATACAATACCCTCATAAAAGCGAGGGGTTTCCTTCTAGGGAAAAAAACCCTAAACTAAAAATCACTTCTACTGTCAGATCATCCACCTAATGAACGGCCCAAATTGACTAGAAATTACTATACTTTTACAAGGAAATTTTACATCTATTTTTGGCTTCAGGGGCGCTGCCCCCGAAACCCCCGCTAGCCCCCGGACCCCGCGGGGGGGACAAGTTCCCTCCGCACCCGCCCGCGTGCAAGGGTGTACAATTTTCCTGGGGTATACATCTAGCTAAAACAAGGATCTCTGAATCAGGAAGAAAATCAGGCTCCACACCCAACATAAGTGTGACAAAAAGTGTCGTGTTCAAGAGTGGTAAACTGCTTTTAAAACAAAGTGTGACAAATGGATTATTTTCTCTCTTTCCCCCCCACCATTTTTGGCAAGTACCTATTTATTTTTAACAAGCTTGAGGAGGATAACATTTTCTTGTTATATAAGCTCATCCTTCAGATGAGTCCAACTTAGTTTAAAATTTAACCCTAAGAAGGAGTGGTTCGTTTATGTTTGTAATCGACAGGTCCTTTACTGTTAAATTTTAACGAGTCCAGTATAGGAGAAACTCAGTGTTTTTCAATTTTAGGGAGTCAAAAGAAAAACTTAAGGAAACTCCGTGGGTGTACTTTTTCATAAATTTAGTCTCTCAAGCTCAAAAAAGGATAAATTAATACAGGAGAGAGCTCTATTGACCATGATTAGTCAGTGTATACATTTTTCGTAAATAGTCCATTTTAGTTCGGAAAAGGGGTAAACTTATACTAAAGGGACGACTGTTCATTTCCTTTAACGAGTTTGAATAGTCGAGTACTCGGCAATCTTTTCATCTTTAGAGAGTCTGGAAAGGGCTTAAAAGAGAACTCCAAAGTTTCGTTTTTTCGTAATTTTCAAGAGTCTGAAAAAGTGATAAAAGTATACTCAGTAGTTTCACTTTTTCTGTAAGTTTTAGCGAGTTTGAAAAAGTAATAAAAATGCACTCATTCACTTTTTCATAATTTTTATCGAGTTCGAAAAAGTGATAAAAAGTATACTCCTTTGTCAAAAGGAACATTTTACCCGAAAAATCCTGTATTCTCCACAAAAACTCAAAAAATTAAACATACTTGTTTATGATTAATAAAAATAATTTGGAAAACCACTTTTTAAAGTGAAAAATAAACAAATTTATATTTTATTTATACAAAAAATCTTATAAAAAGGATTTTTTGTAAATCATTTTGACCATTTGATTTTAGAGTGAAAATTGAGAGCTTTTGGTAAAAAACGTTCCGGAGGAGATTGCGGAAGATTCGCCCGTCAGAATCGAAAACCGTCAGTTCCAGGTAATCCACTTCATCATTACCTTCATTTTTATCCATTTAATTTATTAATTTAGGGTTTAGATTGATTTTTAAGGAAGAAAACAGGTTCAAAAATTCACTCACGGGGGTCCGCAGGTAAAACACATGAAACCTGCGGACCCGGACAACTTTACAAAGGGAAAATTTTCATGGTCCCGCACCTTATGCATAATACACGTGCGGATCCATGCAATTTGTTTATGTGAAAAGTGTGGAGGCACCGTAAGAAAAAAAAAATGAACAAATCTTCCAATTTAAACCAAATTTTCCCATTCAAATTGTTTTTGATCTTTCAATTTGTCCATTGCAAGATATTTACAATGCTTGAGTGGAAAGAACGTGAGAATGAAGAATTTGATGATGTGACCATGTTACATCCGCCTAAATTAAGTATTTTGAGAGTTCAATGCGGTTTGTACAAATTTTGGGCCATTCAAGGTATGAGGGCTCAAGTGGATTTGCTTACCTGGCTAATAAAAAAATGCGATGTATAGAAACAATGCTTTATAATTAGAGGTTACCAGCTCGAAATTGAGCTGGAAGATATATACTTCCTCACTGATTTATCAAAGAGGGGCAAGCCACTCTCTTTGTTTGGGGCTAGGGCAGGTGGCTAGTCTGTTGCTAGCCTTCAGGAAGAATTTTGCAATGAATAAGTGGACCCCAAGGATAAACGTATCAACATAAAAACCATTATTTGTCCTGAGCTTAAAGTGGTTGTGTTTACAGTAACCAGGTTGTGTGGGAGCACAGCTCCACATGTCGCTACAAGATCCCAAATGCAAACTGCCATTGACTGCTTTAGAGGCACCAATTTCAATTGGTGTGAGGCAGTGTTGGCCAATGTCAAAGGCCAACTAACTAGAGAAAAAAACACAAAGTTGAAAAAATTCGGATATGGAGTGATCGTGGTCACATTTTCTCTAGATAGGATTCCTTTACTAGCCCCACAACTTATTTCAGTTGATCATGGAAGAGTCAAAGAGCCTCAAATGGTTCAATGGGTTGCTTTGATGGCCTGCCATAGTGAAGGCGTCGAGGTCATTTGTTTTACTCCAGCCTATTTTCATTGGTTTGAGAATCAAATCTTCATGATAGAATATTTCCCTTACATTGGGATAGATTTTCGCGGTGATCGAGAGATGTCTCTTCCTCTAGGGACACAGTGGTATGAGTCAGGTAAAAAATCATTTTGACATGTTCTAAATTCTAATTTTTATTTTGTTTTTTGAATCGTCCAAAACTGATGACAAAAATTTCAAATATAGATGTGGGTCCACATCGACCAACTACTCTCCGTCCTTTTGACAGGAAGCCAGCTACATCAGCACCACCACCACAGGATCAGATAACAAAGGTCCTTACCAACCTGGAAAGCTATCTAGAGCAGTTGACTCTAGATATTCCAGAGACGACCATAGATGACATTCTGCTCCGCTTATAGAGATATGTTATCGAGGTTCCGAGACCGTTCAGGAGATTTATGAGCAAGGTGGCATAGGCTGTAGTGTTTTATCGTGATCATCACCACAGATAGTGGATGATTGATATTGTAGACTTATATCATTTTTTGTATCAACTTTTTCTGATCATAAGGCGTTTTGAACCTATGATCGAGGATGATGTAATATTTTGAAAACACTACTCTTATGCTATGATATTAATACTATTTCCAGTTATCTGCCTTAACATGTTATCGAATGTTATTTTGATCTACTGCTTTAATTATCGCAAATGTCTGTTTATAACACTAGAAGCTACTGCATCAGCTAACATGTTTGAATTTCTGGGAATGTGTTGATACTCAATATAATCAAATTATCGTTCCAAGAGACGAATTCAAAAATAATCTTAACAACACTACATTTTTAATTGCATATACTCTACTCAATTGTAATACAACGACTTCATAATCTAACCTGACAATCAAAATTCGAATTCCAAATGAAATGGATTCAGACAATAACTCAATAACTACGCTATACTTTGAAATATTGTTCATCATTTGACCGAGGCTTACCCCATGCATAGATACTAACTCATCAGTGGGTGAGTAAATAACCCAAGCTTCGGAAGAGATGTTCTGTGTACTACTACAAGCACCATCAGCAAAACCAATGTATGTTTGAAGGGACGTCGACATCTGCAAAATCAAGAGTGATCCAGATAAGCAGGGATAGTGGTGAAAGCACACTTAAACTAAGCACGCTCTCTAATCTACAACACACCAGCTTATGAAAATAACTAATATACAAGGAAGATCTCCACACAAGAATCAAGCATAATATCTCTTCAGATAAAGCCCATTTCTGGGTTTTCCTAAAGAGACCCCGTCAAAGTCAATCAGTTCATAGGCCCCTTTTGCAAGCTGTTGCTTGACAATATAAGGACCGTGCCACATGGGTTAAAATTTCCCAGCCCCTAGCTTTTCATTAGCTTGATCATCAACCAAGACTAGGTCTCCTTCTGAAAAATACGAGGTGTAACACTTCTATCATACTGAGCTTTCATTCTTTTTGCATGAGCTTCGGTAGCTAATGCAGCGGTGTGCCGATTCTCATCTAATTGAGCTAAGTACAAAAAGTGTTTCTCCTCTCCAGAAGTGGCTGGTAGTAACTCTATGGCTAGTTGGAGTGATAGTATCTCGCATTCAATCGGTAATACCGCTTCTAAACCGTAAACCAGTTGAAAAGGGGTAAACCCTGTCGATGTTTTTGCTGAGGTTCGATATGCCCAAAGTGCTGAAAAAAGCATGGTATGCCAATTCGATTTATGAATTCTGATGATTTTTTTTATCATGGTGACTAAAAATTTATTGGTAGCTTCAATCAAACCATTAGCCTGCGATTAATATGGTGTAGAACTGTCACGGCGCAGGCCAAGTTGATTAGTTAGTTCGGTCATCATGATGTTTCGAAAATGACTCCCATGGTCAGTAATTATCACTTAGGGTACACCGAAATGAGAAATCACATGATTGAACACGAAAGTAGCTACAGTTTTTCCATCTGCTGCAAATGTAGGCATCGCCTCGGCCCATTTGGTAAAATAATCTACTGCGAGAATAATATACCGATGCCCTTGGCTGAGTGAGGGATACATGTAATCAAGTCAATGCCCCATTTTTCAAAAGGATCGACAACATTTATAGGGTGAAGAGGAGCAGGTGGTGCATGCATCTTTCGATCAAAGATTTTATAATTGAGGCATTTTCGGATAGCAGAGATACAATCTTTAAATAAGGATGGCCAAAAATAGCCAACGCGCAATATATTTTGGGCTGTGGCATATCTAGACATATGAATGCCACATGCCCCAGAGTGACAGTCATTTAAACCCTTTTTATCTTCGTTAAGAATGAGACAACGTCGAAAAACAGAGTTCGCACCACAACGGTATAGTGTGTCACCAAAAATATGATATTACTGAGACTGGAAATAGATTTTTTGTCATTGTGACCATGAGAGTTTGGGCCAAAAAGTTTGGGTTTGGAGATAAATGATGATATATCCACACCAAGGATCGATGGTACTGATAAGAAACAAAGACTCATCCGCGATTGGATGTTCTGCCACATTTTCTGTGTCAGTACTTGGGAAGTCACACATAAGTTCAACGAATACCAATGATTTCTTTGATTTGGATTTTTCAAATTCCAAATAAAACTCCTGTAGGATAACAATCCATTCAGAGTATTTTCCCCCTAGCATTTGTTTGGTCAAAATATACATCATAGGGTTACACTCAGAAATCACTGTTGTTTTGCGTAACAATATGTAATGACGAAATCGTTGGACAACTTGAACTGCTGCCAAGGCCAATTTCTCCACATGTGAGTACTTGATTTCGGTCGGATGGAGATTGAAACTGAGAAAATAAATCACATGTTCGTTGTGGAATTCATCTTCCTAAACTAAGACCATGCCAATCGTATAATTGGAGGATTCTAGGTATAAAAAGTAATCCTGGTTGTAATTGGGAGGATGCAATAATGGTGTATGGGTCAACGCATGTTTAAGAGCATCAAAAGATCAATCAACGATCTCATCCCAAAAGAAAGGAATATTCTACTTTAACAACCTGGTAAAAACTTTGGTTAACTCAACATAGTTAGGAATGAACCAATGTAAAAAGTTCGCTTTCCCTTGCAAACTTTGGAGTTGGCGAAGAGTAGAAGGAGGAGGTAAATTGATGATAGGCTCAACCTTCGATGGGTCAACATGAATGCCTTCCTTTGAGACAACAAATCCCAACAATCATCCAGATCCAACACAAAAGACACATTTGTGAGGATTCACGTGAATCCTATAATGCCTACATCTCATAAAGATAGCTCATAGATGAGTAAGATGATATGCTCTGCGTGATGAATGAGCAAGTAAATCATCGAGATAGGGTTGCACGATGTGTTTAATGTCATGAAATGCATAAGACATTGCCCTTTGAAAATATGCACTAGCGTTCTTAAGTCCAAAAGGTAATTTGTAGTAATAAAAAGTCGCCCATGGACAAATGAAATTTGTTTTTGGTAGATCAGTAGGGAGTATGTTGATTTGATTGTAGCCTGAAAATCCATCCATAAACGTAAACATTTCACTTCCGGCACAATCGTCAATAATTTGATCGATATAAGGGGTTGGATAATTGTCTTTTGGACAAGCTCAATTTATATCCCTATAATCGATACATACTCGTATCGTCCCTTGTTTTTTATTAACAGGAACAATATTAGATACCAAATTCATTAAAGGAATTGGATAAATAAAACCTACATGAAGTAATTTCTCAACTTCTGCTTTGATAGCGGCAGCTTTTCGCGGATGTATCTGACGTAATATTTGTCAGACGGGTTTAGCATCCAGGGATGTTTTAATTTCATGAACAAAAATTGATGGATCGATTCCTAGAATTTCTTCATATGACTAGGAAAAAGTGTCACAGAATTCTTGAAATAGGGCTTTATATGTTTGGATTTCATTTCGCGTATAAGAAGCACCTATATGAACATTTTCAACAATTCCTAGTTTCACTAAGATGTCAATAGGAACTGTCATAGTAATGTTTGCTAAGTTCAATTCAGAATCGGAATTTCGTGGAGGATTCTGGGGTTCGTTGACATAATCAGCGGTAAAAATGGAGGAAAAATCAGTTTCAAAATGAGCGAGATCAGGTAAAAATGAAGATCGATGATGCAAATATTCCCATGGTAATTCTTCTATAGACAAAAATTCACGAATATGCTCATCAATATTGAATACTTGTTGAACAGGATCCGGAATTGATGGCGAAGCTGAGCTCGATATGGAAATTGATTCCTCATTGATCACATTCAGTAGATCAGGTTTAGTTGAAGGAGTATCAGAAAATGACTGTACTGCCTGATATAATTCAAAAGGACTCAAAGGCATCGCACCATCGAACGAATCCAGTTCTGAGTCTGAAGGTACTATCCAAGGATCATCAAAGTAAATAGTACTTGATGTAATCATATTTATATTAGCAATAGGAGGTGGTATGTTGGGAGCAGGGAGGGAAAAAGTTCCCAGTAAAGCAGAATCTTTGATTAACATCTTTATAAGAGAGTCGATTTTCCAACATGTTGGATGCTATCAGTAGTGGTTGGGACGGATGAATAATATGAGAGCTGATCTATCTTAATGATCTTTCCTTTATGAGGAAACATGATGAGATGAAAGACCGATGATACAACATCAGTCATGGCATAAGACCAATTGCGACCCAGGAGAAGGTTGTAATCCAGAGGGGCATCAACCACTTCCATGTCTAGATTAATGGTTTTTCCTTTGACATCTATAGGTAGATCCTATAAAATACCAAACAAATGGAATCCTCTTCCATAAAAAGCTTTGAGGATAGTTGGCGATTGGTTAAGATTCAGAGAACCAAGTGATTTCCAACATTTTAACGACATGATACATGTAGAAGCCCCTTCATCAACAACAGTACGAAAGCAACGATTGTTTTTGACTATTACTGGAATTTTAAAAGCCATTTGATGAGGTAGGCGGGGTGTAAAATTTTCCAAATCGAAGATCACTAAGTTCGAATCCCGAAGATATATAGCTCCTATAGCTGAAAATAGTAATTTTCTTTAGGCTGGATATGATTGCAGCACTTCCAAAGCCGACATTGCTGAAGGGGAAATCGCCAAGTCTTCAACAATCTTGTAGTTCTGAGTAGCTCTCGCATGTGGATTGAAAGCTGATTTACGAAGTAAACCTTTAGTAGGTGGTTTGATTACTAATTCAAGATTTGGTTTCTGGATCTGGAGTGGATCAAAAACTAATGGAGATATAGTTGATGCTGAATTAGAATTTTCTGCTTCTTTACAATCAACAGGATTATTAATACCGTAATCTTGCGATTGCATCGCAACCATTAAGATATCTTCTAGTGTATTTGAGGAAGATCCAATCATGTTACTATCTTGAGTAGGAAAGGGATCCTTCAAGACAGCAAGTATGGGTAAACCCTTAATGAATTTCGATACCTCGGCTCTATGCGAGCACTCTTTAGTAAAATGATCCTTATCACAGATTAGACAATGATAAGGAGGTTTTCGTTTATCGTCATTTGGTTCAATTTTATAGTTTTTATCTTTTGAAGATGATTTTTTGTTTTTATTATTACCTTTCTTCTTACCACCAGTTTTAGGTTTGGCTGTAGATGATTCTATAACATGAATATCGGTGGAAGTTTCAATGGAAGAATCTCCTTTTGGTGAATCGAGTAAAGTTATAATAGGAGAAGTCGTCTTGGAAGATTTCTTATTACTCTTGCTAGTATTAACAGAACCAATTACACCATCAGCAGCATGAGATCCTAAAGGAGTTGTAGTTAACTGACCAGGTCTTGGTAAATTGGGGATTTTTTCATACAGAGTACCTGACTGTGTATATACAAGGTCAAGGTACGGAGCTTGAGCAATGACTTGCTCTTCTATAAAAATTCCTCCTTTGGCCACATCTTCAATAATTTTGGGAAATAATGATTTGATAAACCATTTAGTCAAATTTTGATCTGGAATAAAGAATTTCACTAAATGTCTCCTACATCTCCATTCATGAATGTGATCAGATATGTATGTAGATGTAGATTGTTTTAATGAGGTAAACAATTCCGTACCATTGTCGTATCTAACAGGTAATTGAAAATGGGTTAAGAAAGCAGTAGCTAGTGCATTAAAATTATTAAATGAGCCTCATGGTAACTCAATGTACCATTTGGCAGCTAGACCAATGAGAGTTCTCTGAAAAAGATGTAATTGAATCGAATCATCGATTAGTGAATTGGATGCACACTAGAGGTGATAAGTCATAACATGATTAGATGTATATTCTTCTGACTTACCTTCAAACTTTGGAATATCACTAGGCAACTTATTAGGCATCGACGACCAATATGGAAGATAAAAGATGGGATCACTCATAAGGCGCGATAGATCAAGTAAATCTAAAGTTGCTATGAATGGCAAGTGACAACTAGGGTCTTGATAA
This sequence comes from Pinus albicaulis, assembly GCA_034641835.2. NCBI lineage: Eukaryota > Viridiplantae > Streptophyta > Pinopsida > Pinales > Pinaceae > Pinus > Pinus albicaulis. The sequence continues at coordinate 244,295,412 of CM076584.1, read as the reverse complement.
CCTTGTGTGATCAAACCAATTTCAGGAGGAGGATATCCAGGATATCCTGGAATTGGATGCGCATTGGGAATTGTGAAACATCTTGGATAACTAGGATTAACTGGACCAAAGTGGGGTTGTTGAGGTGCTTGATAAGTATACCCAGTATACGGCTGATACTGATATGATGGATTTTGTGTAGCATGTCCAAATTGATACTACCCCTGGTACGGTTGATAAGTAAATTGTGGTTGACTAGTGAGAATCGTACTTGTACCAGATTGTCTTGTAGGCATCTGGACCATAGTTTGAATTGTAGGTCCTTACTGTGGCACAGATACTTGAGAAATTTGCACTGATATAGGGGTAGTAGAAACAGGAGCTACAAATACTTCAGAAATAGGTGTGGTAGGTTGAATAGAAGTTGTAGCAGCAGTAGAAGAGTGAGGTGGATTTCTAGGTGTACGAGGCCCAAGCTGCTGAACATAACCAAGTGTAGAGACTTGAATGGTATGCTGGACAGGTTGCTAGGTTGGACGAGAACCTATATGCTATCCAAGTTGATTAGGTAACTGCACATTCGGTTGTAATTTCTGTTGAATTTGAGATGGATCCCACACCATATTAATTCCAGGGTATTGACCCATAGAAGGTTGCACATATGAAGGACCATAACCAGGTTGAACGTAAGTTTGATAATTAACTGGAAAATTTCCAGCTCCTTGTAATAATGGTTGACCAAAAGGAGGTTGAAAACCTTGAGCTAGGTACTGACCTTGAGGTTGATATTGACTTTGAGGCATGTACTGAATCTAGGGTTGATATTGACCCTGAGGTATGAACAAACTCTGGGGTTGATATTGACCTTGAGGTATGTATTGTCCTTGAGGTTTCTCCCCAAGCTGTATATATTGTCCTACAAGTTGACCTCCAGGTGGTAAAAAATTACCCTGAGGTTGCCTTCTAGGCGGTAATTGAATACCTTGAGGTTTCCCCCCAGGTGGTAACTGAATTCCTTGAGGTTGCCCCCCAAGCGATAAATGACTTCCTTGAGGTTAAGGATTTGGAATATTTCCAGACATCATAAAAATATGTTCTATGTTCAACGTGCTAGTGTTCATTCCATTTGTACCAGATGATAACATTTGTTCAATTGGTTGAGGAGATGCTCCTGAGAAGGTACCAGAGAGCGACTAGTATCCTAGAGGAATAGACAAACCACCATATAAAAATGTTTCTGGAGATTCATAAAAAATAGATGACTCACCCGACATAGCTAATGAAGGTTGATAACCTCTTGGTGTAGGGTAAAAGGGAATTTAGGGTGGTGAATAAGTAAGACCTGCGTTTTGTAAAAAATATGTTAATGATAAATACAAAGCGTTATTTATAAAAGGACTGTAGAATATTGATTCGTGCTCTCTAAGATTCAAAGTTTCTTGGGTTTCAGGAAGAACTACGTCTTTTTCTAGACCAACTAAGGCACTGGGGAATGGATCTTGAACTTAGTTTTCTTTTATTTTTGACTTGTGAAATTGCTTTTATGATTTTGATTCATTGATACTGGCTTGGGTAATTTATTCCTGTAGAATCCCTGAAAAGTGATTTAGAATTTTTTATTTTTCTTTAAGTTTTCTCGTCTCCGCACTTTATCTTTAGGCACAGTGCGGTCATCTCCACTGTTTTTCTGTATACATAGTGCAGTACCACACCTGTTTACACTAAAACCTGTGGATCCTAAGAAATTTTTTGAAAAAATTAAAATTCTCTTTTCCAGGATCCGCTTGTAAGATTCTCAGTATATACCTAGACTGGTATGTTCTGTCAGAAAGCTTTGTCTGAGAGTTTTTTTCAACATTTTTAAGTTTTGAATGATTTTCTACAAGATCTGCATGTTATAAGTGATTTTTTTGTCTTTGTGTCACTCAAAGATTATAAACCTCTGTATTCCTTAGATCACTGGTATTTCATTATTTTCTTGCTGAGTCTTTGACTTCATAGAAGAAATTGTTTTATGAGAATTAGATCCCATTTTCTCATTTGCAAATCTTCATAAAACTTTTTCATTAAGTTTTGAATTTCACTTAAAAAACCATAATTGGATGTTTTTGAGTTTTTGTTGCTTTCAGCAAAGAATTTCTTAGTTCGATTACAAACTAAGCAAATCGTCCTCAAAATATTTAAAGTTTTGATTTTAGATTCAATTCTTAGAATTTTTAGATCTCGAAATTAGTTTTTTTAGTTTTGAGTGTTATTTCTAGAAATTGTAGTTTTCTTTTGGAGAATGTTTGATTGTAGTTTTGATATTGAAGAGTAAAGGGATTTCTTTTTGAGCAATTGATCATTCTGAGTTCTCATAAGATAAGATTTCTTTTCATATGTTCTTGTTTGGAAGGAAAGAATTGTTTTAAAAGATTGCATTTCTCAACTCTTTCTTTTAGATAGGATTCATTGAAAGGAAATGAATTGTTTCTCATAATAGATGCATTTTTAGTGTGTTTTGAGTCGAGACACTACATATCATCAAAGTTTCACTTTCGCACCTATTGTCCTAAGAAACAACCTATTAAAAGAAACACTTAAATTAAAATCAATCTAGTAATTTTTATATTTCTAGGACTCTTTTCACCAATATAGCTTAGGCTAGTGTCTTGGAGTAGGGAGTAATTAACTCTCCAGGACAGTTAAAAAAACAAGTAGTCAATCTTGCAGTAGGAAAATCCCAATAGTAGCTTGTATGCTCTGGGAAGCTCCTCCTAAAGAAGTCAAGCACGAGATCATATCCAAACCAGTGAGGTGATCAATTCTATCTCATTGGGAACGATAAAAGATGTGCGCGTATTGACAACGGTAAACTTCAGATTGACCATTGTCGAGGAGCTTGGGGTCACTTGTCAGTATACCTTGGATTATGTCAAGGAGCCTTCAAGGGGATTGAGCTTTGTTACTCTGCGCTTGCGCGTATATCGGATCGTAGACTGTTCCTATATATTTGTTCCTGTTGGTGACCTTAGTGGCCATAAACTTTAAGATTTTTTCCTAAGGTGACGGTGGAGGAAAGATCCCACTGTACCTAGAGCAAACATCAACTAGACTCACTTAGACTCTCTGGAGGGTTATCTTCACTTGAGATGGTTTAAGTGGAGAAAATTTCACCAGTCTATTTCATTAAGCAGGTTGTCGAGGTAACTGTTCCAACCGCCATTTCTACATTACAATACTACAATGTTGGATTTCATCACCAACTAGTGTTTTTAGTGTGGGAATCTACTGTTTGTGTGTGGTTTGATCTCCTAGATTTTATAAGCATTTGATCATTTGATTGTCTCATTAGCGACTTTAGGAATTTTAATTGGAATTTCCTTTGATTGCGTGTGTGTGATTAATAATTTTTAATCGTAGCTGAATTACCAAGACAATCGCGTAGACTTTAGGGGAAACCCCCTGAGTATACACCAAGCCAACTTGAAGGACTATGAGCTCTGGTACCACATACTATCAGTAGAGTTAGATCAATGAAACCAGGAGAATCATCCATAATTACTCATCCTGATTATCATGAAGTAAATCAATCAGAAAAAACAGAATATATTCAAGAGCCAATTTCAATTTTTGAAATCACTAACATTGCTTCTACAACCAGTGAATTAGTTGAAGAACCTGAAATTTCTGAGCCAGAAACTGAACCTACTGTGTTGCAATCATCTTCAGGATTTGTTACTCTGACTTCTCATGATCCTGATTCACCTAGAGTAAGACATTGCATTACCGAAAGCCTTCCTTTTGATCTCATATGTATTGAATAACTTGTTGGTCCAGACGAGGACATAGTTCTTCTCGAAACCCAAGAAAATTTGAATCTTAGAGAGCATGAATCAATATTCTACAGTCCTTTTAGAACTAACGCTTGGTATTTATCATTGAATTTTTTTTTACAAAATGCAGGTCTTACTTATTCGCCACCTCGAATTCCCTTTTACCCTACACCAAGAGGTTATCAACCTTCATTAGATCCGTCAAGTGAGTCATCTATATTTTCTAAATCTCCAAAAACATTTTTATATGGTGGTTTGTATGTTCCTTCAGGATACCAGTCGCTCTCAGGTACCTTCTCAGGAGCAGCTCCTCAACCAATTGAACAAATGTTATCATTTGGTAGAAATGGAACGAACACTTGCACATTGAACACAATTTTTTTTTTATGATGTCTAGAAATATTCCAAATCCTCAACCTCAAGGAAGTAAGTTACCGCCTGGGGGGCAACCTCAAGGTAGTCAATTACTGCCCGTAGGGCAACCTCAAGTTAATTTTTTACCACCTGGAGGTCAACTTGTAGGACAATATCTACAGCTTGGGGAGCAACCTCAAGGACAATAAATACCTCAAGGATAGTACATACGTCAAGGTCAATATCAACCCCAGAGTCCGTTCATACCTCAAGGTCAGTATTAACCCTAGATTCAATACATGCCTCAAAGTCAATATCAACCTCAAGGTCAGTACACATCTCAAGGTTTTCAACCTCCTTCTCGTCAACCATTATTACGAGCTGGAAATTTTCCAGTTAATTATCAAACTTATGTTCAACTTGGTTATGGTCCTTCATATGCACAACCTTCTATGGGTCAATACCTCGAAATTAATATGGTGTGGGATCCATCTCAAATTCAACAGACTTTACAACCCAATGTGTAGTTACCTAATCAACCTGGACAGCCTATAGGTTCTCGTCCAACCCAGAAACCTGTCTAGCCTACCATTCAAGTCTCTACACCTGGTTCTAATCAGCAGCTTGGGCCTTGTACACCTAGAAATCCACCTCAATCTTCTACTGCTGTTGCAACTTCTGTTCAACCTACCACACCTATTTCTGGAGTATCTGCAGCTCCTGTTTCTACTCCCCCTGTATTAGTGCAAATTCCTCAAGTATCTATGCCACAGTCAGGACCTACAATTCAAACTACGGTCCAGATGCCTACAGGACAATCTAGTACAAGTACGATTCTCACTAGTCAACCACAATTTACTTATCAACTGCACCAGGGGTAGTATCAATTTGGACATGCAACACAAAATCCAACATATCAGTATCAGTCGTATCCTAGGTATACTTATCAAGTACCTCAACAACCCTAGTATGGTCTGGTTAATCATGGTTATCCAGGAGGTTTCATGATTCCCAATGCGCATCAAATTCTAGGATATCCTGGATATCCTCCTCCTGGAACTGGTTTGATCACACAAGGTTATCAAGACCCTAGCCGTCAGTTACCATTCATAGCAGCTTTAGATTTACCTGATCTATCGTGCCTTACGAATGATCCCATATTTTATCTTCCGTATTGGTTGCCGATGCCTAATAAGTTGCCCAGTGATATTCCAAAGTTTGAAGGTAAGTCAGGAGAAGATCCATCTAATCATGTTATGACTTATCACCTCTGGTGTGCATCCAATTCACTAATCGATGATTCGATTCGATTACGTCTTTTTCAGAGAACTCTCATTGGTCTCGCTACCAAATGGTACAGTGAGTTACCATGAGGCTCATTTAATAATTTTAATGCACTAGCTACTGCTTTCTTAACCTATTTTTAGTTACCTGTCAGATATGACAATGGTACGGAATTGTTGACCTCATTAAAAAAATATACGTCTACATACATATCTGATCACATTCATAAATGGAGACGTAGGAGACATTTAGTGAAAGTCTTTATTCTAGATCAAATTTTGTCTGAATGGTTTATCAAATCATTATTGCCCAAAATTACTGAAGATGTGGCTAAAGGAGGTGTTGTTACAGAAGAGCAAGTCATTGCTCAAGCTCAATACCTTGACCTTGTATATACACAGTCAGGTACTCTATATGAAAAAATCCTTGATTTACCAAGACCTGATCGGTTAACTACAACTCCTTCAGGATCTCACGCTGCTGATGGTGTAATTGTTTTTGTTAACACTAGCAAGTGTAAGAATAAATCTTCCAAGACGACTTCTCCTATTATAAATTTACCCGGTTCACCGAAAGGAGATTCTTCCGTTGAAACTTCCACCGATATTCATGTTGTAGAATCATCTACAGCCAAACCTAAAACTAGTGGTAAGAATAAAGGTAAGAATAAAAACAAAAAATCATCTTCAAAAGATAAAAACGATAAAACTAAACCAACTGACGATCAACGAAAACCTCGTTATCCTTTTCTGATCTGTGATGAGGATCATTTTACTAAAGAGTGCCTGCATAGAGCCGAGGTATCAAAATTCGTTAAGGGTTCACCCATACCTGCTGTTTTGAAGGATCCCTTTCCTGCTCAATATAGTAACATGATTGGATCTTCCTCAAATACGCTAGAAGATATCTTAATGGTTGCGACGCGATCGCAATATTACGGTAGTAAAAATCCTGTTGATGGTAAAGAAGAAGAAAATTATAATTCAACATCAACTACATCTCCCTCAGTTTCTGATCCACTCCAGATCGAGAAACCAAATCCTAAATTAGTAATCAAACTACTTGCTAAAGGTGTACTTCTTAGATCAGCTTTCAATCCACATGCAAGAGTTGCTTAGAACTGCAATATTGTTTAGGACTTGGCGATTTCCCCTTCAACAATGTCGGCTTTGGAAGTGTTGCAATCATGTCCAGCCCAAAGAAAATTACTATTGTCAGCTATAGGAACTGTATTTCTTCAGGATTCAAACTTAATGATCTCTGATTTCAAAAATTTTACACCCCACCTACCTCATCAAATGGCTTTTCAAATTCCAGTAATAGTAAAAAATAAACGTTGCTTTCGTATTATTGTTGATGAAGGGGCTTCTACATGTATCATGTTGTTAAAATGTTTGAAATCACTTGGTTCTCTGACACTTAACCAATCGCCGACTATCTTCAAAGCTTTTGATGGAAGAAGATTCCATCCGTATGGTATTTTACAGGATCTACCTATAGAGGTCGATGGAAAAACCGTTAATCTAGACATGGAAGTGGTTGATACCCCTCTGGATTACAACCTTCTCCTGGGTCACAGTTGGTCTTATGCCATGACTACTGTTGTATCATCGATCTGTCATCTCATCATGTTTCCTCATAAAGGAAATATTGTTAAAATATATCAGCTCTCATATTATTCATCTGACCCAGCCACTACTGATAGCATCCAACATGTCGGAAAATCGACTATCTCTTATCAAGATGTTGGAGTGGGTTTAATCAAAGATTCTGCTTTACTAGGAACTTTTTCCCTCCCTGCTCCCAACATACCACCTCCTATTGCTAACATCAATATGATTACATCAAGTACTATTTCCTTTGATGATCCTTGGATAGTACCTTTAGACTCAGAACTAGATTCTTTCGATGGCGCGATGCCTTCGAGTCCTTTTGAATTAGCATATCAGGCAGTACAGTCATTTTCTAATACTCCTTCAACTAAACCTAATCTAGTGAATGTGATTAATGAGGAAACACTTTCCATATTGAGCTTAGCTTCACCATCAATTCTGGATCCTGTAAAACAAGTATTCAATACTGATGAGCATATTCGTTAATTTTTGTGTATAGAAGGATTACCATGGGAAGATCTGCATCATCGATCTTCATTTTCACCTAATCTTGCTCATTTTGAAACTGATTTTTCCTCCATTTTTACCGCTGATTATGTCAATGAACCCCAGAATCCTCTCACAAATTCTGATTCTAGATTAAACTTAGCAAACATTTCTACGACAATTCCTATTGACATCTCACTAAAACCAGGAATTGTTGAAAGTGTTCATATAGGTGCTTTCTGTACGCCAGATGAAATCCAAACATATAAAGCCCTATTTCAAGAATTCCGTGACATTTTTTCTTGGTCATATGAAGAAATGCTAGGAATTGATCCATCAATTGTTTTTCATGAAATTAAAACATACCCAGATGCTAAACCTGTCCAACAAAGATTACGTTAGATACATCCACGAAAAGCTGCTGCTATCAAATCTGAAGTTGAGAAATTACTTCACACAGGTTTTATTTATCCAATTCCTTTAACGGATTGTGTATCTAATATTGTTCCTGTTAATAAAAAACAAAGGACGATATGAGTATGTATCGATTATAGGGATATAAATCGAGTTTGTCCAAAAGACAATTATCCAACCCCTTATATCGATCAAATTATTGAAGATTGTGCCAGAAGTGAAATGTTTTCGTTTATAGATGGATTTTTAGGCTACAATCAAATCAACATACTCCCTGCTGATCAACCCAAAACAACTTTCATTTGTCTGTGGGGGCCTTTTGCTTACTGCAAATTACTTTTTGGACTTAAGAACGCTGGTGCAAATTTTCAAAGGGCAATGTCTTATGCGTTTCATGACATTAAAGACATTGTGCAGCCCTATCTCGATGATTTACCGGCTCATTCATTGTGAAGAGCAGATCAAATTACTCAACTAAAAGCTATCTTAATGAGATGCAGGCATTATAGGATTCACCTGAATCCTCACAAATGTGTCTTTTGTGTTGAATCTGGACAATTTTTGGGATTTGTTCAAAGGAAGACATTCGTGTCGACCCATCGAAGGTTGAGGCTATCATCAATTTACCTCCTCCTTCTACTCTTCACCAACTCCAAAGTTTGCAAGGGAAAGCGAACTTTTTACGTCGGTTCATTCCTAACTATGCTAAGTTAACCAAATTTTTTACCAGGTTGTTAAAGTAGAATATTCCTTTCTTTTGGGATGAGATCGTTGATCGATATTTTGATTCTCTTAAACACACGTTGACCCATGCACCATTATTGCATCCTCCCAATTACAACCAGAATTACTTTTTATACCTAGCAGCCTCCAATTCTACGATTGGCATGGTCTTAGTTTAGGAAGATGAATTCCACAATGAACATGTGATTTATTATCTCAGTCGCAATCGACATCTGACCGAAATCAAGTACTCACATGTGGAGAAATTGGCCTTGGCAACAGTTCAAGCTGTCCAATGATTTCGTCATTACATACTGTTACACAAAACAATAGTGATTTCTGATTGTAATCCTATGATTTATATTTTGACCAAACAACTGCTAGGGGGAAAATACTCCAAATGGATTGTTATCCTACAGGATATTGATTTGGAATTTGAAAAATCCAAATCAAAGAAATCATTGGTATTCGCTGAACTTATGTGTGACTTCCTAAGTATTGACACATAAACTATGGCAAAATATCCGATTGCGGATGATTCTTTGTTTCTTATTAGTACCATTGATCCTTGGTATGGAGATATCATCATTTATCTCCAAACCCAAAATTTTCGGCCCGAAATCTCACGGTCACAATGACGAAAAATCTGTTTCTAGTCTCAGCAATATCATATTGTTGGTGACACACTATATTGTCGTGGTGCGGACTCTGTTTTTCAACGTTGTCTCACTCTTGACGAAGCTGAAAAGGTTTTAAATGACTATTACTCTGGGGCATGTGGCGGTCATATGTCTGGGTATGCCACAGCCCAAAAGATATTGCACACTGGCTATTTTTGGCCGTCCTTATTTAAAGATTTTATTTCTACTATCTGAAAATGCCACAATTGTCAAATCTTTGATCGAAAGATGCATGCACCACCTGCTCCACTTCACCCTATAATTGTTGTCTATCCTTTTTCAAAATGGGGCATTGACTTCATTACATGTTACCCTCACTTGGCCTGGGGCATCGGTATATTATTCTTGTAGTAGATTATTTTACCAAATGGGCCGAGGTGATGCCTACATTTGTGGTAGATGGAAAAAATACAGCTATTTTCATGTTCAATCATGTGATTTCTCATTTCAGTGTACCCCAAGTGATAATTACTGACCATGAGAGTCATTTTCGAAACATCATGATGACCGAACCAACTAATCAACTTGGCCTGCGCCATGATAGTTCTACACCATATTACCCGCAGGCTAATGGTCTGGTTGAAGTTATCAATAAAGTTTTAGTCACCATGATCAAACAAATCATCTGAATTCATAAATCGAACTAGCATACCATGCTTTTTTCAGCACTTTGGGCATATCAAACCTCAGCAAAAACATCGACAGGTTTTACCCCTTTTCAATTGGTTTACGGTTTAGAAGTGGTATTACTGATTGAATGTGAGATACCATCACTCCAACTAGCCATAGAGTTACTACCAGCCACTTCTAAAGAGGAGAAACACTTTTTGTACTTAGCTCAATTAGATGAGAATCGTCACACCGTTGCATTAGCTACCAAAGCTCATGCGAAATGAATGAAAGCTCAGTATGATAGAAGTGTTACACCTCATATTTTTTCAGAAGGAGACCTAGTCTTGGTTTATGATCAAGCTAACGACAAGCTAGGGGCTGGGAAATTTGAACCCATGTGGCATGGTCCTTATATTGTCAAGCAACAGCTTGTAAAAGGGGTCTATGAATTGATTGACTTTGACGGGGTCTCTTTAGGAAAACCCAGAAATGGGCTTTATCTGAAGAGATATTACACTTGATTCTTGTGTAGAGATCTTCCCTGTATATTAGTTATTTTCATAAGCTGGCGTGTTGTAGATTAGAGAGCGTGCCTAGTTTAAGTGTGCTTTTAACACTATCTCTGCTTATTTGGATCACTCTTGATTTTGCAGATGTCTACATCCCTTCAAACATACATTGGTTTTGCTGATGGTGCTTGTCGTAGTACATGAAACATCTCTTCCACAGCTTGGGTTATTTATTCACCCACTGATGAGTTAGTATCTATGCATGGGGTAAGCCTCGGTCAAACGATGAACAATATTGTAGAGTATAGCGCAGTTATTGAGTTATTGTCTGACTCCATTTCATTTGGAATTCAAATTTTGATTGTTAGGTTAGATTTTGAACTCATTGTATTACAATTGAATAGATTATATGCAATTAAAAACTCAGTGTTGTTAAGATTATTTTTGAAAGTTCGTCTCTTGGAACGAGAATTTGATTATATTGAGTATCAACACATTCCGAGAAATTTAAACACCTTAGCTGATGCAGTAGCTTCTAGTGTTATAAATAGACATTTGTGATAATTAAAGCAGTAGATCAAAATAAAATTCGATAACATGTTAAGACAAATAACTGAAAATAGTAGTAATATCATAGCATAAGAGTAGTGTTTTCAAAATATTACATCGTCCTCGATCATAGGTTCAAAACACCTTATGATCAGAAAAATGTGATACAAAAAATGATATAAGTCTACAATATCAATCATCCACTATCTGTGGTGATGATCACGATAAAACACTACAGCCCGTGCCACCTTGCTCGGAAATCTCCTGAACGGTCTCGGAACCCCGATCACATATCTCGGTAAGCGGAGTGGAATGTCATCTATCGCAGTCTCTAGAATATCTAGAGTCAACCGCTCCATATGGATTTATAGGTCAGTAAGGACCTTTGCAGTCTAATCCTGTGGTGGTGGTGGTGTTGTAGCTGGCTTCCTATCAAAAGGACAGAGAGTGGCTGGTCGACGTGGACCCACATCTGTATTTGAAAATTTTTTCATCAGTTTTGGACGATTAAAAAAAAATAAAAAAAATTAGAATTTAGAACATGTCAAAATGAATTTTTACCTGACTCATCCCACTGTGTCCTTAGAGGAAGAGACATCTCTCAATCGCTGCGGAAATCTATCCCAGCATAAGGGAAATCTTCTATCACGAAGATTTGATTCTCCAACAAACTAAAATAGGCTTGAGTAAAATGAATGACCTCGACGCCTTCACTATGGCAGGCCATCAATTTAACCCATTGAACCCTTCAAGGCTCTTTGACTCTACCATCATCCACTGAGATAACTTGTGGGGCTAGTAAAGGAATCCTCTCTAGAGAAAATGTGACCACGATCGCTCCATATCTGAAGTTTTTCAAATTCACATTTTTTTCTCTAGTCAGTTGGCCTTTGACATTGGCCAACACTGCCTCACACGAATTGAAAATGGTTCCTCTAAAGCAATCAATGGTAGTTTGCATTTGGGATCTTGTAGCAACATGTGGAGCTACGCTCCTACACAACCTGGTTACCGTAAACGCAACCACTTTAAGCTCAGGACAAATAATGGTTTTTATGTTGATACATTTATCCTTGGGGTCCGCTTCTTCATTGCAAAATTCTTCCTGAAGGTTGGCGATAGACTGGCCACCTGCCCTAGCCCTAAAAAAAGAGAGTGGCTTGCCCCTCTTTCATAAACCAATGAGGAAGTATATATCTTCCAGCTCAATTTCGAGTCGGTGACCTCCAATTATAAAAATCGTTCCTGTACGTTCCATTTGTTGACTAGCGAGGTAAGCAAATCCACTTGAACCCTCATACTTTGAATGGCCCAAAATTTGTACAAACCGCACTCTCTCAAAATAAGTAATGTAGGTAGATGTAACATGGTCACATCATCAACTTCTTCATGCTCACATTCTCTCCACTCAAGCATTGTAAATATCTTGCAATGGACAATTTGAAAGATCAAAAACAATTTCAATGGGAAAATTTGGTTTAAATTGGGAGATTTGTTCATTTTATTTTTTTCTTACGGTGCCTCCGCACTTTTCACATAAAAACAGTGCATGGATCCGCATGCGTATTATGCATAGGGTGCAGGACCACGACAATTTTCCCTTTGTAAAATTGTCGGGGTTCGCAGGTTTCATGTGTTTTACCTGCGGACCCCCATGAGAGAATTTTTGAACCTATTGTCCTCCTTAAAAATCAATCTAAGCCCTAAATTAAGAAAGTAAACAGACAGAAATTAAGGTAAGGATGATGTGGATTACCTGGGTCTGATGGTTTTTTATTCTGACTGGTGAATCTTCCACAATCTCCTCGGAACATTTTTTACCAAAAGCTCTCAATTTTCACTCTGAAATCAAATGGTAAAAATGATTTAGAAAAAACTCCTTTTTATAAGATTTTTTGAATAAATAAAATATAATTTTGTTTTTTTTTCACTTTAAAAAGTGGTTTTCCAAATTATTTTTATTAATCATAAACATGTATGTTTAATTTTTTGAGTTTTTGTGCAAAATATAGGATTTTTCAGGTAAAATGGTCCTTTTGACAAAGGCGTATACTTTTTATCACTTTTTCAAACTCGATAAAAATTATGAAAAAGTGAATGAGTACATTTTTATCACTTTTTCAAACTCGTTAACATTTACAGAAAAAGCGAAACTACTGAGTATACTTTTATCAGTTTTTCAGACTCTTGAAAATTACGAAAAAGCGAAACTTTGGAGTTCTCTTTTAAGCCCTTTTCAGACTCTCTAAAGATGAAAAGATTGTCAAGTACTTGACTATTCGAACTCGTTAAAGGAAATGAACAGTCGTCCCTTCGGTATAAGTTTACCCCTTTTCCAGACTGAAATGGACTATTTACGAAAAAGGTATACGTTGACTAATCATGGTCAATAGAGTTCTCTCCTGTATTGTTTTATCCTTTTTCGGGCTCGAGAGACTAAATTTACGAAAAAGTACACCCACAGAGTTTCCTTAAGTTTTTAATTTGACTCCCTAAAATTGGAAAACATTGAGTTTCTCATATACTAGACTCGTTAAAATTTAACAGTAAAGGACCTGTTGATTACAAATAGGAATGAACCACTTCTTCATAAGGTTCGATTTTAAACTAAGTTGGACTCATCCGAAGGATGAGCTTATATAACAAGCAAATGTTATCCTCCTCAAGCTTGTCAAAAATAAAGAGGTACTTGCCAGAAATGTTGGGGAAAAAGAGAGAAAACGAATCCATTTATCACACTTTGTTTTAAAAGCAGTTTACCACTCTTGAACACGACACTTTTTGTCACACTTCAACCCTAGTTGGGAAAATCCTTTGCCTATCAGTTAATCAAACCAAATTGAAAGTCTTTAGCTGGTTTCTGGGTATTAGCTTAGGTCAATCGTCACCAAAGCATCTACAGTGTCGTTATGTGTTCAAGAGGATAGTTCAAATAAACCATTCATTTGCAAACATTTGTCTCCATTTGCGTTGATCATCCCTGAGTCAGTCCTTGCAAAATATTTCTACAAAACTTGATCTAATGGTTTTGTGTCATGGGCTTTCCTACGACGGATCACTTTCTATCGGTGACAGCTCATCATCTAGGAAGTTGATTTAGAATCCTTCAGTACCTTGGAATCTACATGCCTTAATGGCAGGTTTCTCGCCTTCGACGACAGGTTGCATCATTGACCTCAAATCGAACGATTCCGTGAAATGTTCAACTTCAAATCATTTATTCACATTCCATGGATTGTACTGAGTACTTTGAGAGCCATTGTCATTATTGGTGGTTTCTCTCACACTTGTTAACATTTCACATCATTGACTGGTAATCAAGTGGTTTCTACCATGTTTGACTTCGACACAATCAATCGCATGGATAAAATCGTACTAGTTTGGGTAAATGAAATCAAGACCCTAGATTTAGTTTCCACCATCCAGGCTGTGAGGAGTTTTATTATTCATTATGAAATAACTATTCATAAACAGATGGCTACGTCCATACTGTGTCTACATCATTGATGTGATAGTAAAATCATTTCTACATCAGAACAAGTTTTAGTTAGTGTTTGACCTGAGTATGGGAATGCCTATCGCTGTGAGAAGTTTTATTATTCATTATGAAATAGACTATTCATAAACAGATGGCTACGTCCATACTGTGTCTACATCATTGATGTGATAGTAAAATCATTTCTACATCAGAACAAGTTTTAGTTAGTGTTTGATCTGAGTATGGGAATGCCTACCTCAGTGATGATATATATATATATATATATATATATATATATATATATATATATATATATATATATATATATATATATATATATATATATATATATATATATATATATATGTTTTGCATTGAATGTTTTTACAGGATTCCAAATGGGGTGTCCACAAGCTAATCCTTGAAATGATAAAGCACATCACTCTTTGAATGGTCTCAGACTTCTCACTTTAGGGGGAAATCTGTTACACTAAAATTGTCACCATGATGTTTTACTGTCTATATGGGTTCATCATTACTCTTACAATACTCCTTAGAAGTCTATAAACATCAAGTTCCTAAAACCAAGCCTTGAAATTGAGAGAAAAGCTTATAAAAGTCATAAAAATACTCGTACCGCACTTTCTCTTAGTATTTCTTATGGTGTCCCATCTGTTTGTTCTAGAACATGCGGAACCAGCTGCACTTTTTCTTCATTAAATATGTGGATCCCTATAAAATATAAATTGAAGGTGGAAGTAAAATTTGGAAGCCCAGCTGGTTGAATCTGGAAGCTTCTGGAAGCAATTATTCGGTGGAAAGTTCGCTCCTTTCATGTACATTCATCTCTCCATGAAAGGAGCCTACCCCTTGGTATGTGGAACTTAATCCCTTTGAAAGAGGATTTTATCCCCTCTTATTTGGAGCTGCAACCTCTTCTCTTTTGCTATAAATTGAGGCTATAGTTCAGCCTCAAGGGTTGTTAGGCTTTGAGATTTTTTGAGGAGAATTGCTGGATAAAATTAGACTCTCTTAACTGATTACCATATGGGAATGATTACACACTCATGTGTATTTTAGTCGAGAGAGTGCAAAGTCTTGTCAAAGTAGAGGAAACGCTTGTTCCGGACCCCGGAAGGACCTGTACGACATCAAGGCAAACATGGTTGTAAGGTTCCTTCTTTCATCAAAGACAATACAAATGGATCCTCTTTTCTCAATGAGTTGTTTATTTAAATGGCTTATTTCTTGAATTCCTTGATCATCAAGATAGATTTATGGTTTATGAATTAGTCTATATTATGCAGGTGATTCTGATTCTTTCATGTTTTTGATTGCAGATCCCGAAAGGAGACATATTCAAAGCAACAGGAAAGAAGACTATGATCAGCGCTGGACTACAGGTAAGTCCTAAATCCTTCATTATAGATAATTCTAGATCAAATATAATCTAGAGAAAGTAGTTTACATCTATTTGTTTGTTGCTAGTTATCGTAGGGTACTAGGGAGATTTGTCTTGTCTGCAAGAATGATTTATCCGTCCAACAAAATGGCGACTCCACTGGGGAATGGATCTTGAACTTAGTTTTCTTTTGTTTTTGACTTGTGAAATTTCTTTTCTGATTTTGATTGATTGATACTTGCTTGGGTAATTTATTCCTGTAGAATCCCTGAAAAGTGCTTTAGAATTGTTTATTTTTCTTTAAGTTTTCTGGTCTTTGCACTTTGTCTTTAGGCACAGTGCGGTCATCTCCGCTGTTTTTCTATATACATAGTGCGGCACCACACTTGTTAGCACTAAAACCTATGGACCCTGAGAAATTTTTTGAAAAAACTTAAAATTCTCTTTTCCAGGATCGGCTTGTAGAATTCTCTGTATATAGCTAGACTTGTATGTTCTGTCAAAAAGCTTTGTCTGAGAGTTTTTTTCAGCATTTTTAAGTTTTCAATGATTTTCTACAAGATGTACATGTTATAAGTGATTTTTTCTTTGTCTTTGTGTCACTCAAAGATTAGAAACCTCTGTATACCTTAGTTCACTGATATTTCATTATTTTCTTGCTGAGTCTTTGACTTCATAGCAGAAATTGTTTTATGAGAATTAGATCCCATTTTCTCATTTGCAAATCTTTATAAAACTTTTTCATTAAGTTTTGAATTTCACTTAAAAACCCATAATTGGATGTTTTTGATTTTTTGTTGCTTTCAGCAAAGAATTTCTTAGTTCGATTACAAACTAAGAAAAACGTCCTCAAAATATTTAAAGTTTTGATTTCAGATTCAATTCTTGGAATTTTTAGATCTCGAAACTAGCGTTTTTAGTTTTGAGTGTTATTTCTAGAAATTGTAGTTTTATTTTGGAGAATGTTTGATCGTAGTTTTGATCTTGAAGAATAAAGGGATTTCTTTTTTATAAATTGATCATTTTGAGTTCTCATAAGATAAAATTTCTTTTCATATGTTCTTGTTTGGAAGGAAAGAATTGTTTTAAAAGATTACATTTCTCAACTCGTTATTTTAGATAGGATTCATTGAAAGGAAATGAATTTTTTCTCATAATAGATGCATTTTTAGTGTGTTTTGAGTTGGGTCACTACATATCATCAAAGTTTCACTTTCGCACCTATTGTCCTAAGAAACAGCCTATTAAAAGCAATGCTTAAATTAAAATCAATCTAGTAATTTTTATATTTCTAGGACTCTTTCACCAATATAGCTTAGGCTAGTGTCTTGGAGTAGGGAGTAATTAACTCTCCAGGATAGTTAAAACAAACAAGTAGTTGATCTTGCAGTAGGAAAAATCCAATAGTAGCTTGTATGCTCCAGAAGCTCCTCCTAAAGGAGTCAAGCACCAGATCATATCCGAACTAGTGAGGTGATCAATTCTATCTCATTGGGAATGATAGAAGATGTGCATGTATTAACAACGGTAAACCTCGGATTGACCATTTTCGAGGAGCCTGGGGTCACTTGTCTGTATACCTTGGATTATTTCAAGGAGCCTTCAAGGGGATTGAGCTTTGTTACTCTGCCCTTGCGCGTATATTGGATCGTAGACTGTTCCCCAGGTAACTTTGTTCCTGTTGGTGACCTTAGTGGCCATAAACTTTAAGATTTTTTCCTAAGGTGATTTTGGAGGAAAGATCCCACTGTACCTGGAGTAGATGTTGACTAGACTCACTTGGACTCTCCGGAGGGTTATCTTCATTCGAGATGGTTTAAGTGGAGAAACTTGCACTGGTTTGTTTCATTAAGCAGGTTGTCCGGGTAACTGTTCCAACCGCCATTTCTACATTAAAATACTACGATGTTGGATTTCATAACCAAATAGTGTTTTTAGTGTAGGAATCTATTGTTTGTGTGTGGTTTGATCTCCTAGATTTTATAAGTGTTTGATCATTTGATTGTCTCCTTAGTGACTTCAGGAATTTTAATTGAAAATTTCTTTGATTGCGTGTGATTAATAATTTATAATCGTGGTTGAATTACCAAGATAACAGCATAGACTTCAGGGGAAACCCCCTGAGCATACACCAAGCCAACTTGAAGGACTGCGAGCTCTGGTACCACATACTATCAATAGATTTAGATCAACGAAACTAGGAGAATCATCCATAATTACTCATCCTGATTGTCATGAAGTAAATCAATCAAAAATAACAGAATATATTCAAGAGCCAATTTCAATTTCTGAAATCATTGACATTGCTTCTACAACCAGTGAATTAGCTAAAGAACTTGAAATTTCTGAGCCAGAAATTGAACCTGCTGTGTTGGAATCATCTTCAGGATTTGTTACTCTGACTTCTAGTGATCCTGATTCACCTAGAGTAAGATATCGCATTACCAAAAACCTTCCTTCTGATCTCATATGTATTTAATAACTCGCTGGGGACCAGATGAAACAGACCCATGAGGACAGTTATTTTCCTGTCTCAACCTCATTAAAAAATGAATCAGTAGGTTATGTAGGTAGATTGTAGACAGTAGATATGAGGATAGTTTGTTTTACTGTGTCAACCTCGTTAAAAAATGAAACAGACCCATGAGGACAGTTCTTTTCCTATGTAAACCTCATTAAAAAATGAATCAGTAGGTTATGTAGGTAGATTATAGAGAGTAGATATGAGGACAGTTCTTTTATTGTGTCAACCTCGTTAAAAAATGAAACAGATCCATGAGGACATTTCTTTTCCTGTGTCAACCTCATTAAAAAATGAATCAGTAGGTTATGTAGGTAGATTTTAGAGAGTATATATGAGGACAGTTATTTTACTGTGTCAACCTTGTTAAAAAATGAAACAAACCCATGAGGACAGTTCTTTTCTAATGTCAACCTCATTAAAAATGAATCAGTAGGCTTTGAGATTTTTCGAGGAGAATTGTTGGATAAACTCAGACTCTCTTAACTGATTACCATATGGGAATGATTACAAAATCATGTGTATGTTAGTCGAGAGAGTGCAAAAGCTTGTCAAAGTAGAGGAAACGCTTGTTCCAGACCCTAGAAGGACCTGTACGACATCAAAATGAATACGATTGTAAGGCTCCTTCTTTCATGAAAGATAATACAAATGGATCTTGTTTTCTCAATGAGTTGTTTATTTTTAGTGAAGGCCATTTTGTTGGATGGATAAATCATTCTTGCGGACAAGACATATCTCCCTAGTACCCTACGATAACTAGCAACAAACATATAGATATAAACTACTTTCTCTAGATTATATTTGATCTAGAATTATCTATAATGAAGGATTTAGGACTTACCTGTAGTCCAGCGTTGATCGTAGTATTCTTTCCTGTTTCTTTGAATACGTCTCCTTTCGGGATCTGCAATCAAAAACATGAAAGAATCAGAAGCACCTGCATAATATAGACTAATTCATAAACCATAAATATATCTTGATGATCAAGGAATTCAAGGAATAAGCCATTTAAATAAACAACTCATTGAGAAAACAAGATCCTTTTGTATTATCTTTGATGAAATAAGGAGCCTTACAACCGTGTTCGCCTTGATGTCATATAGGTCCTTCCAGTGTTCGGAACAAGCGTTTCCTCTAATTTGACAAGCCTTTGCACTCTCTCGACTAACATACACATGAGTGTGTAATAATTCTCATATGGTAATTAGTTAAGAGAGTCTGAGTTTATCCAACAATTCTCCTCTAAAAATCTCAAAGCCTAACTCCCCTTGAGGCTGAACTATGGTATCAATTTTTAGCAAAAGAGGAGAGGTTGCAGCTCCAAATAAGAGGGAATATAATCCTCTTTCAAAGGGATTATGTTCCACATACCAAGGGGTAGGTTCCTTTCATGGAGGGATGAATGTACATGAAAGGAGCGAACTTTCCACTGAATAATTTCTTCCAGAAGCTTCGAGATTCAACCAGCTGGGCTTCCAAATTTTACTTCCCCCTTCACTTTACATTTTACAGGGATCCGCATATTTAATGAAGAAAAAGTGTGGCTGGTTCCACATGTTCTAGAACAAATAGATGCGACACCGCAGGTAATACTAAGAGAAAGTGCGGTATAATTATTTTTATGACTTTTATAAGCTTTTCTCTCAATTTCAAGGCTTGGTTTTAGGAACTTGAAGTTTATAGACTTATAAGGGAGTATTGTATGAGTAATGATGAACCCATACAGACAGTAAAATGTCATGGTGACAATTTTAGTGTAACACAATGTCAAAGACAACAATGCATCATGACAACGTTAACCACATCAAAGTGTCATCAAGATTACTATTATGCAAATGATGCATTTTTATCCAACGTTAAATCCATCCAATAGGGTAACATTGTAATGATGCCATTATATGTACATATTATTGTGAAAAAAGAGTACAATACTGCTACTATAGTGAACCTACTATCAATCAAACCACTATTGCATAGATCATTGCATCTACCATCTATTCTATACCATGTTCCTTCAAAATCATGCAATGATGAATGCATCAAAAAATTATTCAAAGGTGATAAACCCATTTAGAAGATCAACACACACACACACACACACACACACACACACAAATATATATACTATACTTTGTCCTTAGAATATTGCTGCAACCCTGCTTGAATGAAGTGAACTCTTCAACCAATGTACCTTCAAATTAAAATTACTACACTGTGCAAAAACATATCTTGTTAGATGTTGGTGGAGTTCTATATCAAAAACTCATATCATTTTATGGATGCTACCACTATAACCAAGTTTCCTCAACGTTTGATGTGATGCTCACTAGCCATACTAACTTCAAGAATAATACTAGAATCAAGCCTCAAGATTCTAAATACAAGAGTAGATTGAATTTGGGTTATAAGATTTTGCGATTAGGGTCTGTAATATTTCTTCCTGTTGGCTCGAGGGGTCCTGACCCAGGTTTGGAGTTCAAGGTTTGCCAACAAACCCCTATACTACTGGCCCTTTCGACAGTGACCTGCTTGCACAGGTCAAAGTCTCACCTGAAGTAGTATGGGTGGGTGCTGGAACCAGGTTTCCGCACCCTGAGAAAGGATAGGTAAGGCAAGCAGAGCTGTGTCTGGCCTTGTGATACCCAGATTTCCTCTTCCTGCGCAGGGTCGATAAGTCTCTTTTCACATCCACGTGCGCTAGATCTATAATTATATACTTCTATGACAGTAGCACAATATTTCGTAAAACAGAACATAACAGATCCAGATACAGCAAACACACTTACACAGATCTTTCACAGCTTGAATACAGAATGCACATAAAGTAGTAATTACCAATGATTCGCAAAAATAGTACACATAGATTCAGTTCTCAAGAAACCTTTCTTATTCGTCAATTCATCAATTCCTTCATATAATATCCATCCTAGCCTGCACACACAACAACAAGGTCCACACACAGCTGGACTCTGGATCTCCGCGCACACAGCCAGTAGGTGTCCTTTCCCCAAAACCCAAATAGATATCTTAAAACCACAGTTCGCATCAATAGCTCTTCATTCTCTACCTTGCAATAAAAAATGTTCCTCTAGTTATAATAATCTAGCCTAACTTTCCTATGGTCCACAAACCGTGGTTTTCGGACCCCTAGTTTACCCTTTTTCCCATTACAATGCTTTCGGGGCTTTGATCCACCCAAAAACCCCTGCGCTAGACTAAATATAACTAAAATTATTCAAAATTGGACCAGTTTCGCACCTCGTAGGAGACCTTGTTCCAAAAATCCCCCAACATAATCTTGTGACTCGTCCCGAGTCACTGTGGTGGTGCGGTCTCTATCTACGCACGTAAGGTAGTAAGGGCGGCAATCAGTAGAGGTAAAACTTCTTGACTCTGGACAGTGGCATTCTATGCAAGGTCTACCATATTCTGGGAGGTCGAAACTTTCGTCGCCGTGGTGACACTTTCAAGAATCTGATTAAGGCGCTTGGTCGCACCATCAATATCCTATGAAAGTTGGAGGGCTGTGGTAGCCCAAGGCTTTAAAAGTTCCTCCATGATGTGATGTTTACATCGGAGTGTCTCAATCTCATCCTAGAGATCATTGCTAGTTTTTAATCGTGCCAAGCATTGGGAAGGTACCAAAGTGGTCAGCGTAGCATTGACCTGCTCGAAGGCTTCTTCCTTCTGCCGTAAGTCTTGATTGATTTCCTGAAGAACTGGATCGCACTGGACCTTAGTCCAGAGTTGCATGGATGACTCCAGCAACTGGGCATCTTGGAAAATCTGCCTCGAAATGACGGTTTTCGCATCGGTGACTAGGGTGGCATCCTGGGCGCGGACTTCCAATGGCGTTACGGGCTGTAGTTTGGCCTGTAAGTCAGTGATTTTCTATTCCAGCTAGTTCTTGATGGTGTGTATTTCCATCCAAGATGATTTGAGGGCTACAACCATTTTTTCCACTTTAGCCCGAGGCGTGTCCGTGACCGGGATCTCATCTGTAACCTCTGTACAGAGCTGGTGGATCACTATTTCGAGCTCCACCTATTATGACATGGCAAGGAGAAAATCGATAGCCTACTATGTGATGGTGTGCTCAGCTGTACCAAGCTATTGGTGTACTCGCTAGTGATGAGGGCGAATCTCCTGGAAGATAGTGTGATGGAGGCCCTGTAAGGCTCCATGGGGCAGCTTAGCCAGGTCCAACTGGGTTCCTGTACTTGCCGGGGTCTGTGTTCCTACAAGGGTAGCACTAGGTATAGCCTAGAGATGACTGTCCTCCTCGAATAGCACCGAATTGTTGTTGATCGAATGGGTCTGTGCTTGGCCCATGCTGGTTGGCAGTGTATCGATTTTGATCTGGAGAGTGCGGAGCTCGACCTAGAGAGAGTTGACCGCAACCTTTTTCTCTGCCTTGACAAATTCCCACTTGTATTCCATAGCCAAGGCGACTGTGTCTGTGATTTGGTCAATGTCACCGTCAGTTAGTGTGACTGTCGCATTGTATTTCGTGCGGTGGGCGCGCTGTTTCTTTCGGGATCCTAGTGTCGATTCCCCTGACCGCTTCATGCTGGGGGGAGGGGTAGTAGCTCTGTCAGGCCCTACCTAGGCCTTAGCCGCGGTGGTCTGTGGTGGCTATGTATCCCTATTCTTGGCTATGTCTGAAGCCATCTGGTGGGGCTCCGCGTTCTCCCCACGGGTATCGGCGAGGCCTTTTTTCTAGGCAGGGGGCCATAGGGAGATCATCAGGTCAATTTCCTCATCTGCTACCATATAAGGGAGTGACATCCATGTGTTATTGTTGAGGCTACGGATCTGAATATGGTGCATGGTAACTTGGAACGTGGCAACACTCTTGTATTTGTCATATATTGTCGAGGACAGCCGAGGTCGGGAGTTTATGGTGGCTGCTATACTGCTCTAGAAGAGGATCCAAAAAACCTTGTTATCCTCGATGCGTTTTGTATCCTTAGTGTCCCATAAGTGAGCATACCGAGCTCCTTCGCACATCCCAGGAGGAAGTTTAGGGAGGACCAACCCCTTGGTGTTGTCCTAGGAAACCAGCGCTATTAAGAATAATAACCATGAATAGAAGAAAGATGTCCCTTTCTCCTAGGATTCGTGGACATTAGCTAGGAATTCATCGCACAAGAATTGAGCCCAATTGAAAGAAACACCCTTCGTGCACTAGCTAGCCAACTGGATCACATAAGCGGGGACAGTCAGATACTGGCACTTTCTCTTTAGCTTGCAAGCTAAGAGCCGAGTACCCATCTATGTGGCAGGGTCATTTATAGTGTAGATCACAAACCCTCACTGATTTCGATGCACCACGTAGGTCATCCGCACAAACGTAGCAGTAGCTTCTTCGTATTTTTTTCCTACCCGCTCTAACAGGTGTGGCCGTTGCATAGGAAGGTATGTAATATTGTGGATCAACGCAACATCAATAGGGACCCTGTCATGAATCCATAAGCAACCATCGTGAATGAGGGAAAGAAACTGGCGAGCCAACCGATCTGTGACGTTGTAATGGCAAAAATGAGGCATTTGGAGCAGATTCAGAAGTCCCGTCCAGCTAAGCCGCATACCCTACGCTGGGGCACCACTCTGACTCCATCATCTCTATGGATTATATCAAAGTATAATGCAGGGCCAACTCTCGGAGGGTCTCAAAGTCCGTCAAATCGTGATCATCGAACTTGACCTTGTGAAGTCACCCACAGGGATCACTTAAGACATGGACTTCCCCCAGGGTTAGGGGGGGTTTGCAGATAGGTGACCAAGGTATCCAATTTTTTGGTGTTTTCATAGATGGCATATGTGGGCGAACAAAGGGAGATAACCAATTGATCGGGTTAGTAGGCAGAGCACCCTCCTGTGCGTCTTGACCTGGAGGTGATGCTGGCAGAGACCTGGCATGTCTTGGGGAAGTCCTAGGCTTCTCGATAGCCCGTCTCACTACTTTTGGGGTTTTTCTCGAACCGTGTTCCTTTTCCTTGCCTTTCCTTTTGACCACCGGCGGCCGGGGGGGGGGGGCGACGGGGAACTTATTCTAATTTGGGCTCAACCTCCAAGACTTCTTCGACTTCAAGCCCCGTCAGGGCTGAGGGTTCGGCAGGGTTAGTAGTCGGCATCCTTGCATGAAAAATGAATCCCAGCCCTTGGTGACTACTGTCAGACGGAGTAGGTTGACAAGACATGAGAGGGACAATGTGGATATGAAAAATATGATTGCTCAAGTGGTTCCATGAGATCCATGAGGCAAGCAAGTTGTGCAAGTGAAACAATACCTCTGGCTGAACTATCCTGCTCTTTTTATAGCACCCCCAAGTGTGTGATGGTGAGGTAAAATTTATCCGAGGCAACTTCCCCAGGAAATAGTAAAAAATCCCCATAATTCATTTCATTAAATGTCCGGGGGTCACTCCTCCCAACGATAACTTCTATTTTTT
Organism: Pinus albicaulis; assembly: GCA_034641835.2. Taxonomy (NCBI): domain Eukaryota; kingdom Viridiplantae; phylum Streptophyta; class Pinopsida; order Pinales; family Pinaceae; genus Pinus; species Pinus albicaulis. The sequence continues at coordinate 244,270,535 of CM076584.1, read as the reverse complement.
ACCAATAGGTACTGTTCCAATGGCTAATTTTCGCATCCTCAGTAGGCTTGATCCCTTTGTTACGCTAGGGTTACCCATATGTAGTAGCTACATGTCACCCCCAACACAGGCTTGCTTCCTAGGCAATTCATGACCCATGTCCAAGAGAACCTTATCGTCTGTGCAAGTGAGGATTTAAAGGGGGCTGTAGTCAGAGTGTATTGTCTTAACCGCAACTATTTTGTTGTTGTAGAGGGGGCCGGGTGTATGACGGCTCTACTTCCTAGGCATACAATTGTCATATAAATCTTGCTACTTTCTCATGGGTCAGCCTGACCTTTCCCCAGGGTTTGCCCGCAGTAGTCGACTATTCCTGGTTCTGTTCGGGTCCCTACCTCTCAAGAAACATAGCGGAAGTTTTTTTTGATTCGAAGACAACGCAACGTGGAGACATCATGTAACCAGTTCTGCCAAGTCTCTATTTCCTCCTCAGGGTTAGATAAGCATTCAGTATCCCCCTCGTAGCAGAGTACTTCACCCTAGGTTGGTTTTTCCGTGTCTCGCGCAGTAAACTTATAGATATAGTCCACATCTTCCTCCTTGGGTACTGGTTCCGTATAACGTTTACCTTTTGCAGGGTCTGATGGTATGACTACCCTCGTGCCATTATTTTCGAACACTGTGCTTCTTTTTTTTAAGTTAATGATACCACCCATGTAGATGGCCCAATCTAATCCCAATAGAGTATGGTAGGGGTCTGCATCCTCGACGATTTGAATGACTTCAAAGTCAGCCCGGACTTTTACTCCTGCGATATCTACCATAATCCTGGAGAGCCTCCCTAGCGGTACGATATTTTGGTGATTAGCCATGCGTAGCTCGATAGTGGACCATTCCAGCTTTGGTTCACCCATGCATTGCTAGGTTTGCTTAGGTAATACATTGGTGTCCAATACGAGGTCTAAGATAACCCGATCCATCTCGCAGTTGCCGATCTAGGCCATCAACTGCATCTCCCTCCCAGTGTGCTTCTGATACCTGTATAATTTGTGCACATCCTTAATATCGGGAGACACAGTGGCGTGTGTTGCACAGCTATCTATTAAAGCCTATATATTTTTCACTTCTTAGGGGTTGCGCAATAATCTCATACATGCCTGCAGGAAGGGTTTGACCTCCTCCCCTGCCTTAAGGTCCACAGGGTGTAGTGGCGTAAATGCCTCAGTCTGAACCCTCCACACCTTCTGCGTAGGTGGGAGCTTCTTCCCCTGTATTTTTTCTATCAAGGCTAGACAATATTCAAGCACATGGTCCAACTATCTGCAATACCTGCAGGACTATCTTATAGGGTTCGGGAAATCCCTCGCAAAATGCCTTGTGTCCCCACAGTTATAGCAGATCAATTGGCCTCGGCCCCGACCTACGCTTCCACTTTGGCTTCTGTCCCTGCTTCTGGAGGGGGATCCATTCCTGCCCGTGGGGGTTTTTGGTGAGGTAGGGTTTGACTGTACTTCTGGAAAGTTTCCCCAGCCTATCACTAAATTATGGATTCGACATTTCTGCTCATCATGGCCCACTGATCGGTAGAACCGGCACCAGAACGCAGGTCCACTTGGGCCCCATCATCCTGGGCTAGGCCCCTATGATCTCGGGCGCCTAGGACTAGGTTCTCATGTTCGTGAGTGGTCGGGGCACAGATCCTTCGTATGCCTTGATGCCCGCCATAGCTCTGCACCAGCTTCCCTTCCTCATTCCTATCGTAGGTCCTGAATCTTCAGGTGCATTTCCCCGAGCTACACCTGGATCTTCTATACTCCCAATGAGGCCTCTAGCCTAGGTGTAGCTTCTAGTTTCATAGCAGCTTCCAAATATTTGTCTTGTGAGTCAAAATTCTGGTGACCCATAGGTATGCATAGGTGAGGGAGTAGCATGGCGATGAACCATTCCATATGTTGTCTGTCATCATACTTAAATTATCCTTCTCTGATAGGTTTCTTTAGGCGTTGATCAGCTTCCCACACAAACTCATTCATTCCTTGATTGAAATCTTTCACGTCTGCTACGATCTGAGAGTAGGGCTTAGGTTTCTGGAAGTGTTGCTTCAAGGAATCCTTAATATATTGAATGGATGCACTCCTGTTTTGAGATAGGTACCGCATATACCAATCCAGCGCTCTCTCTTCGAAGGCCAGGGATAGCTGTGCTTTCTTCACAGTATCGCTTACCACACCCTGCGCAATCCATATCGAGTCTGCCACAAACCGAAACTGAGCTATGTCCTCATCGCCCACACCTTTAAAGGTAGGTAATTTTACGTGTGCTGCCATATCTCCTTCTAGCGTTGTGCTTCTGTGTAGATTGAAATTCATTCACCCGAACCTGTTCTTCTTCTTTGTCAAGCTTCCAGTACTCTCTTGTCATTACCCAATCCCTTCTCAAAATGCTCCAGGTCCCAGTAATGGAACCATTTGTTTGCTCGAGGGGTCCTGAGCTAGGTTTGGAGTTCAAGGTTTTCCAACAAACCCTTATACTACTGGCCCTTTCGGCAGTGACCTACTTGCACAAGTCAAAGTCTCACCCAAAGTAGTATGGGGGTTGCTAGAACCAGGTTTCCGCACCTTGAGAAAGGATAGGTAAGGCAAGAAGAGCTGCATCAGGCCCTGTGATACCTAGATCACCTCTTACTGTGTAGGGTCAATAGGTCTCTTTTTGCATCCACGTGTGCTATATCTATAATTATATACTTCTATGACAGTAGCACAATATTGCATAAAATAGAACATAACAGATCCAGATACAAAAAACACACTTACACAGATCTTTCGCAGCTTGAATACAGAATGCACATAAATCAATAATTACCAATGATTCGCACAAACAATACACATAGATTCAGTTCTCAAGAAACCTTTCTTATTCATCAATTCATCAATTCATCAAGTCCTTCATACAATACCCATCCCAGCCTGCGCACATAGCAGCAGGGTCCACACACAGCTGGACTTTAGATCTCCACGCACACAGCCAATAGGAGTCCTTTCCCCAAAACCCAAACAGATATCTTAAACCACAGTTTGCATCAATAGCTCTTCATTCTCTACCTTACAATACAAAATGTTCCTCTATTTATAATAATCTAGCCTAAACTTTCCTATGGTCCACAAACCATGGTTTTCAGACCCCTGGTTTACCCTTTTTCCCATTACAATGCTTTCAGGGCTTTGACCCACCCCAAAACCCCTGCACTAGACTAAATATAATTAAAAGTATTCAAAATTGGACCAGTTTCGCACCTTGTAGGAGACCCTGTTCGAACACTTCCTATTAAATTGTTCCTCATATATTTGGTGCTCCAATATGTACGCAACAAGTTCAATAGGACCAACTCACATTTATAAACATCAAAACCATAATTATCATAAACATGGTTATACATGTATGTGTGATTTAGAAATTGATGAGTTGTTCAAAGAATGAGGCATAGAATGTGAGCCTCACAAATATTTATAAAGATATACATTTAGAAATTAGTATTGTAGCTTATGTCCAAAGAATATGAACTTACTACCACAAGAATATAGTTACTATACTGTGAGTTTTTCTACCTTAATGAGCGTGAATCTCATTAATTTAAAATTCTGCTACAACTCTTAAACCATGAGGAAAAAATGCATGGAGCAATGAGTACATATTCCAAAGTGAACTACTAGAACCGAGTCCCTTTTATTCACTAAACATGGAGGATACTTAATCTTCAAAATCACAGGCTTAGGAGTGACTTCAATGCTTCAAAAATTAAACCTCAATCCTAGACATATTATGAGTCACAAAGATTAGGTGAAATGTTTAGAGGTGTGTTTCCTATTCAATACCCATTCACATGAAAAATAAGTTCACCTACGAAGAAGATGTTACCTTTATAACCTCATGTCAATAGAGGGCCGAATCATAGAGATGAAACTTGAAAGGTTTAAAAGTAAATTCATTCTTTACATTACTTTGCTATTCCTATGCTTAGATATATCTTCTTTAGGGAAAAAACTAGGTTTGCAACAAAATAATCTCCAAAAAAATTCTAAATGAGCCACAAATCCTTGCTGAGATTTTGATGCTCTATAGAGGGTCGTGACTTGCAATAGAAAACAATGAATCCAAAAAGACATGTCCCAAAATAAAATCACAACCAAGGCTCCCATTTTATTCACGCTTTACCAAAAGGTCAAAAAATTACAGATCTAGAATGATATCTGTTAAAACTTCTTACCGAAGTGATAAGGTGATACACACTTCTATAGTTTTTCCTTTGAATTAAAGGGTGAATCCACATAGTGATTCAACTTAAAATTCAAAATTTATGGAGGGAAAATAACTCATTAAAATAGGTCAGCCAAATTTAATTTTGGAGGGAATTTTAATTTCAAAAATTCAATTTTTTTGCAACGAACTACTCCCTCAAAATTTACTACAAATAAAAAAATTGAAATTAAATACAAAAATCCTTATGTTGACATTGCTTGAAATTCGCCAACAAAAGGGGTCTCCCCAGTATGAAGTCCAAATTATACATCACATCATTTGGAGTGGGAACCCCATTTGAATAATAGGCCTGACCACCATTATTCTTAGGGATTTTCCTTGGCTGCAATTATCAACATGAGAGATTATGCAAATAATATTTGAAACACGCAAGAAAGTTGACATTGTGAGGCATACAATTGCAATGTATATAACGTACTTTCAGGAAAGGGAAAAATAAAGTGAGCCTCTAGAAGAAAAGTAACAATATTAGCCTAAAAGAGAAACTCAAGAGCATGGAAAGAATCATTATTTAACCTGCAAAGTAGTTCACAAGATAACAATTATCATAAAAGTAACAATGAAAATTCAATAAGATGCATACTGAATCCAAGGAAATAGTTCATTTTCATTAGTATGCACGAACATAAACATATACCAAAAACATTAAAATGATAGTCTTACAACATCCAAGATACATGCATGAAAGTGCGTCATCTCTGATATCTTCAAATATTAAGTGGAAGTCCCAAGATACACATTTACATCGATGCAACACTATCTTTAATAGTGGAACATTAAGCTAGTACTTGCTCCTACAAAGAATGATCTTCTATCTTATTCTAATCTAGAGAAGCTAAAATGGAAGGTCATTTTATTGAGCTATGGGGGTGTATATATAACAAATGAGGTGACTCTCCACCTCCCTTGTGACTCTTGACCTTCCCTCATGACTCTTTAGTTCCCATGTGACTTTTCGAATTCCTAGGTGACCTTTGAGCTTGTTTACGACTCTAGGAATTTCTAGTGACTCTTAATATTCTATGTGTGACCCTTTGGCTTCCACACATCATAAATTTTCTCATTTTTTGAAATTAAATAATTAAATTCCAAAAATAAAGTGGCAGAAATACATGGGGCCAAACAACACTCTAGTGTTGACACTTTAAATGACCATAGTTTGTTGACTGTGACATGAGACTTGATAGCAATGTATTGTTGTGAGGTTCCTTTCTCCGCTTCCATGTCTTCAATGCTTGATGGGGCATCTATGATATGATTAATATTCACTATATAAAGGGTATTGATGAGTGTTAGAGACTTCTAAATGAACATGATTTTTCACCTATTTATCTTGGTTGAAGACTCTACTCCTACATGATATCATCTTTGTGCCTCATCTTGGCAAGTTTCCTCCTTGTGACTTGTTAGTATCCTATAAATCATAGGATCTCAAGGTGATTGGATATTTTATCTTCTCTACAATTTCATATTGATTTTTTTTTTCAATATTCAAATGATTTCCAATAAAAAATATGAAAAGAAAGAAAAGAGGGTAGAAAAAAAAAACAAAAAAAAAAGATAAAAAGGAAAGAAAATAAATAAAACCCCAAAAAATAAATAATACTGAAAGTGCTACAAATTAAAATGCAACTACTCATTTGATAGGTTTGTTCAATCATACAGTTTAATAATGATTGAACAATTTTAAATTGTTGTTGATAGGTTAGAAAATAAGATTTTCCAAACTATTTAATCTTGGCATATAAGTGGACAGGTAGAAATGAATTGACTCAACATTTTAATTTGAGTCAATGGAAGAAATAAGGATAGATGCTGGCCTACAAGTTCAAAAGAAAAGATGTTTAAGGGTCTGCAAGTCTAAGGTCGCCCTACAAAAAAAGAAAAAAAGGTTAGATTTATAGTTTGGGTAGGTAGATATCCTGAAAAGAAAGAATGGAGAAGAAATATGAAACCTATCCTACAAGCTGTAGCATAAAAATTTTCATATTTTCTATGGATGAAGAAGAAAATCAAAAGCAGAGGGTGTTTACTCTCAAAAGGTTGGAAAAGGGCTCATGTTCTAAAGTTTGGGAACTAAATTATATTCCAAAATCATTATGGCATACTCCATGTCTTAATTTTACCCTAAGTCCCTAAGACATTATTTTCCCCCTTCTTCCAACCCCATAAATACCCATTTTATTTTATTCCAAAGTCCTACACTACCCCCACCATAAATTTATTCACCCGACCCCACCATCACATCATACATCATGTCAACGCTAATCAACTTTCACCTTCCTGCCATCTCCACACATTGCTCCACATCCAATGGTCCATAATAATTTTCGAGCCGCCCTCAACCTCCCAACATTAATAATGGGGTGGGGGGGCTAGAAATGGGTGGTATCCGATACCACCATTCTTGCAACATCTCACCTTCGAAGAAATTTGCACCCCGTTCTGTGATACCATACACTGCTATCACCCTCCTCCGAAAAGTAGTTTTCGTCGTAAATAAAGCCGCCATGCCTTTTGACTATTGCTAATTACGTTGCGACCTGTTTCCAATGCCATGTATGCTCCATCCTATCACATCCACTCCCACCATGAGCCCGTTTCACCATAAATGGTCAAACCGTTATCCAATGGACTCGCGCCCAATCAACAATCGACCAACAATCTTCTAAAACCCGAATTCAACACTGAAGATAATTTTACTTTGTTTATTCTATTAAACTATTGCAGGTGCCAAATTTGCAGAGAATTTACAGTGAATACCAGTGAAAAAAGATTCCAATCAATCAATAGAGAATGATCAAAGATATGCAATATTTATCACGATTCCCGATTTACCCTCTCCCTTTCCCATTTCGATCTGTAACATTTTCCCTTTCTCTGTTCGCTTCTTCCTTCTTCCCATTCTACTCTTTACAAAATAAATTATCTATTGAGGACAAAAATGCCTCCTAAGAAATACCAAGAGCCATTCAATCCAATGGTCTACCCTCAGGTGGACTTGGATCACCGAGCATTGGTAGACCGAGAATTTAAAATCCATGAGATAGAGTCTGACTTCAATTTATTCGATGTCTACTGCTGGCTCGAGGAAAAATTACTTGATGAAGTTGATGATATAGGCCTGTGGGAAACCAAGTTTCCTTTCTATATCTTTTCCAAAACCCATAGTTGTCTAGAGTTCATCAGAAAATTCCGATCTTATTATGACATTAACCATGTTAGTCATCCATAATTTTGATGATATCCAAAGATGACTAAATTACCAATCCTAGATTTCTAGAAATTATATTTCAAAGAAGTATTATGAGTTCTAGAAATATCACTGCCTTCATCATCCTAAATCTATCAATTCACTAAAATCTTCATCTATGCCTTCTAAAATATCACCCTGCTGTTATAAAAGAAGTTTTTTTTCAGCCATTTTCTCCATCTTCACCTTCATAATTTCCTCCAAAATCCCTCCATTTTTCACTTATCTAAACAGTCATTTTCCCCCTGCAAAAAAGGTTTTCTTCCTTTGTTATTTACCCTCCATTTTCCATAAAAAGGCCTCTAAACCTTATAAGAACACCTTTTGTTTGGTTTAAAAATACCCTTTTTTCCCTTCCCATTTACCCTTCATTTCCCTAAAAACCCTTCTAAAAACCATTTTTAAACCATGAAAACCCCTTTTTCTGGTTTAAAATATCCCTATTTTATCTATCGGAAGCCTTTAAAAAGCCTAAAAAAACCTTCTTTTGGCCTTTTTTCCACTCATATTAAACATTGGGTTTTAAGCCCCTTTTTAGCTTAACCCTCTGCCTTTCTTCTGCATATGACCCAAGGGCCTGACCATGGGCTAAACCCTTAGCCCCTTTTTCCCTGGCTCCCAGTCCCCTTACTCTTTTCACAGGACCATGCCCCAGCCCCTTTCCTTAAGCCCCCCTTCCTTTTTTCTTTTTCCTACTCTATTGTTTTATCGACAACAGATCTCAATCGTCGATCTGCTTGATACAACGAACCACATTTAAACCCACCACATCTCCCTGCCTTTTCCCCTTACCCCAATTCACATTTTCATTGAATGATATTCACCGTTGATCAAAGGCCCTAGGCCTAGATCTAATGGTGGTCATTTGTCCCCCCTCTCCTCCCATCTCCCAACCTTTCCGCTCCATAAAATTTCTCTGACGGGTCCTCGACCATCAATATGCATGATCTGATGGCCCTCATTTAACCCCACTTCTCCTCCCATCTCCCAACCATCCCACTCCATGACAAACTTATCACATCACCTCCGGTACCACTACTCTACCGCCCGTCCAATCTCCGCCCGCCACTTGTATCCCACTCCCGTCTGTTGGTGTCCCGTGTTTTGATAGTTTGGAAAATCAAAGACAAGGAAACATTAGAACCAATATTTAGAGTTAGAGGATCTAGTCTTCCTAGTCTTAGAGAGGGATCTCTCAAATTATTTGTTTTTGCAAAGGTTTATCTTGTGTGCTTTGAGTATTGGTTTTAGACTAGTTATTAAGTGCAAGTGTTTGTTTGTTTGTTTGGTTGAATTGATACAACAGAACATAAAAGGTCTAGGAAAGATAGATAGAAAGGGGAAATGTCAGCTTCATTGGGAAATGGAGTAAAAAATAGGTCATGAAAAACTTATCAATGGATATGGGATATCAAAGGGAAAATCTAACTTGGCCGCAGGATCCTTTGGTTTTGGAATGAGACGGACATCAATGATTTGGAAAGAGAAATTTAATTCTCAATAAAGGGAAATTGAAAACAATACTTGGACAATAAAGAGCTATTTGATAGACAAGGCTAACCATGAATTCTACAAATCACACTTCAAGAAAATAATGACTTCAAAACAACTTTCAAAATGAAATCTAAGATTCGGGGAACACCCTATTTCCTCAAAGATTTTATTTCAAATGACTTAGAAAACATAAAAGATTCACTGATAATTATGGTCATAGAAGAGGGAACACCTAAATACATCTATGATCACAACTATAAAGACCTTTAAACCAATTGTTCAAGCAAGGACAAGGGTCAGAACAGACCTCCTTGGCTCACTGTAAACAAAGAAACTTCAAAGGGAGACTTCAATAATAGCCTTTAAATGGCAGTATACAAGCAGGGAGAACCATAAATCATGCTGAAACCAACTATTCGAACTATTAATGAAATAAACAAGCATGAGGACTAAAGAGAGAGATTAAAGACTCTAAAATACCTCAGCAGAAGAAAACATAAAACAATGAAGGATAAATAGGTCTAAGGTGCTTCCAAGAGTCATTTCTTAGCCTAAAACTTTCATCCTACTGTAGTAAGAATTTATGGAACAAAATGAAAATAGGGGAAAACATTAAACAGTTCAGAATACTTCACCAATAGCCAAGCTCATGGATCCAATGATAGAGCCTTCTCAAGAACAAGCATGCAACAACACCATCAGGGCTTCCAATACTTCAATTTCTTCTTCAACTTCAACAGACTATGTATTATTTCAGAGAGTTTCAATATTACAGCTAGTAATAAAACAACCAACGTTTACAATAGATTCCTCAACAAGTTTTTATAGAGGAATGAGGAGGTTGAAAGAGAGAAAAGATCTTCTGAGTTCAATTAATACAGTTAATGCCTCTCACCCTTTGAGGGGCTCAAGGGAGAAGTTTACAGATATTTTCCTTTATTAATTGGTTTGCATTAAGTAATTTTAAGCTTGCTGGAAGCTTATGTTGACTTTAAGGCTCTGTTTCATCTTTTGTAATAACTCTGCTGATAGTTTATATTAGCTTCTTTGATTCGACATAACTATTCAACTGTAAGGGGCAGATATGCTCTGTTTTGGTCATTACTCGGTCTTTATTTGAATGTTGTGAAGTCACAGGTGGCAACCTGGTAGCTAAGAGGAATTAATTTTCCTTTGAGGTGGTAGTGGAGGCATCCTCTGTCTGATAAATATCCTTTATTTTCCTTTAACTATATTTAATTCAATGGATAAGGCCTTTGATAATCGACTTTTAGCCGTAATCCATTTAAACTGTACAATTAATGTTTAATCCTTCATTTTTTCTGTGTCTAGGTCTTCGACAATGATACTCTTTGATTTGATTTAATCTTACTGTGTCTTGTTGATGTGCAGGTGTGTACAAGGTCCATATGGCATCAGTGCCCATGAGTCATCGATGAAACGTGAAATTGATCCCTGTATATGGTTTTCTTTAATGAATGAAAGCCTGGAGGATAAAGACCCTTGGCTCTCATTTTATTTTTAAAACATTTCAAAAGCCCTTTAAATCATGCACAATACAAAAAAAATTAAGAAATCTTGCATATTTGGTAAAAAATTCTTAGGAGTCTTTGGCTTGGAGCGTGGCTATTGGATGACAGCATCCAACATTGGAGATTTGCTGCAGAGGTGGAAGGAAAGTGATTTGGAAGAAGCGGTCAAGAGTGATTGGGTTATTATAATGGAAAGGGGTCGCTTTATGTGAAAATAGAAGAATATATGAAGAAATAAGGTTAAACACCATTTGGCACAGGAAAATGCAAAGGAATTGAACTTGGGGTTTCGAGATGATCGTGGGCCGTCGGATGAGATCGACCCACGAGATCAATAGTAGATATCGTGCATTGAAAACCTTTGGTAGAGGCAGAGGGTGATGGTGAAAGGCCAGATTAGATCTGAGCCATTGATCTGTAGAGATCAACGACGGAAGGCGCGCGCGATAAATCATAATAGAAATGGGAAAGGTGGTTTCGGGAGGCAAAACAACTGTTTTCGCGTATATGCATCCCTGCTCGACATGTGGCATCAGAAAACAACTTATATCGCATGATTTTTTGAAAATTAAACTTAATGCTGAACGTTACGTGATATGGGATGTCGGCTGTTAGATTTAGGGCCTCAGATCTAACGGTGTGGAAGCGAGCGGGATATTGGATAGATGCGCGGGCAGAATGAGGATGGGTGGTTTCAATCTGGGCCATTAGATCTAGGACAAATGGAAGATATTAGATCTGGGGGGAGGCAGGACCCACAGGAGACAGTCCTGTCGAGGTTAATACGAGCCGTTGGATGAAACAAATCAATGGCTAGGATTGAAACTGGGGCTTTGAACAAAATAATAACACAGCGGAGAAAGGGTTAATGAGGGCCGTTGATCTTCAGATATCAATAGCTGAGATTTGGCTAAAAAATATTATGAAGCGGGTATATGATTTTAAACCAAATTCAGGAGATGCGATCTAGACACATGGATGGCTCAGATGCAATCAGAGTTATGCGATCGGCGGTTGGAAGAACTTGTATGGTGCCAATGCAATTGAGCGCTAGCCGTCGATTTGCAGATCAGATCGATGGCTGGGAGTGAATTAGAGGGGTTCAAAGGTGGAGGAAAGGTTAATGATTAGAGTGAATGAGGGCCGTCGGATCAAGGAAGGCGGGGAGGAGATCAACGACTCACGATTGATCGGAGGTAGTCAATCGAAAGGGGGGAACAAATGCACTCGATCGAAAACTTGCGATGCGATATTGCATGGGCCGTTTGATTAGCTCGAGATCAACGATGGAGATTATCTCAAATATGGAACTGGTAGAAAGCCCTTTAAAACATATGAAAACCGAAAATGAATAAAACATAAAGGTTTTATATGGCTTCGGGGCGGATTTATATATGAAAAGGCACCCGGTTGCGGGGCCTATGGATTATATGGAAAAAAAAAGGGGGCTTGGGGCTTATACATAAAAAGGGCCAATCGGGATCGGGCCTTCAGGCTTTTCAATCTACCCATTTGCATTTCTCCGATGCAATTAGCGCTTTGGGATTTTTCAATCTACCCATTTTTTCATTAAAAACATCGTTCTGGCAGGTTTAGAATAAAACTTAGGATAAGTGGGTTTTTTACTTTACAAAGGGAAAATACGCATCGAAAATGGTTTATAACAATGTTTAGTGCCCGAATGCGGGCTCTGTGGGTTATATGAATTGGAAAAAAGGCTCGAGGTTTATAACCAAAGGCCAATCGCATCGGAAGTTTTATAAAGGCTCAAGACTTGCGTTCATTGTTTGTTGCCGATGCGATAAGCGCTTTATGAGTCTAGCACCTAGTTCTAGGGTGCAGGCACATGGGGGGAAGTGGTTTTAGGTTTAGCCCAAAGGGGCTTAAACACATAGTCAAAAATCTTATTTTTTATGAATTTTTCAATGTTTTTTGATGGATTTGGGGGTTTCGGTAAAGTCTAAAAATGAGTTTTAGACTCTATAAAAGGGATTTTCATGAAGGGAAAAAGGGAAATCATAAAAAATAGAGGAATTCCACAGGGAATAAAGGGGTAAAAATGAAGGTTAGTTTTGAGTGAAGGAGGGGAAAATGGGATTTTTACAGCAGCCTTTTCTTCATGGAAAAACAACAGAATTTCTGAGTTCAAAAGGGGAGCAGCAGTGATGATTAACTAAAGGATAGAATATCTTTAGAAGACTTTAAGCACCAACAATTTTGTCACTAAAATTGTTTCTTGAAGGCTGTCCAAAATAATTTAGCCACCACTTGATATGACAAAATTTTATAGGTGGCTAACACCGTCAACCAAATTTGCACCCAGCTTTCGGGCTCCACCCGCGCCGTCGATCTCACACCTTGAGATCTCATGGCGCAAATTCATTTTCGTGCGAGATATCTTACCAGGGTTTAATGACCCAAATCGACATGAAAAAATTGGTTTTGTGGGGGACACGTGTCACCCTCTGATGCATATCGCATTCCCCCAGGGCAAAACTGCTAACTGCTCAAGGGCAGTGCAAAAACCGCCAGTGGTTTTTGCAAAACCACCTTTCCCATTTTTTTGCACCAAAACTATTTTAAAACCCATTTTGTGCATTTTTTCACCCATAAACCCTTCCTGCATGCATATCCTGCTCCTCTTCAATGCTCCTCCGACACCTCCCAAACTTTGAAATGTAGTTAACCGCAAAAACACAGGTTTTATTAGTTTAAGTGTTTTATTGTGCAGGTTTAAAGGCGGCCCTAAGTAAAAGGGCCATCCCATAGTCAACTCTATAGTGACCAGCCTTGGATGATGATCCAAAAGGCTCGAAAGCGAAAAGAAAGGGATCCATGGTTTAATATTGATGATTGATCAGTGCCTCATAAGCATTGATCCATTACGAAGCCCTCTAGCGCACCAAGAAGACACCTACAGAAAAATAGAAGCAAGAAATAGTGAAGACTGAAGGAAGTAGACTAAGGCTTAAGACACAATCAAAGCCTTAAAGCAGAGGATTAAAGCCTAATCAAGGTTTTAAAGTTAAAAGACAAATAAACAAAGGTTTGAAGCACTGTATAAAGGGAAAAGAACAACATAAGGCATTATGAAGGCCAAAAAGCATCATCAGGCCTTAAAACAAAGTTTAATGATGAAATAAAGGCAAATTAGGCCTAAAGCAGCCTCGAATAAGTCAACAGGAGGTAGTAATTTCTCCAAAAGGTCTAATTGCCACCTATAGCCTACCTTCTGTCTCAAAAGGAAAATAAAAAATTATTACACAAAAGAAGATATTTTAAACTTTCAGAAGAGTTAATGTAAAGACAGAAAAGGGCCTCAAAGTCAATATTTTCAACTATTTCGTCCTCAGAAAGTAAATACAGATTTATTACATAGAGAAGTAGTTGAGAGACATTCCTACCTTATGCCTTGCATGGTTTTCAAGGTTAGGAGTGCATTTACTATGTCATTAATAAAATTTGAACCTTGGATAGTTCCACCTCCTCAATTACAGGATAAATACTGCTGTGGAACTCATTTGTAAGGCTTGGTTGCTCGCATTCGAACTCTTTGTAAGTTGTACATAGTCTGGCTAAAGATAAAAGAAGAAATTGAAGTTTTGGAAGATTGATGATGTTTTGACATGTTTTGTTAATGAGAAGGCTCTATCATTGGATCCATGAGCATGGTTGTTGGTGATGTATTCTAATCTATTAATTTTTTTACTATTTTTCATTTTGTTCCATCATTCTATACTCCCAGTAGAGTAAAACTTTTCGGCTAAGAAATGTCTCCTAGAAGCACCTTAGACCTGTTTGCTCTTCACTGTCTTTATGTTTTCATCTGCTGAAGATTTTATTGAGTAGTTTGACTGCTTTTAAACCTTAAGCTTGTTTATTTCAGAAATAGTTCAAACAGTTTGTCTCAAGAATGATTTATGGTTTTCCCTGCTTACTTGCTGCCACTTGAAACTGTTTTTGAAGTCTCCCCTTAAAATACCATTGTTTACAGTCCGCCAAAGAGGTCTGTTTTAATCATACCCTTTGTTCTTGCTTAGATAATTGTTTTGAAGGTCTTATAGCTATAATCAAAGATGTCTAGGAGTTCCCTCTTCTATTAATGCAGTTATTTGTGAATCTTTAATGTTTTATTATCCTTGAAAGTGAAATCTTTGGATGAAATAGAGCATTCCTTGACTCCTAGATTTCGTTTGATAAGTTTGTCTTGGAATTATTGTCTGCTGAAGTGTGGTTTCTGGAATTTATGGTTAACCCTGTCTATGGAATGCCTCTTCATGTTCTGATAATGTTTTAAGTCCCTTTGTTGAGAAGTACATATAATTAAGGATTCTTAATTGTCCTTAGTTCTGCTTCTCCTTCTAAACCCTTAATGTCCATGTCATTTCATCCACCAAACCCAAGATCCACTGGCCAAGTTAGATTTTCCCTTTGATATCCCATATCCATTGATTGAGCTTGTTATAACTTCTTCTTGACTCCATTTCCCAATGGTTTTGATATATCCCCTTTCTATCTATGCTTCCTAGATCATTCATGACCAATCAACCAAATCCAAAACAAACAAACTTGTACTTAATAACTAGCCTAAAATCAACCCCTTAAAATCATAAAGCTATATCCTTACAGACACAATGAGAGATCCCTCTTTGAGACTAGGAGGGCTAGATCCTAGAGCTCTAAAGCTTGGTTTATATGTTGCCTTGTAATTTGGTTTGCCAACTAGCCAAATCACAGGACCCCAACAAACCAGAGAGCTATAGTCACTCCAACAGGACAAGTATTTTTTTTCATCAATGCCCAATCCATTCAGAAGATGATGCAGGCCCCCATTGTTGAGAACACCATCCCTTTTTCTTATGAGACCCTTCAGTAATTATATCATAAATTTGATTTTTCTAGCAAGGCTAAAACCTTAGAGCTTTTCATGGAAACTAATGCCCCAATGCCTATCAAGAATCCCCCATATCCATCATTCATTTTCCCTGATAGGACCGAGCACATTGTCATTTTTTTATCATATTTATGAGGGTATCACGAAGATCAATGGGTAGATGAAGCCATGATTTGTTTTTTTTCTATTCTTTCCTCTGACTCTAAGCCCTTAGTCATGTTCAATTATGCCCAGTTCCTTGTTGATTCTATCCACAATCAGTTCTTGAAATTTTAGACATAAGACGTTTTCAAATACACTTCTATGTTGTTATATATGTTTGTATATTTTCAATCCAACATGTTTCAGTTTGACATGATGAAGCTAAATGATTATTCTCAACTATAATCAGTCATTTTCTGGACTAGTTTATTGATGAAAGAACAAAAGAATTACTCCTACAAGGGTTTTGTATAATTATTTGTAAATCCAGTAATCAGTGCACGCAGAAGTGCCACAGAGCCAAGGGTTAGTGATGAAATTAAGAAGGTTATGTAGTTGACATATCAAATTATAACAATAGATTGGTACCTCTACAAAAACTACATAGAGATCAGAGTTTATGACTGCGAATTGTCTCCATACAAATTTCCCAAGTACCTCTCTATGAGGATATTTGCGCTAGAATATATAATATAAATGATAAATGCAGATGAGGTGCATTTTGTCTCAGAAAAGAAAAATTATAAATTCAGGATCAAATCATAGATTGGTCCATTCATTTGCAATAGCAGAGCAGCAGGAGAGGAGGTAGATAGAATATTAAAGGAGATGAAGTTCACTCACAGCTTCACTTGGTCTCATGACCCAATGGGAATCATCTCCAAGAAGAGGGTGGAGAACAAATCCACACCATACATCCACACATACAGATTGGAGATAGAGAAGTACATGAATCAAGAAGAATGGGCAGCCAACACACTCCAGGAGGAAGAAGAGCAGGTGATTTCCACCTCATGGATTCAAACACCAACTCCACAAGAAAGGAAAGTTGTAGGAGAAAAATATGACAAGGGAAATGAACTAAAGAAGTAAATAGGAAGAAAGAGGGCAAGGGATGATCAAATTGACATGGATATTGACACATCAACCAAGGATTTCAAGATGAAATATAGGAAAAGAGCTAGAGTCCACATGGACATTGACCGGAGCAATGAGAAAGATCGACAAACAATTATTACAATCTGATTCACCAAGCTCCTCTCCAGTAGGTGGCTAGACTATTTTCTCAACATCTTCTGCCACCATTTTGTTCCAACATCAAAATGTGCAGACTCCTACATCTACTTCTACTGCAGGCCAAAAGGAGGATGATATATATGATACATTTAAAGATATCAAAATAAGGAATGAAATCCTTAAAACCAAAACCTACAATCAGTTCTGGAAATAGACTAGTAGTTCACAGAGCAAGATTTTATTAGCCTTTGACTCTGAGAAGGGAAGAATGAAGATGGCCATCTTAGAAGCACAAATTTCTCAACCCAAAACTACAGTATACTACAAGAAGACTTCTTTTGAGTTTGATGTGAAGAACATTAATCCAATATACCAAATGGAAATGCATAAGAAGACAAGAGAAATGATCTCCTCCACATTGACCAGTATAACCATGAGTTTATGAAAATTGTAGGTTACATTGTCTAATACAGAGTCACAACTGAAAATGGAAAAGATTTCCTCCATGGAAAAATACACTAAGATTAAATCCTTAAAGGATTTAGTGATACAAATTGGGTATAATCCATCAAATCCAGCAGTGGAAGAAGCAATTGTAATGAAGAAGAATGCAGATATAGCGACTTTGAGGAGGAAACTCAAGATGCCAAAAATAGAATATCCTCTAACAAAGGATATAGATGCAAATGAGACACATAAGTAAAAATGATGCAGATTATCATTGAAAAGGCTAAGAAGATCAAGAAAATGTAAAACAAGATGGATAAAATGATAAAAGAGAAACAAAAAGAAGTAAGAGAGGCAGCGAAGGAAGCAACAAAATAAGTATCCAAGGCCATGATTCAATTACAAGCAGTTCCTCTTACTGTCATTCATTTAGAAACTTCTACAGCTACAAGTACACCAGGGGAAGGTAATGAGAAGTTAGCTAAGGCTCTGTAAAATATGTCTTTGTAGACAGCTGAAATCAAAAAGATACAAGACCAAGTCACTACCCTACAAGATCAGATTAAAAGAAATGATTCAGCACATGCTACAGAGTTACAAATTAGTAAGTAGTTGACAAAAAATTTGTAGAAGTCTCTTCAGGAATATTCAATTGGGAACATGGTAGAAAGAGTGAAAGAGACGATTTGGCTAAATATAATTGACTCCATGAATGAGATATGGCCATCAATCTAGATAATTTTTTAGCAGAGATATTTAATTCATTTGGTAAGTGTTGCAATAGAAAAAGAAAATGAAGAACTTGGTGATAAGTCTACAACTACTAATAACATCATTAAATTCTCAATTCCAAAAGTAGTTTCAAGTTGGAACCCCTTGGAGTAGAAGATAGGACAACAACAATACTTGAAGTCAAGAAAGTATTGAATAAGAAAAGTTTAGTTTCACAGGTTGAAGGAAGTGTAATCAGCTTCAGATTGGAGTGAGAATATTTTTTGACAGGATTGAACCTCTGAACAAGAAAGGACTTCCTTCCTTATTTGTGATTAATGACAAACTTATGGGAAAACTAGATTATGTAAATAAGCTCACTGATATCTCAAAGGATGCATCCAAGCATGCTAATATGAAGAACACTATGATAGGGAGGGCTTTCTATGAAGTTATTAGTAATGACTTGGGAGAAATTATGTGACTTGCAGGAATAATGACAGCTCAGCATGACAACAGAACAACCAGCTCATCTCATCATTCAAATGAGCAGACCAAGTGTATCAGTACAACACATCAACATTGAATTTTCCAGCACAGAAAACCACTACAATGCTCAATAACGAATTTATGAAGACTTAAGCCATTTGTCGAACTATTTCAGCGTCTCCATGCAGTGGTCACAATTGTCAATAATCAGTTATTGTTGTAATAAATAGCAGCTTGCCTCTTTTTATATCACAATCAGTAGGGAATAGTTTAAATATATAATTTTTATTCAGTATTAGGGTTTGGACCCTAGATTGTAAGCTTTTTTCATTGGAGAATTTGTAATTTTGGAGTTGGAGCATCAACAAAAATACCATATTGCAAGATTCATGTGTTTTTTTTTCCTGGTGATGTCTTTTTTTTACTATGTTTAGTGTTTCCACTATTTTTCTTTCAATGTATCATTTCTTAACTGTAAAACAGAAATCTGAAGGTTAATATTTGCTACACAAAGAACCTTAAGTCTAGATGTTTTACAATTTTAATGTTTTCTTCTGATGTCTGGTTTAAGAATACTTAATTTCTTTTAAACCACTGCATAAATCACTTTTCTCCCTTTCATAATTTCACTATGTTATAAAACACTAGTATATACATCTAGCTTTCCTTGCACTTGCTCTAGAAAATTGATGCATACACCCAGCCTGTGTTGACTCCATAGCCCAATGGAAATAGTTTAAACATATCCCTTAATCCAACCAAAAATATCAATCAAAAACAACTCTCACATTCAATTTAACTAGCTTGATATCAGAAAACTTAAAAACAACTCTAAATATTATAAAGAGATGAATCTCTGAGTCTAGGAGGGCTAGATCATAGGCTCCAAAGTGGTTTGATATTTTCCTTTATAGTTTAGTCTTGCCAATATTATAAATTATAGGGCGATAACATGACTGACCATTTTTAAATCTTCTTGTCATGGTACAATGATATCACTTGAAAATGAATTCACTTATGAAAAGACAACATCAGACCCATAATCACCTATTCTATCTTTATGTGTTCTTATAAAATACTGGTTGTGATGGGACAATCGGAGAGGGTTTGATAAAAAGGGTGAAGGAATTTCATAGTTAATCATTGTAGGGACCTAGGGATGGCCATGTTTTCCAGTAGAACTATGCAATGAACAATAATGGGAGACTCCTTCAAGGTTCTGTGCAGTGGAAAATATCAGGGGACAAGGGTGATAATATTTTTGACTGAGGATGTTTAGTTTCCATTGCTCAAGGGAGAGGTGGTATGGATTGAAAAATTCAACTCTACAAAGACTAAGGGATGGGTCTAATATCTACTATAATTGTGCAGTGCATAGTAGGAGGCATGAAAGGACACAACACAATGCAATAGGCAAGTTTAGTGAGGAGGAGAGACAAGACTAGGCACTATAACTGCACAATGTGGAATGATTGAGGAGATGATTCCATGATTGCGTAGTTGTGGGCTAAAGTGGCCTAGAGATGTTCCTACTGTCCACTAGGACTATGTAATGTACAGTAAGATGCTCACCTGTTGAAGGGCTTTCACAATTGGCTGATGTAATCAATAGAAAGTTAGGTCACTATACCTTGGGATGCTCACTAAATCATGAAGGGAAGAGAGCCTTTGTATTGCATGGTTTGTCATTGAAAGGAGATAAATAAATCCTCCTTTTCAAATAGAATTTCTCAATGTGCAATATATGGCTCGACTGATCAAGGATCAATGCAGTGAGGCAATATGAGCATCAAGGGTTCAATAACTATGCTCTGAAGGTACTATAGAGATTATACAAAATGCATGTATATCTTGGATTCACCCGATCTAACAATGTACTAAATTTAAATACTAAATTGCTTCTTCGAATATATTGTGGAATTAAAAACACAATCACTAATCACATGAACAGGAAGAAGAATCAAATCACACACAACACAAATATTTTCCTGGGCAAATATTACAGCTAAAAACCCCACTATATTCTATTTTATATTAAGCATGGATCATGAAACAATTACATACAAAACTCTTCTCACAAGATCCCTCCAGTACTTAGCTAATTGTCTCACATTGCCATGAACAAAATTTACCAACACATAGCCAATTCTTAGCCTCTAGAAAACCTGCCTTGTTTGCACAATCCCTGATGAATTAAATCCCTAAAATATAGATATTTTGGCCTTCCTTAACTGTGCAAGTCTCATGGTAACTCTAATGGGTGTTTGGTTGCATGTGTCCAACCCAATAATCCTACAACTAATAGTCAACTTCCCTTTCACCTAGAACTCAACTGGGTCTCCACTGGATTTGACATTCATGGAGCTAATATTAGTAATTCCTCAGTTGCATGTGAGATCACTGAATATGAATTAATTAATATTTAATTCACTTGATCTCTCACTAGTGTATCTTCAGTTACAACTAGCACAACTGAGTTCAACTCACTTAACAGAGTTAAACTGATTACAACCTACATTAACTAATGCATCACTACACTTCGAACTCTGTTACAACTAGAATTACTCTGCATGCCTCACCAAATACATCTAACTTGAAATCCACTAGATAACGGAGTTTATCACTCTCAGTTAACTATTTCAATTCATTATTGAGAATAGATTACAGTTTATTTCCCATATTAATTAAGCAATAACCAAAATAGCCATGACCCAAAAATAGAGCTGTGGCCCCACCCTAGTTTAGGTGCTTAATGCAACTAGGCATGGGTGCTAAAATTTTCTTGTTGAATCTCAACTCTCCCTCTCAACAAGAAAGGGATTATCCTTCAGCACGATCCTCTCTCTATGGTATTCAAATTGTCTCCTGGTGAGTGCCTTCGTTAGAATATCTACATCTTGATCTTCCGTGGGAATGTACTGAAGAAAAATTATCCTTCTGTGCACACAATCTCTAAGATGATGGTACCATATATATATATATGCTTGGACCTATCATGAAGCACATGATTAATCGAGAGTTTAATGCAAATTTGATTCTCACAATGAATCACTGTTGGATCCATATGAGAACCAAACAAACCAACCAAGATATTTCTCATCCAGATAGCCTCACATGCAGCTTGACTTGCTGCCATGTATTCTGCTTCCATTGAACTGAGTGCCATAGATTGTTGTTTCCTGATGTACCAGGAAACTGTTGTCGATCCTATGCTAAAGATCCCTCCTAATGTGATCTTTTTGTCTGATGGACTTCTCACCCAATTTTCATCCATGAAGCCTTGAAGCTTCACTCCCTCTATTTTTCTATACCACGGACCATACTCTGATGTGCCCCTTAGGTATCTCAAGACATTCTTCCCCGCCTTCCAAAAGAGCTTGGTAGGCTTAAACATAGCTTGAATCAGCTAGTTAACTGGGTAGCAAATTTCTGGTATGGTGTTCACTAGATAGATCAATGAACCAACTAACTTTCTGTAGACAATAGCATCCACTACCTCTCCACAAGTAGCATCCTCTTTCCTCCAATTTCTTGGAAGAGGAGTATCCATGGGTTTGCAGCTCTCCATGTTAAACTTACCTAGTATCTCCTTTGCATACTTTCCTTGAGACACAAAAATTTCACCATCCCATTGCCATATTTCCAATCCAAGGAAATAATAAAGGAGTCCCATGTCCTTCATTTTGAACTCCTTTGTAAGATCCTCCTTGCATGAGTGTATCAGCTACTCATCACCAGTCAAAATTAGATCATCAACATAAAGAAAAATGATCAAAAGATTACCCTCAACCAAAATCTGGTACATGTTTGCATCTGATTCACTTTTGGTGAAGCCCAGTCCAGTGAAATAGATGTCTATCTGAGTGTAACAAGCACATGGTGCTTGCTTCAGTTCATACAATTCTTTTTTGAGTCTGCACACATGCAACTCATTGTTGAAGATTTCAAAACCTTCAGGCTGCTCTATGTACACATCTTCCTCAATGATCCCATTGAGAAAGGAAATTTTCAGATCCATCTGATGAATGCGCCAGCCCATCTGTGCTAAGAGTGCAAGGATGGATATTATGGAAGAGTACCTTAAAACAGGTGCAAAAGTCTCATCATAATCTATCCCCTCGATATGTGATAATACCCAGGCCACAGATCTGGCCTTGTATTTCTCCACACTTTCATCAACAACTTTCTTTACCTTGTAGATCCATCTCGATCCAGCCACTGATTTTTCGACTGGTCTTGGGACTATCTCCCATGCACTATTCTTGACAATGGAGTCATACTCCTCCACGATTGCATCAACCCAAGTTGGTTGCTGCATTGCTTCCTAAAAAGAAGACGGTTCGGTCACAATACATTTGCTCATAAGAGCCATGTATCCAGTAAATCGATCAGGAGACTGTCTCTATCTACACTGCGAAGTAGGGGCTCCTACATTCTCTGCAACATCAAGTCTCAATATATCAGCTTCTATGGTGAACCTTCTACCATTTCTGATGGATGCATCTGCATGAGTGTTTTCCTCCACTCCATGAACCTCCTTATGTCGATGATCCACATCTTGAGACTCATCTTGGGAACGAACATTTCCTCCTCTACATGCAAGTCCAGCTCCACCTCAAGGGACAACCCCATAGATTTCTCCTCATCAAAATTTTATATCTCATTGCACAATAGTCATTCTACTATTTAGAAAATACACACGATAATTATGGGATGTTTCAGTGTACCCCACAAAAATCCCAATCTTAGCTATCGGTTCTAGCTTCTTCCTGGTGCCCTTGGTCACATACACATAAACAGATGAGCCAAATATCTTAAAGTGTGAAACATCAAGTTTCTTACCAGTGAAAGCCTCTTCAGGTGTATTCATGCCAAGTATCCTATGAGGAAAACAGTTTTCCACATGTACCCTATGTTGCATGCTTCCACCCACAGATGCATAGTTAGGCCTTGATCATGCAACATTGCTCATGCTACACCCACAATAATTTTATTCTTCCTCTCCATAACCCCATTCTACTATGGGTTAGGAGGCACTATTAGTTCTCTTAGAATTCCTTTTTTTTCTGCAAAATTTCTTGATTTCATTAGACATGTATTCTCCACCATTATTGATCCTAAGAGCCTTCACTTGCTTCCCTGACTCTTTCTCCACCAGTGCCTTAAACTCCAATAACTTAGACAATGTCTGATATTTCTTCTACATGAATAATATCCAACACTTACGAGAAAAATCATCAAAAAATATTACATATTACTTATGTTTTGTTTTTGAAGCAATAGAGGAAGGACCACACACATCTGTATGATCTCTCTCAAGTATCCACGAAGCTCAGTTCTCCTTATCATGAAAGGTGGCCTTTACATATTTTCCCATATTACATCCCCTACATGTGTCTGACTATGTAAGTGTACCCCTGGGAAGCCCAGTAGAAATCTGTTGCATTACTTTTAAGGCTCCATGGTGAAGATGGCCCAATCCCCTATGGCATAATTAGCCTTCATCCTAGCTCACCACTTGATCTGCCTTGCCCATCATTGCTGCGAAACCATCTACCTCCAACTTGTAGAGATTCTTAACTCAAATCCCTATCCTCTTGTCCTGTCCTGTTGGTTTATGTCACATGAAAGCTTTTCCTTCACTAAAAACAACATCATAGCCTCTATCCTCAAGCATTGCGGCTGCGACTAAATTTTTATTCAAACCTGGTACATGCATTACATATTTTAATTGAAGGGGTTTACCTTATTTCCTCTAAAATGTAATGGTACTAATCCCGATATCACTGTACCACCCGTCATCGCCCATTTCAATATGCATCTGGAGATCCTTCTCCTCCAAGTCACTAAAAAGTTCCTTGTCTCATGTCATGTGAAAGGAAGCACCACTATCCAAATACTACACAGATCCCAATGCACTAGACACCATGCATGTGATCAATGAGAATTCAAGCTCAAATTTTGAGGCAAGGGCCTCACCAACTACAGATCCTCCAGCCTTCTTGCTCTTCTTATTTTCTGGACAATTAGTAGCGAAATGCCCATGCTTCTGACAGTGAAAACACTTCACCTTGGGCATGTCCTGCTTCTTGCCAATCTTGGACTCAGATTTAGAATGGAATTTCCTCCCCTTCCCCTTCATAGCCTTGGAAATCAAAGCACAATCCTCTTCATCTTCATTCTTAGATGAAGATCCATATCTGGTGTTCTGTCTCAACTCCTCCTGCACCAAATCTGACCACAATTGTTCCCAATATGGAAATTTTTCCCTTGCATTTAGAGTCTTGATAACTTTTCCAACCCTTTGGAAGTCTTAGGAGAGCCAAGCTCACCAAATCATCGTCAACAATTTTTATTCAAATTCTCCCCAGCTCATCCCGACATTGGAAAAAAATTGTTAGATATTTTGGAATGGTGTCACCCTTTTCCATCTTGATTTTCCTGTGTATATCTTTGAGCACCAATTTCCTATGGTTGTTGTTGCTTTGGAATAGATCGGTCTGTTAGACTCTTGTATTTCATAGTATCACCAGGTGACTGATTATTCCTTAGATTTTTCATTAATAAAAATAATATTCCATGGCTATCATTTATTTTTTAGAAAAATAAAGGGAGATCCTGGTTGTCAAGAGCATCAAATGAATATATATGGCTTTTAGTTCAGTTAGAAGAGGAAAGTTTTAATGATTAAGTGTGATGGTGAGAAAACTACATACTGCCCCCATTCATGCCATCTACCCTCTTCCTACCTTTCATTTTTCCTAATTCTGAACTCCAATGCTCTAAATCCCATTTAAACCCCCAAGACCCACATACATAACCTTTCAGGACTTCATTGGTAGCTCCGCCCCCCATCAAACAACTGTGGCATATAACATTATACCATAAACCTTACCCCCTCCTTAAATTTTCGCATCCGCACTCCGAAACCGTTATCATTCTTCCAAGTCCGAGTACAACGAAGGCTCGTATTCATCACGCCCAGATCCAACGGAAACCCAAATGCACAAATTGCACAATATTTATACCAAGGAGTGCCCCCGCAAGCAGTCTTGTTAAATCCTCTCACCCGCAAATTGACGGTTGAAATTAACAGCGGGAACACTCTCTTCAAATTCCAAAAAACTGCCTAAGTGCCCCCACAAGTGGTTTTAGGTTTTGATAAATAACATTATGTGGTGATAGTTAGAGCCCATGCCCTTCACTTTTAAATTAAAGAAAGTAGAGAAATGACGTATTTTACTTAAAAGAACTTAAGGATTTTGGAGGAGGCGCAAAGGGGAAAATAGGAAGCTAGGATCAAAGCGCAAAATTGAGGTGGAGAGATGGACAATGAAGATTAAATCGAAAATCACAAGTTTTAAAGAATAAGTGTGGAGGTAAATGTTAAATTCGCTGAAGTGCGATATGCGATGACATGGCAAGGTTATGTGGCAGTGACGTGGCAAGGTGATGTGGCAGATGACATGGCCCTGACCCCATAGATTGCAGTTGATTTATGATGACATGCCAAGGTGATGTAGCAAGATGATGTGGCAGATGATGTGGCAGTGACATGGCAAGGTGACGTGGCAGAGGCCTGCATACTATACATCGCAAGTTTTAAAAGTTAAGTGCAAAGGGTAAGTGTTATAATCGTTGAAGTGAAATGTGCGATGCAATAGGGCCCAATCACAAATTTCAAATTGCAATTTTTAAAGGATAATCACGGAGGTTCATGTTAAAATCGTCGAAGTGCGATGTGTGATACAATGGGGTCCGATCGCAAATCGCAAATCACAAGTTTTAAAATATAAGTGCTAAGGAAAAGTTAAAGATAGTAAAATGTGAAGTGCGATGTTGACACGCATGCGACATGGCTCTAAGATGAAATCTAAATGATTTAAGGTCCAGGCATATGAGGTTTGCACGCCATTTTATGAATAAATAGGAAAAACACAACAAAAAGACTTGTGGTAGAATAAGACCCAACAAGGAGCAAATGGTAGAGCGAGGCTGAACGTCACAAGGAAACAAACATGAAAGGTCGAGTTAGGCATTTGTGCAGAACTAATTGTGTTATAACATCAGAAATCGAAGGGGTAGTGAACACATCAACATATCTATTGATCCAAGCACCTCATCGATTTAATAATCCAACAACGGTTTTCTGAAGATGAAGAGCCATGGTGTTAGAGCCTTCCTCGCCTCTTCGGCATTGGTCAAAGCCATATTCTGATCATAATGAACTACTGCCTCCACATGCTTGGCCAGAAGCATCTTATCACCATCTGCGAGGTTCCACATGTCAAAGTGTTACTCCATCATAGTCTCCTTGGGATCCTGAAAGGCAATCTATTCCTCACTTTGTAATCAATAACAGATTGCTAAAGATATTGTTATGGCCGAACTTGTCTTATCACTGCCTGCATGGTTCCACTTGGAAAAGGTTCAATTTGATTGTAATTAAGAACTATCATTGTAACAAACAGAGGAACTAAATTAAGTTTTGATAAATACTGCATACATTAGCTGTATGAGGGAGGCGCAGAAGGGGAAAAAACCATTTTAATAGATTCAGCTGGCTGTAAACACTCTCGTTGGATGAATAAAAGATGTTTTTTTCCAGATTCTTGTGTCATGTTCTATGGTGAAGTGCTTCTGTTATTTAATTTTTCGTTCTCCTGTTTTCTCATACTATTTTCTTTTCTTTACTATGGATAGAAAATTTTGCGTAGGATTTACCATGGGGTACCCTGCTCAGTCTTGAAACAGTACACTATGTTTTCCTCTGAGACCTGAATGTAGAATTCAGAGATGGTCTACTATTCATTTATGTTGAACCCTAATCTCCTCCTCCTTTCCATCTTACTAGCTGTTAAGATCCATTGTCATGGCTAGCTTGCCTGGTTGCACCTGACCTCAGTTATTCATCTATTTGAATTTGTTTACACCTATTTGACTCCATAGCCCGATTTCCCCCTTCTACTGCCTCAACCAAATCTTCAAACAAACCCCTATGCACTAATAGCTAGCCTAAAATGCCACTATAAACAAAGCTATATCTAACAGAGAGAGCCCTCTCTGAATCTAGGAAGGTTAGGTCCTGGATTCCAAAGCAGTTTTATGTTTCCCTCGTACTTCTGTCTTCAGCCTTCAGAATTACGGAGTGAAAACATAATGGCGGCCATATTGGGGACGAAATTTATTGTCCTCAAAAAGCACATCAAAGCTAAAATTTGATTACTGGTGGTGGACAGTGACCAAACACAAGAAGGCTACATTATTCACCTGGTGACTCCATGATTCAAAGAACTCAGCTTTTGAGCATTCATGGTGATTCCACAACATGCTGACCAGAGTTCCCGTTGAACAAGATGAAAAGGTGTGTGGAAAACATTCTATCTTGTGAAGTTTTAAATGCATTTAGGAATCAGTTATCTGAATTTAAGCTTTGATGAATATTTCCTAGAGGTTTTCTTTCACATTTTGAAATCAAGAAAACTTAGTCTTGAAGCTAAAACATGTTTTTTGGAGATAGTTGTTGAACGATATGAAACTGGTATTGAAATTTTGAATTCTCAAATTCAGTCATACAATTTTAGAGATCCTAAATAATTCTCGGAAATTATCCCTTCCCCTAAGCAAGAGGAAATTGTACTACCTCTTGACTTACATAGTGAGGATGATTGTGCTTTCAAGTACCAAACTGAAGATCTGGGTTCAAGGTTTAATATTGAGGACACAACTAATGAATAGTCATTGAAGGCCTAGAAGCAAATATCCTACATCATGCTTTTATTGATCCTATAGTAGAGTATATGGAGGTTCTTCTTAGATCAAATGCTCAAACATGTACT
Source organism: Pinus albicaulis (assembly GCA_034641835.2). Taxonomy (NCBI): domain Eukaryota; kingdom Viridiplantae; phylum Streptophyta; class Pinopsida; order Pinales; family Pinaceae; genus Pinus; species Pinus albicaulis. Next base: position 244,242,362 of record CM076584.1, on the reverse strand, counting down.
CTTTATAAGGGTCAGATATATCAACAGTTGCCATTTCATATTATAACTTTGGTTATGAGGAAACATAATCAAGTTATACTGTTGATTTTCCTGACAGACAATCAAGTTATCCATTTGTTTCTGCTATTACTTAACTGGTTGCATTGGCATTATTGTGTCATTTAGAACAATGGAAATTTAAGTAGGGTAGGGTAGGTAGGTATTCAAATAAGCTCAGTACTCTGAGAATTTTTCTAGATTTAGTTCTAGAATGTTGTTTTGTTTTCAGTTCAAGTGTGTTCTGGACTTCAGTTTTGCAGAGAGTGTTAATTTCATCTTGAAGGCTCTCAGCCACAAAGGCTGTGTAGCAAATTAAGTTGCAGATTTGGCATCATCCCAATGGATCAGGCCACTAGTATATGGTGTTCTTGACACCTCCTCAAGGAGCTTCCATCCCCAGTTGGAGTCACTGTTAGACTCCTTTATTTCATAGTATCACCAGGTGACTGATTATTCCTTAGATTTGTCATTACTGAAAATAATATTCCATGGCTATCATTTATTTTTAGAAAAAGAAAGGGATATCCTGGTTGTCAAGAGGATCAAATGAATATATCTTCCTTTTAGTTCAGTTGAAAGAGGAAAGTGTTACTGATTAAATGTGATGGTGAGAAAACTCCATATTTCCCCCATTCATGCCATCTACCCTCTTCCTGCCCTTCATTTTTCCTAATTCTAAACTCCAACACTCTAAATCCCATTTAAACCCCTAAGGCCCACATAAATAACCTTTCTAGACTTCATTAGTAGCTCTTCCCCCCCCATCAAAGAACTGTGGCATATAACATTACACCATAAACCAAACCTCCTTTGCCCAATACTTCACTCATGAGCGTATCATTCTTCCGGTTAGGGTATCGCGGCTATTCATCGTGCCCGGATACGATGGCAACCCAAAATCCTGGGTCGGGATATTTGTTGTTTAAGTCTATGTTAATAGTGTGGCCTTAGTAGCAGCAGGTAGCCCCCTTGTTGTTGTTATTGTACCCTTGTAACCCCCATTTTTTTATTATTGTCAGGTCAGCTAGGATTACATTGTGGCCCACTAGGATTATATTGTGGCCCCATGGACTCCTATATATAGAAGGAGGTTTTGTTCATTTGTATCATCCAAGAATTGTTCATTTATGTAATGTATTGGAGGTTGCCCCCTCGAAGTGGCTTATTTCTAAGGCGTTCATGTCTCTTTTCTTCTATTTTTGGAGCTGGTTACACAACATTTGGTATCAGAGCTTGGGATTCTAGGGTTTCGCTGCTCCAAACAGGTCATCGTGGAATTTTCGCTATAACGTTTTTTCTACGAAGTTTAAAAAGCTGAAATTTTTAGGGTGCGAAGCTGAAATCCTGAGGAAGATTGTCTAAAAATTTCAGAGCTTGGTTCGAAATATTTTCGGAGATATCATCTATGGAAGTTAGGTATTTTTTCAAGCTCCCAAAAAGGTCATCGTGGAATTTTCGCTATAATTTGTTTCCTACGAAGTTTCAGAATCTGAAATTCGTATGGTGCGAAGCTGAAATCCTGAGGAAAGTCATCAAAAAATTTTAGAGCTTGGTTCGAAATATTTTTGGAGATATGATCTGTGGAAGGTAGTGCTTTTTCAGGCTCCTGAATTGCATCTCAAAGAGGTGATCGTGGGAAAAGATTCATTACTCTCTCTCTAAGCATCGGATTGAAGTGCCGTAAAAAGTGGCCGAAAGTACACGAACTGTGGTTTCTTGGCTATCAATTTTAGATGCAAGGATATAGCTTAGGTGATACGTGACAGGTACGTACCAAATTCGCTCTCTTCAGTAGTCACAATTAGGTTATTGTGGAAGATTGGACACAACTTTGTCTTGGGGAATCCAAATTAGATCAGACCTATGGAATTTGAAAGAAGCTTCAGAGGGCTACTACAGGGCTGAATTTCAAATATTGAAGATTTTCAAGTACAGAGATAATTCAATTTCAATATCGAGCTCCTCAAAGCAAGTAAAAGGTGTGTATTTTTTTTCCGAATTGCATAAGTCTTGTTTGAAGAATCAAGTTGAATTGATTCCAAGGGCATATTGGAGAATTTTTGTCAGTAATGGGTTCTATTATGCCTCCAAAAAATAATTCCATACCCATTAAGCCCTCAGAAAACTATACTATGACGCATGAGGAGGAAGAATTGCAATATGAGATATCAAAATTACGGTACCAAGTGCAACAAATTTCGATCTTACGAAGAGCAACCGAAGATGAAATAGATGGTTTAAAAGCAGAAATGGAGGCTAAGTTGGATGGTTTGAAGGATCAAACAATAGCTAATATGGATGATAAATTAGTGGAAGATCACAGCGAGCATCAACAACAAGTTCTCGAACTCTCAAAGGATAACCCAACTTTGGTGCAGAATCTAATGAAACAACAGGAAGATCAACATCATATCGAAAGAATTTATGAAGCAGTCATAGAAACAAGAAATCAACAAGTACGATCAATTTCAGAGTATCTCAGCAAGTGGAAGAACTTTCCTGTAGAATATTTCACATGGGAGGATGAGAATTTTATACAGAAGCATCGAGAAATAATCAAGCGTTGAGGACAACACTTGTTTGAAGAGAAGGGGCTGTGGTCTCTATGACAGTGTGACCTTGGTATGTTGGTGCATTTACTGTTGTTAATGCAACTTGCTTTTATTTTATTTTCTATCTTCTTATTGCCCTTAAATTATTATTGTTAGGTCGGCTAGGATTACATTGCAGCCCACTAGGATTACATTATGGCCCCATGGACTCCTATATATAGAAAGGAGGTTTTGTAAATTGGATCATCCAAGAATTGTTCATTTATGTAATGTATTGGAGGTTGCCCCCTCGAAGTGGCTTATTTCTAAGGCATTCATATCTCTTTTCTTCTATTTTTGGAGCTGGTTACACAACATTTGGTATCAGAGCTTGGGATTCTAGGGTTTCGCTGCTCCAAACAGGTCATCGTGGAATTTTCGCTATAACGTTTTTTCTACGAAGTTTAAAAAGCTGAAATTTTTAGGGTGTGAAGCTGAAATCCTGAGGAAGATGGTCTAAAAATTTCAGAGCTTGGTTCGAAATATTTTCGGAGATATCATCTATGGAAGTTAGGTATTTTTTCAAGCTCCCAAAAAGGTCATTGTGGAATTTTCGCTATAATTTGTTTCCTACGAAGTTTCAGAATCTGAAATGCGTATGGTGCGAAGTTGAAATCCTGAGGAAAGTCATCAAAAAATTTCAGAGCTTGGTTCGCAATATTTTTGGAGATATGATCTGGGGAAGGTAGTGCTTTTTCAGGCTCCTGAATTGCATCTCAAAGAGGTGATCGTGGGAAAAGTTCAATAACTCTCTCTCTGGGCATCGGATTGAAGTGCCGTAAAAATTGGTCGCAAGTAAAAAGACTGAAGTTTCTTGGCTATCAATTTTAGATACAAAGGATGAAACAGTGATACGTGGCAAGTCGTACAAATTCGCTCTACTGAACTAGTCCATAATTAGGTCATTGTGGGAGATTAAACACAACTTTGTCTTGGAGAATAAAAATTAGATCAGACCTATGGAATTTGAAAGAAGCTTCAGAGGGCTACTATAGGGCTGAATTTCAGATATTTAAGATTTTTAATTACAGAGATAATTCAATTTCAATATCGAGCTCCTTAAAGCAAGAAAAAGGTGTGTATTGTTTTTTTCCGAATTGCATAAGTCTTGTTTGAAGAATCAAGTTGAGTTGATTCCAAGGGAATATTGGAGAATTTTTGTCAGTAATGGGTTCTATTATGCCTCCGAAAAATAATTCCATACCCATTAAGCCCTCAGAAAGCTTTACTATGACGCATGAGGAGGAAGAATTGCAATATGAGATATCAAAATTACGGTACCAAGTGCAACAAATTTCGATCTTACGAAGAGCAACTGAAGAAGAAATAGATGGTTTAAAAGCAGAAATGGAGGCTAAGTTGGATGGTTTGAAGGATCAAATAATAGCTAATATGGATGATAAATTAGTGGAATATCACAGCGAGCATCAACAACAAGTTCTCCAACTCTCAAAGGATAACCCAACTTTGGTGCAGAATCTAATGAAACAACAGGAAGATCAACATCACATCGAAAGAAGTTATGAAGCAGTCATAGAAACAAGAAATCAACAAGTACGATCAATTTCAGAGTATCTCAGCAAGTGGAAGAACTTTCCTGTAGAAGATTCCACATGGGAGGATGAGAATTTTATACAGAAGCATCAAGAAATAATCAAGCGTTGAGGACAACACTTGTCTGAAGGAGAGGGGCATGTTAAGTCCCTATATTAATAGTGTAGCCCCTTATTATGTTAGTGTAGCCCCCCTTATTGTTATTATTGTACCCCTGTAACCCCCATATTTTTATTATTGTGCCCTTAAATTATTATTGTTAGGTCGGCTAGGATTACATTGTGGCCCACTAGGATTACATTATGGCCACATGGACTCCTATATATAGAAAGGAGGTTTTGTAAATTGTATCATCCAAGAATTGTTCATTCATGTAATGTATTGGAGGTTGCCCCCTCGAAGTGGCTTATTTCTAAGGCGTTCATATCTCTTTTCTTCTATTTTTGGAGCTGGTTACACAACATTTATACCAAGGAGTGCCCCCACAAGCAGTCTCGTTAAATCCGCTCACCCACAAATCGATGATTAACATTAACTGCGGGAACACTCTCTTCGAATTCTAGAAAACCGCTTAAGTGCCCCCACAAGTGCTTTCAGGTTTTGATAAAGGACATTACGTGGTGATAGTTGGAGCCCACGCCCTTCACTTTTAAATTATAGAAAGAAGAGAAATGGTGCATGTTCCTTAAAAAAACTTAAGGGTTTTGGAGGAGGCACAAAGGGGAAAATAGGCGGTCAAGATCAAACCGCAGAATTGAGGCGGAGACATGGACGGTGGAGATTAAATCGTAAATCACAAGTTTTAAAGAATAAGTGCGTAGGTAAATGTTAAATTCACCGAAGTGCGATTTGCGATAATGTGGCAAGGTGACGTGGCAAGATGATGTGGAAGTGACATGGCAAGGTGATGTGGTAGATGATGTGGCCCTGACCCCACAGATCGCAGTTGATTTATGATGACATGGAAAAGTGACATGGCAGTTGACGTGGTAGTGATGTGGCAGATTGTTGGAAATATGATGCAGAGTGTTGTCCTTGATGGCAACCCATTGAATGAAGATAAAGACATGCGACTATTGACATGTGTTGTCCTTGATGGAAAACCACCTGATGAAGTTTTTCTTGACATGTTGGACTTAGTAAATAATGTAAATCTGATATGAAATGATGATTGCTAGCCATATGATGCTGAGTGTTATTCTTGAATGGCAACCCACTTGATGAAGATGATGGCAACTTACTTGATGAAGTTGTGCTTGATAGAATATGTCTTGATGAACTAAATCTGATGCATCTACAGTGAGTACAGAAGGAAATGAAGAAAGGAATTCAGCATGTGATAGATCTATGATGAAAAGAGTATGTCTCTAGGAATACGCGGATTTGCCTAGGGGAAGTCACGTATGCACGCGGGAAACAACGTTCCAAATTGCGTATGGGAAAAAGCGCTCATAAAGTGGGAAACCAGGGGCCCGTGGTATTGAAGGCTCATGGTATTGTTTTGGCTCATGGTATTGAAAAAGGGGCCCGTGGTATTGAAGGATCATGGTATTGTTTTGGCTCATGGTATTGAAAAAGGATAAACCTATATAAGGAGAAGAAACTCATTGTGCATATCATGAGTGTGGGTGCAAGATATCTGAGCTTGAATGAATACTTCTCTCTGAAGTAGATCTGAATGAAGGATCTGAATGTATGATGCACCAATGAAGGAGTGATGAAGAAGGGGATCGAGATCTGAAATATACTTGTATTTGCTAGATCTGTTTATGGAATGACTAGATCTATGATGAGGCGAACATCTAGGCGAACATCTGTCTGAAGTAAAAAGGTAATTCTGAACTGAATATTTGATCTGTAGAAGTATGCTGCTCTATAATGATTGAAGATCTATATGCTACTTCGCCGTGGAGGAAACGCGTATATACGCGGCTTCGCTGAAGAGAAAGCGCGCATGCGTAATGAAATACATACAGAGGTATACGCTGGTTTGTGTGGACGGAAGCGCATATATACGCGACATCAGTGAAGGGAAAGCGCGTATGCAAACTAGGGTTTGCTGAAGCAAGGGGTATGAAATATCCGGACCGTTCGCCGTGTTTCCGTTTATCCGGACTATGTTGATAAGTATCTCCGTTCTTTACTTTTGATGGTGCTTAAAAAAGTATGGAAAGGGTCCACTCAGAAAATATGAAATGTGGCCCGCAAGTGTTGTTCTATTGAAGTTGTTGGATCCAGTGTGAAAATTGATGAAACGTGGTCCAAGGTGGTGCTGAGGGTTGTAGCCTTCAGTCAGGGGGTTGTAGCTCCCTTCCAGGTGAGGCTGGTAAACGAGAGCAGGGGGTCGTAGCTCCCTTCCAGGAGAGGCTGGTAAACGAGTCAGGGGGTTGGAGCTCCCTTCCAGGAGAGGCTGGTAAATGAGCGCAGGTGGGTGCCTGCGTGCTGGTAGAGTCTGCACCAGCACATATGTTGTAATATGTTTTCACTATAATAAAATATTGAAGGCTGAGCAACTGCGGCAGTGGATTTCTCCCGACTTGGGTTTCCACCTAAAAATCCTGGTGTTCATGTGTGATTCTTTGTGTGATGGTTTAATCTGTTCATACTGCATATGTTTACTGTTTATTAAACATCTGATGAATGAATGATGGAATGATTTAAGTGAAGATCTAATGACATAATTAGATATCTGTGTATACGCGCGTTTCTTAAAGGGTATCCGCGTATATACGCGAGTCTGTTTCAGGAAAGTAGCGTATGGGTTTTAGAAGCAAGAAAAAAGTAAAAGTTTTGAATATGCAGTAAATACTGAATCACCCCCCCCCCCCTCTCAGTATTTTTCCCAACACATATGACGTGGCCCTGGCCTGTATACCACACATCACAAGTTTTAAAAGTTAAGTGTAAAGGGTAAGTGTTATAGTTTCGAAGTGCGATTTGCGATGCGGTGGGGCCTGATATAAAATTTCAAATCGTAAGTTTTAAATGATAACCATTGAGGGTTCATGTTAAAATAGCCAAAGTGTGATGTGCAATGTGGTGGGGCCTGATCGCAAATCGCAAGTTTTAAAAGATAAGTGCTAAGGAAAAGTTAAAGACAAAAAAATGTGAAGTGTGACGTTGGCACGGATGTGATGTGTCTCTAAGATGAAATATAAATGATTTTAGGTCTGGGCGTATGAGTTTTATGCACATTTTTACGAAGAAATAGGAAAAACATGGAAAAATAACTTGTGGCAGAATAAGACCCGACAAGGAGAAAATGGCAGAGCGAGGCTGAACGTCACAAGGAAACAAACAGAAAATGTTGATTCAAGAATTTGTGCAGAACTAATTGTGTTATAACAACAGAAACCAAGGGGGCAGCAAACACATCAGCACAACTATTGATCCAAGCACCTCATCGATTTAATAATCCAACAATGGTTTTTTGAAGATGAAGAGCCAAGGTGTCAAAGCCTTCCTCACCTCTTCGGCATCAGACAAAGACAAGTTCTGATCATAATGATCTACTTCCTGCACCTTCTTAGCCAGAAGTATCTAATCACCATCTGTGAGGTTCCACATGTCAAACTGTTACTCCATCATAGTCTCCTCGAGATCCTAAAAGGAAATTTCTTCCTCACTTTGTAATCAATAACAAATTGCTAAGGATATTGTTATGGCCGAACTTGTCTTATCACTGCCTGCATGGTTCCACTTGGCAAAGGTTTAGTTTTATTGTAATTAAGAACTATCATTGTAATAAACAAAGGAACCGACTTAAGTTTTTATAAATACTACATACATTAGCAGTATGAGGGAGGCCCGAAAGGGGGAAAAACCATTGTAATAGACTCAACTGGCTATAAACACTCTCCTTGGATGAATAAAATATGATGATGTTTTCCAGATTCTTGTGTCATGTTTCGTGGTGAAGTTCGTTCCTTATTTAATTTGTCATTATCCTATTTTCTCATATTATTTTCTTTTATTTACTGCAGATAGAAAATGTTGTGTAGGAATTACCATGGGGTCCCTTGCTTAGTCTTAAAATAGTATGTTATGTTTTCCTCTAAGACCTGAATGTAGAATTTAGAGACAGTCTACTCAGCATTTGTGTTGAACCTTACTCTCCTCCTCCTTTCCATCTCACCAGCTGTTAAGATCCATTTCCATGGCTAGCTTGCCTGGTTGCACCTGACCTCAGTTATTCATCTATTTGAATTTGTTTACGCCTGTTTGACTCCATATCCCAATGGTACCCTTCTGCTACCTCAACTAAATCTTCAAACAAACCCTTATGCACCAATATATAGCCTAAAATGCCCCTATAAAAAAATATATATCTAACAGAGAGAGCCCTCTCTGAATCTAGAAAGGCGAGGTCCTAGATTCCAAAGCGGTTTGATGTTTTCTCTATATTTTTGTCTTCAGCCTTCAGAATTACGGAGTTACAACACTGTCAAAGCCTTCCACATTGCATATGGTGTGGCTTTCCGATGGAGGCTTGAGACAATTTGGTCCCGTACTCCCTCCAAGGGGATCCTCCTCGCCTTTTCCACTTTCTTTTGCCATGCATCAAGATTTGCAGCATCTATCACAATGGGCTTAGGAACATCATTGTCAATGAATTATTTCAAGTCGTTGTCTTCAAAGTAATGCCTCCATCCTGTCCTTCAAAGAAATATAGTTTGAGCTTACCTCAAGTGCATACTCCAACCTCAAGCCATTGAAAGCCATTTCAATTTTGAATCAGCTGTAGCACCAAGAAAGTATTTCTGCAAATTTGAATTCTATCCAGTCACAAACTCAGCTTCCACTTCACTTCTGAAATTTCCTGTGCTCTGATACCATATAGAAATTATACAACATGCATGTGTATCTTGGATTCACCTGATCTAAAAATGTACTCAAGTTAAATACTGAATCACTTCTATAAATCTTTTTCAGAATTAAAAACCCAATCGCTAATCACATGAACATGAAGAAGAATCAAATCACACACAAAATAAATAATTTCCCGGGGAAAGCTTACAACTAAAAACCCCACTATCTTCTATTGTACATTAAGCTTAGATGATGAAACAATTACATACAAAGCTCTTCTCACAAAATCCCTCTAGTACTCAGCTAATTGTCTCACACTGTTATGAACAAAACTGACCAACACATAGCCAATTCTTAGCCTCTGTATAGCCTGCTTGCCTTGCAGAATCGCTAATGAATGTAATACCTAAAATATAGGAATTATTTCCTTCCTTAACTGCACAAGTATCATGGGACATCCAATGGGTGTTTGGTTTCATGTGTGCAACCCAATAATCCTACAACTGATAGTCAACTTCCCTTTCACCTAGAACTCAATTGGGTCTCCACTGGATCTGACATGCATGCAGCTAATAATAGTAAATCCTCAATTGCATGTGAGATCACTGATTGTGAATTAATTAATATTTAATTCACTTGATCTCTCACTAGTGTATCTTCGGTTACAACTAACACAACTGAGTTTAACTCACTTAACTAAGTTACACTGATTATAACCTACATTAACTAATGCACCACTACACTTCAAAATCTGTTACAACTAGAATTACTTTGCATGCCTCACCAACTACCTCTAACTCTAAATCCACTAGCTAACTGAGTTTATCACTCTCAGTTAACTATTTCAAGTCATCATTGAGAATATATTACAGTTTATTTTCCATCTTAACTAAGGGATAACTAAAATAGACATGTACCCAAAAATAATACTGTGGGCCCCACCCTAGTTTAGGTGCTTAATGCAACTTGGGGTGGGTGCTGAAATTTTTTTGTTGAATCTCAACAGGTACTCAATGCACAATAATGGGAGTTGTCCCTACGAGAGTCTTAGTGCACAATTCCATGGGGAAAATGTTTCATCAATGAAGCTTGGGAATGAAGAGTGCTCATTACCTGGTGGAGGGTTAGAGCTTCTGTAACTTGTGCGCGATGGGAGGACCAAGAAAATCTACAAAATGGCTAAGTTTGGAATCAATCATGAAAAGAGAGAAAAATACATCTGAAAAAAGTCCAAAAAAAATCACACACATGTATACCATTAAATACAACATAAGAAAATGTTCATTATCCAACATTGACACATATAAATTGAAATGATAGCAAAGTGGCACTTGTTTCAGAGTGCAACAATTAAAATGTAAGTTTGTGACACTTAAAATACAAGTGGGAATACAAGTTTCAACTACAATAAAAATTTATGTTATGCCATTGGAAAGTTTCCAACGAATATTATAATGGTAAATATCATCAACTAGTGCATGAAAATGCACTAGAGTTGCTGTTACAAGGTGACGTGCCATGGTCCTCTTTAAGATGGGTGAAAACAAGTGAAAGTGACACATGTAAGAGTGAGAGTGACACATGCAAACACAAAGAGAGCACGTGCAACACATGCAAGAATGAACGTAGGAAAAAGTGAGACATGCAAAAGATAAAGCAAGAAAAAATAACACATGTATGAGTAGAAGAAAGAAAATGTGACTATTGAGTAACTCACCCAAATGATGGGGCATTTGCAACCATGGGTGATAGAATACTACTTATACTCCAATAGTACACTTAGCTTAAAAGAAAAATATGAACATGAGGATGGAATTTGTAATTGAATCTTTGTATAGGGAAAGCATACACACTATTAGAGTTAGGAGTTGCTTAGTGAGTACGCTTCATGTATGTCTGGAAACTAGGAGCGAAGAGTGAATTGATTGACTTGAAGAAATAAATTCTCACTATCAACAAAATATGTGCAATCACCATATGCAAAGGATGTCATTACATTGTTACTGTCTGTTAGGATTGAGCAACCACTATCTCTAGGAACTACGTAATGCATTGTCTCCATAGAATATGCAAGAATTATCTTCAAGAACTACACAGTCATCATTGTTATCACCAAAAAATGATCACCTAGCCATTTCCTACTCGGTGGATCGAAATACATCATGTAGGTTTAATTTTATCATAGTAAAATCACTTTCAATATAGAAAATAATTTAGCAAACCATTTTTATCAAATTATTTCTTATTAAAATTTAAAAACACCATGAGAATAATTTATTAAATCATTATTTATTTATTTCTCACTAGGAAAATTTATTAAATCATTATTTGATAATTATTCTTGTCACATTTGACTAAATCACCTAGGAATAATTAAATAAATAATTTTTATATGGATGAGTGCACTAGTCTTCCCTCAAAGTGGCAAGGTATCACATGAAGCATAGCTTGGTCGGTTAAGTAGTTCGAGACTTACAGGCGGGCAATATGGAGCCATTCGCTGAAGATTCTACAGATGATAGTGACTAGGGACATGGACATGTGGGTCCCATTTTTGTATGGTAACATGCTATGGGAATGTAAGATGTATTCAGAGTAGTGGAGTCCAAAAACGTATATGTTGGATATGACAATACATAATATGGTTATGCATATTTTTTTCACAATTGTGGTTCACTATTTGTTTATGTTATGGTTTCCTTCTTCTATATGCATGTGATAAATGCCAATATAGAATGGTATTTACAATGGTATCTACATAGTGATTTTGGGCTCTGAGAACATGACTAAATGTAAGGAATTCAAATCCACGTTTCACAATCTTAACTCGTAGATATTTTCTAAATAGGACAAGATTATGTACATGATAAACACCATTCAATTGCATGACAAGTAGCAAGGAATCAAGACAAACATTAAGGTGAAGAATGCGAAGATCTAGGGCATGAGCTAGCAAACCTATCATAACATCATATTCAGCCTAGTTATTGGTGGCATATTGAATACATATGCTATTGGAGTGAACTAACGAATGTAGAGGGTTGAAAATGGCCCAAGCCACTGAGGGAAGATTCTTGGCAAAGCGACTCGCACCATCGACATAAACGATATGAGCTGTGGATGATGGATTCATATGAAAGATGAAAGAATACAATGAATGAAATGGTGGGGGGATGAAAGCTACCTAAATGTAGAAAAGAAAAATATACATGAATTTCAATGGGAAATGTTATGGGTGAAGTTTCTTTAGGTAGAGTGAATTTTGAGGGTTAGGAAGGATTTGGCCTTATGAATCCTCTAAGATGTATGAACTCTTTCCCAAAAAATTATGGATGATGTAAGGAGCGAGACATAATGGCTCGAACTTACGATGCCTTAGGACATAATGAGCTTGTTCATAGACAAGAACAAGGTCGTCTTTGTGACAGTTACGAGGTTGGAATTTTCGGTCATACTGAGATTTGTTTCACTTTTTGGATGCTTCAATGGTTTGAAATGCAACACAATGGCCTTCATTGGCATGCTCAAGTATGATAAGTCATTTTTTTAAAGGTGGGTGTCTGGGAGGAATTCGATGGCAAGGTGGAGGGATGGTATTTCACACTCAATGGGATAGATAAAGCCAGCCTGCTTAAGCTTATTGATTTCAAATTTGATAGCCTAAGATTTGGAAGTATTAATGTGATCTGAAAATGGGTTGGATAACTTGTTATTCTTTTCAAGAATCTCCCACTCAGTTAAACAAATAAAGATCTTGCTTATTCTTGACTTGTGCGGAATTAATTAATACTTGAAATAGGTGTATGTTTTTTTTAACTTTTTAATTTCTTTAAGACCATTTGTTTTTTCTGATATTAAACATGTGCAACAATCATATGATGCAGAAAATAAGAATAAAAACATAACAAAAAATTTAATAAAGGAGTTCACCCGAATATCTTGAGTTACGTCTCCTTGAGCTCTTGTCAAATTAACTTGGCTCTTTGGGATTATGATGTATAAATTATTTTACAAGTAATTTACTCAACTCCAATGGTTATCTCAATTGAACCATTGGGATTAGAACATCATCATACCCCTGGAATGGTTGTAGATCTTGCTGAAGATGAACATCGGCTCCCTTAGACTTGACTCCTTGAGTCGGTTCCCTTAAGCTTCCCTGAGCTTCTCTTTGGCACTAACTCCCCCAGAACCCCTTTTCTATCCCTGAATCCTTTTCTAATGTCTCAAGCATACATCAAACATCCAAAATAGATTGATCATTTTCTCAAAATGAGCATTGTATCCCCAATCTAGGCCTCCATCGACTGATGGCCCTAGGATGCCCAAAACTTCCCTGTGGCTCTTCAACCTTCAGAATTCTTCAAATGGCTTTGAAAATCCTTTCCTTGGATCCAAACACTATTGTTGTTAAGAATTATCGTAGCGCAGTTGGTGGCGGTCTATGCGTGCAAACTGGAGGTCATCCGATTGATCCCACGAAGTCCCAAACAAAATTTTAAACGCAGTCTCGGGGACATGTGGCAGCCTCATGGCTGGCCACGTGTCACCATATTATTGGCTGCAAAAAACAAGTACAACGCAGGCAGAAAATAGGACCATGCCACTTGTCAAAATATGATTGGCTCAGAGGGAATATTCTAGGAAATATTTTAAGAATATTTTAGGGAATATTCTAAGAATATTCCAAGAATATTCCCTGGAATATTCTTTTTTTTTTTAATATTCAAAACCCATTCAAACTTGGTCAAAGGCCAAAAATTGCAGTTTACTAGACTTTTCAAATCGTGATAACTTCTTCATACTATGTCAGTTTTTTGAATTGTCATGGCATCGGAATCAAGAAGACGAGATCTATCCGGCCGCTTAGGTTTAGCACACTTCTAAACACTTTGAATTTTGAGCTATCACTTAGGTCCATGATCCAAATCTAATCACACCTCCCCATTGGGAATATTTTGGACCAAAAAATACTGATTACCTGATCTATTCAGTAACGAGAGTACAACACCCTCACTTTTGCAGCCTCCATACACTTGCCTTGCATGGCTTAGTGCCTTTGAACCACAACTTGAAGGTAGTCAACACTTTCCCTTCTTAGATTCTCTCGTCCTCCTGTCAAGAATTGTCTTCCTTGCACTCACTTAGAAATTTTTGGCGAGAAATTTACAGAAGGTAGCTGAACATCATGTCCTTGATCATCGATCCAAGGTGGCTCAAACAAACATAAATTTTCAACAGAAAAGCATACATAAATGAAATTTTCATATGTACACATGAATGTATGTCTTACTGAGTTAATAAGTCAAACCAATTCCCACCAAGCCACTTCCATGGCGATTTTTGCTGCTAAAAATCTTCTTCATGTGAAACATTTGTTCTCAAATCAATGATGGAATATTTGGTTCCATTTTCACAGTCTTTATATCCCCTTGCTTAAAATGATTAGGATGATTAGTTGGATGCAATGTCCAACATTGGGCAACAACAAGTCCCTTTCTCTAGCAATGTGTGCAAGTCTTTTGCATCTTCTTTTCAAGTTGCCTTCGCTTCATCTTTTTCCTATATGCCTTCATCCTCTTCCAAAATTTTGAAACATCATGGTTACACAGATCACAATATGCACAACAACTCTTTCTTCCATTCAAGCATGCTGATTTTTCATGCTTATCAGAAACATAATCAACTTGACTATGGGAAGAATTATACCTCAAATGTTGCTTTGCATATTCATCATTTTTACCTTCTTGAGGAGATGAACTTGTAGAGGTTCCAACTTTATTTTGAAGACTAACCTCAGTATTCATGTCTTGATAGCTTTCCAAAGTCTCATGCTCGCCATAAGCCACATGTCTACACACATCTTGTTGCAACATAGGCTTCAAATATTGGCAATCAACTTGAAAAAAAACTTGACATGTTTGTGGTTTAGAACTTGGAACAAAAGTTCTTTTTGAAGTCTCTCAAACGCCTTCATGGCTTTGAAGTTTTCGCCATAAGATTGAACATAGCCTAGACCAAATTTCTTAGGTCTTTCCTCAACCAAAATAGGATCAATCATGCCTTGTGCATGTTTGCCTAAAGCCTTTCCTTCATAGCCCATTTTAAACATTAACTTGGACCCTATACCTCTAGTGTGCTTTTCAAATGAACCTACACATCTATCTGAAGAGGAAATTGAAGACAAATTAGAGTGTTTTATCTCTTCTTCAAGCATGTTCTTGGTTAAGGCCTCTTGGGCTTGATGAAGCTAAATCTCCATCTCATTCATTATTTGAATAAATTCTTCCTTCTCTTGCTTCATATCAATCAATTTCTCATGAAGTATAGTCCTTTCTCTTCTATCTTAAAACTGAATTTTCACTATATCCTTGAGGATGTAGAAGTCTCGCTTGATGTCTTCATCGAAGAATCTTGTGAAGGAGGAGGATTTTGAAACCTCACTTGAAGAAGCTGTCAAAATTATGTAAATGAAAAAAATAAATTCAACAAAAAATCACAAAGCTTTCAAAAATAATTGACAAAGCTTCTTAACAAAATGGCTGTAGAGTCAAGCTCTTCTTCAAGCAGCCTTTTGAAAACAAACATCAAGAGCTTCTTAACAAAAAATCGTCAAGAGGGTTTGTGATTCAAGGGTTTCCCTGAGGTCCTTTAGGTAAGGAAGATGCCTTCAGATCTTCTTCCTTCTTGTCCTCTTCTGGACTTAACTAACAATAGCTTTCCCTTGACCTCTAGCAAACTCAAACTTGTAAGCAACAATCAATTTTCAAACAGTGAAATTCTTCGCACTGTTAAACACCTTTCAAGTCAAACAAGAAAAATTGTGCTCTATCAAGCAAGAAAATATGATATGATACCAACCCGATCTAAAAATGGGTTGGATAACTTGTTATTCTTTTCAAGATCCTCCCACTCAGTTAACCAAATAAATATCTAGCTTATTCTTGAGTTGTGCAAAAATAATTACTTGAAACAGGTGTATGTTTTTTTAATTGTTTAAGTTCTTTAAGACCATTTGTTTTTGTTGATATTAAACATGTGAAAAAACCATATAATGCAACAAATAAGCATCAACATATAACAAAAAATTTAATAAATGAGTTCACCCAAATATCGTGGGCTGCATCCCCTTGAGTGTTGGAACAGGGTCTCCTAACAAGCTGCGAAACTGGTCCATTTTGAATATTTTTGATTAGATTTAGTCTAGCATAGGGTTTTTGGGGTGGGTCAAAGCCCAAAATGCATTGTAATGGGTAAAAGGGTAAACTAGGGGTCTGAAAGCCATGGTTTGCGGACCATAGGAAAGTCTAGGCTAGATTGTTATAAATAAAGGAGCATTTTGTATCGTAAAGGACAAGAATGATGAGCTATTGATGCGAATTGTGGTTTAAGCTATCTGTTTGGGTTTTTGGGGAAAGGACTCCTGCTGACTGTGTGCGGACCCTACTGTTGTGTGCGCAGGTTGTGAAGGGAATTGTAAGGAAGAATTGATGAATGAATGAATAAGAAGGATTGATAGAGAACAAAATCTATGAGTAATCTTGTGCGAATTGTTGGTAATTGCTGTAGCGTGCATTTTCTGTCTTTAAGCTAGAAATATATGTGTAAGTTTGTTTCTAAATATGGATCTATTCTGTTTTGTCTATATAAGGCTGTGTTATTTTCATAAAAGCATATAACTATAGATCTAGCGGACATGGATGCGAATAGAGGCCTAATTAACCTTGCGCGGAATAAGGTAATCTGGGATTACAGGACCTAGTGCAGCTCTGCTTGCCTTACCCAATCCTTTATCAAGGTGAGGAAACCTGGTTTCAGCACCCACCCATACTACTTCGGGTGAGACTTTGACCTGTGCAAGCAGGTAACTGCCCAAAGGGCCAGTAGTATAGGGGTTTGTTAGCAAACCTTGCACACCGAACTTGGGTAAGGACCCCTCAAGCCAACAAATGGTTCTGTTGTTTGGACTGAAAGAAGTTTGAGAGAGGGATCAGGTAATGACAAGAGAATACTGGAAGCCTGAAAGAAAGGAGATCGAAGATTGGTTCGAAAGGTAGATCCAGGAGTTTGCGGTAAAATAAAATCCCAATGAGGAGTTAACAACGGAAAGGTGGAAAAATAGGTATATTCTTACAGATAGCTACGAAATATTCTTTGTGAAATTTGCGATTGAGCTCTAGGAGTGGTTTGCTAGACTTGTAGAATTCCAGAAGTGTTGGAAGGATGAACGAGTCACTCAGTGGACCCCAGAGCTGATCCAGTAGCTGGAAAAGACTAATAATACTATCACACAAATGGTAGATCATTGGGTGGATAGTGTGCTGGGAGGATTTGTGATGAAATTTGCCATTGATCAGTTTGTCTCATACTCCGAGGCTGAACGAAGATTCTTTAAAGGGTTTCGGGGGAAGTTTCTGAGGACGTTACCATTGCTGATTAACATATTACTGTGCGAAAAGAGCATTCTGTGTAGTCATAATAACTCAATGTCCTCGGATCTAGACAAAAGTGTGACGCGCAGTGGTAAATATTATCGGACCAACCTTGACGGAGGAAGATCCGCCTATACTCTGTTGCAGGAAATAGCTACGCAAGACCCCCTAGTTAGACTGCCACCTAGGCCGCACAGAGGTAATAATTCACCCATACCACCACCCCCCCTAGATAGTGATATCGCTGCGCACCTGAAACTACCTACCTTCAAGGGGGTAGGAGATGAGGATATGGACCGGTTTTGGTTTGTGGAAGACTCTGTTTGGACTGCGCAGAATGTGGCGAGTGACATGATGAAGAGGGCACATCTGTCATTAGCATTTGAGGATAGGGCCCTAGACTGGTATATGAGATACATTGCCTAGAATGGGAGTGCATCCATTCAAGATATCAAATATGCTCTGAAGCAACAGTTCCGAAAGTCGAAATATTATTCCCAGTTGGTAGCGGAAGTAAAGGATTTCAAACAAGGTGCATCTGAGTCAGTATGGGAGGCTGATCAGCAATTGAAGAAGGCAATCAGGGAAGGGAGGATTCGAGTATGATGATAGACAACATACGAAATGGTTCATCGCTATGTTGTTACCTCACCTGCGCACGCCGATGAGTCATTAGACCTTTGAGTTGCAGGAGAAAGCTATAGAGGTCACTATGAAACTAGAAGTTCCCCCCCAAGAGGATACGTCGGCAAGGGTACAAAAAATTCATGAAAATCTTGGGGCTATGCATATAGAAATACAAAACCTGTGAAAGGAGCAAGGAAAGGACGGTTGTGTAGATCTTTGGTGCATACAATGTCGGGTGTCTAGACACACAAGGGATCAGTGCCCTTTACTAATAGATTACATGCAAGTGGGAGGACCTAGTCCGGTATGCCTAGGAGAAAGTAAGGAACCTATTCTGTCACGACCAGGGTCAAGCGGACCTGCACTATGGTGTGATGACTGTTGGGTAGCAGGACTGCATGGTATGAACCATTGCCCTCGGCTAGATGCATATGTCCCAGAACTAAAGCAAAAATGGTGCAGATTCTGCCGATCAGTGGGACACGATGAGAATAATTGTCGTACTTATGCTTTAATGATGGATCATGGGAACTTATATAGGGTGCAATCAAACCCTGCGTCTCCAAGAAGTTTTGCGCACTTTGGAGGATCACCGGCCAGAGGCAGAGGGGGTCAAGGAGGAAGCGCAGGGCAAGGACGTGGGTAGCTAATCTATTATAACTGTGGGGAAATAGGACACTTTTCCAGAGAATGCCCAAATCCCACCAGACCATCGTGCAAGTATTGTAGGTGGCTGGACCATGTGGGGGAGGATTGCCCAATTTTAATAGCCAAGATGCAGGAAAAAAAACCCACCCCTACGCAGAATGTACAAAGAGTTAAATCTGAGCTAAGGAATACGAATCTAAGTGTAAAATTCATGACACATAGTGGGATGGTCACCCAGGGTGCAAAGGAGGAGCTTGCCCCTTGGGAAGGAGTGAATCTCAAGGAACGAGCACCATTGGCAGGCCCTGCATAACAGTCGACGCACCTCTAGATAGAAGAAGGGGTTGAGCCCTTTTTGAAGGCATGTATGAATTTGCTACGAAACCCGCAGGATATAGGAAATATCCAAGCACTACTGAATTCCTCTGCAGCACGGCCTAATTTGATCCCTGGGACCAAGGATGTACATAAACTATACAGCTATAAGAAATGCACCGGAAGAGAAATGCAGTTGACTACGCAGATTGGTGACTATGAAATGGATCAGGTCATATTAGATCTTGGATTGGATGCGAATGTATTACCAAAGTAGACATGGAAATGAATGGGAGAGCCTAAATTAGAATGGTCCACCATCCAGCTGCGCATGGCAAATCAACAAAAAATCATTCCTCTAGGAAGGCTACAAAAAGTCATGGTTGACATCGCAGGGGTAAGGGTCCTAGCTGACTTTGAAGTAATAGAAATTGTGGAAGATTTGGATCCCTATCCTGCACTCCTCGGATTAGACTGGGATATAGACATGGGGGGTGTCATCAATCTCAAAAAGCACAGCATGGTGTTTGAAGACAAAGGTACGCGTGTCATAGTGCCACTAGTTCCGATAGAAGGTGCGCGGTATACAGAGCCAGCCTATGAGGAGGAGGAGATAGATCACATTTATAAATTTACTGTGTGGGATGAAGATTGGGTTAACCCCATGGATGAAGGATTACTCTGCTGGGAAAATGACAGTGAATGTTTTTTTGACTCTGATGAGGAGCTGGAAAATTGGCAAGGTCGGTTGGACAAGGTTTCGGCGCTACGATGTCTTCGAAACACCAGGAATTTCTGTCGCATCTCTACCAAGGAAAGAGACTTGCCTTGCCATGCAGACGCAGGAGATAGTACGAAGATTGCTAAACCTAAAATTCCCATGGAACGTAGGCTAGGGGCACTGCTACTAACACCACACGGTGCACCTGCGCAAGGGCCGATATTATTCATTCAGGAGAAGTATTGGAATAGGGTGATCCCACGCTTAGGGACCCCAGTTTCCAGATGGGCTCCATGGTCAGTTGACCTACGTAGATACTTTCTGACATACAACACTCAAGGGTGCGGCCGAACCTTGCCCAAACAGGCTCACCTAGTTACCGCTGCCCTAAGTGTGCGTTCGATTATGGACTCACTTGAACCCAGTTCCATTGGGAGAATTTTCACTCACTTCAATTAAAAGATGACACGAGGACACTTGACACAGCCCTACCAGACCAGGACATCCCACCCAAGGATGACGAGCATATTTCGAGAAGATTGGTGGCCAACTTGCAGATCTGGTACCTGAACCCTGTTATGGAACACCTATCATCAACATTAATTTAGGGCACACAAAAAGCACGTAGGCGTCATTCAGAATATAACATTCCATGGCAGAGACATCAGGCACAAATGACGACCGTCAACGCATCCCAATCTGATAAGAAAGGAACCTTATGGGTACGCAAAATAGGTGGTATATCATCAATGGAGCCAATTATGGTAAGCTTACTTCGAATGGTCGATGGTACGTTTCATGAACGGGCTCCTCCACCATTAAATAGCTCTGGATGGTGTGCGGTTGTCTAGATAAGTTTGCACCAAGCTATTTATTTTCTCTCCACCATGCTCCTACTATTTGCCTACTGGTTTTCTGAAATCATTAACATTCTCTGGGACGCCCGTTTTCTTATTGCTAAGATGGACCCTAACCCGCTGAATGATCTGTTCCCGAGATGCTCAGTACCTGCAGACATTGTCTCAAGAAGGCCTGGGAATGCTGAGTGTAGTCAAAGGATCAAGTGAAGGCTTCCTGCAAAAATAATTGGCTGCAAGCCACACATAGAAAGGCACCAGTACTGCGCAATGGGAATAACCGACCTTTGCACCCCAAGGACAACCGCAGGACCCAGCTGGATGGCCTTGAGCGTAGAAGAAGGTACGTTCGTACCACAGTCCCTCGCTTGTAGCATCACAGTCTAGTCACCATTGGTTCTGCACCAAGGAGGAATGTAGAGATACAGGGACATGCTGCGACTTCTCTGCAACTCCAAAGTACTGCCCAGCAGAAGCAATGTTTGTTCACTCCCTCACACTGCCCTAGTTAAAAATCATGATCTAAACGCGGGGGACATCCAAATAGATTTAGTGTAGCTATCTCACACAATGCTCCAAGGATTATACACCAGAGTGTTGCAAGAGGTTCACCACGCTGCCCAAAATACGCAACATCAGTCTGACATACCTTCGAAAGTATGGGCCCAGCGGATTGCATTGGTCACCGATGTAGCGCATATTATTTAGGAGCAGCTTACACAGGGCACATAGTTGGTCGAAAAAGCTACGCAACTATGGACAGTAGTCCGACACCACTCTATGCTTCAACATATCTAGAAGGAATTACAGCAGGCAGAAGCTGCTCTGGATCAGGTCACAACTTCCACCCCCTCCGACATCTCCACACAGCGTCTAGCCATCATGAACACACTTGAGAATCTTCACCGCACCAAGCATGTCATCCGAAAATGGTTGAAACCATGGGCTGACACTGCACTGCAACTCGCCTAAGATGCTCAGTCCGCCATTTCCCACCTCCACCGGCTGCTAGAACAAGTTACCGCGGCTCCAGACGGTCCTGCCTCCCTAAAACTTGTCAAAATTGTGTATCAAGCTGTGGCCCAGAGTCAGGAAGTGATCCCTCTGCTCGTCCACGCTCTTGCTACCTTGCGCGCTCAAATAGAATTTGCACCACCATAGTGACATGGGACGAGTCACAAGAGTGTGTTGGGGGACTGTTGGAACAGGATCTCCTAACACGCTGTGAAATTGGTCCATTTTGAATATTTTTGATTAGATTTAGTCTAGTGTAGGGGTTTTTCGGTGGGTCAAAGCCCCGAACGCATTGTAATGGGTAAAAGGGTAAACTAGGGGTCTGAAAACCATGGTTTGAAAACCATAGGAAATTCTAGGCTAGATTATTATAAATAGAGGAGCATTTTGTATTGTAAAGGACAAGAATGATGAGCTATTGACACGAATTGTCGTTTAAGCTCTATGTTTGGGTTTTTAGGGAAAGGACTCCTGCTGGCTGTGTGCGCAGAGATCCAAGTCCAGCTGTGTGTGGACCCTGCTGTTGTGTGCGCAGGTTGTGAAGGGAATTGTAAGGAAGAATTTATGAATGAATGAATAAGAAGGATTGATAGAGAACCGAATCTGTGAGTAATCTTGTGCAAATTGTTGGTAATTGCTGTAGTGTGCATTTTATGTCTTTAAGCTGCAAATATCTGTGTAAGTGTGTTTATGGATCTGGATCTATTCTGCTCTATCTATACAAGGCTATGTTATTTTCATAAAAGCATATAACTATAGATCTAGTGCATGTGGATGCGAATGGATACCTAATTAACCCTGCGCGGAACAAGGTAATCTGGGATTACATAACCTAGCACAGCTTTGCTTGCCTTACCCAATCCTTTCTTAGGGTGCAGAAACCTGGTTCCAGCACCCACCCATACTAGTTTGGGTGAGAGTTTGACCTGCGCAAGCAGGTCACTACCAAAAGGGCCAGTAGTATAGGGGTTTGCTGGCAAACCTTGCACACCGAACCTGGGTTAGGACCCCTCAAGCCAACATTGAACTCTTATCAAATTGACTTGGCTCTTTGGGATTATGATGTATAAATTATTTTAAAAGTAATTTAATCAACTCCAATGGTTATATTAACTAAAACATTTCGATTAGAACATCATCATACCCCTGGAATGGTTGTAGATCTTACTGAAGATGAACCTCGGCTCCCTTAGACTTGACTCCTTGAGTCGGTGCCCTTAAGCTTCCCTTAGATTCTCTTTGGCACTAACTCCCTCAGAATCCATTTTATGTCCCTGAAACCTTTTCTAATGTCTCCATCATACATCATACATCCAAAAAAGAATAATCATTTGCTCAAAATGAGCACTGGCTCCCCAATCTAGGCCTCCATCCACTAATGGCCCTAGGCTGCCCAAAACTTCCCTGTGGCTCTTCTACCTTCATAAGTCTTCAAATGTCTCTAAAAATCCTTTATTTGGATTCAAAATGTCCAAAATAGTTAGAATAGACTTTTCACTTGCAGAAATTGCCCTCTGGTAGCTCCGGTTTCGCCTCCAACACCCGGTGGTAGCCCTTGGCTCTAGGGTCACTGAAAAATTCTCTGAAGCATCTCGACTTTTAGAAGTATTCAAAAGCTTCTAAAAACTCCATCAATTGATTCAGAAGTATCAATATAGTTAGAAATGACTATTGTTTTTCTAAGAATGGATACTGGCTACTTTGAATAAGCCTCATTCTCCTGCTGGCACTTGATGGCCCTATTGGCCCCTAGAACTTCTCTGAAACAAATCAGCCTTAAAAAGTCCTATCCATGCTCTGAAAACCACACCATTAGTTCTAGAATTTCTGAAACATCCAAAATTGACTATTTTATTTCTGCATAAGGCCTCTAGCTTCCTTGGCTAGGCCTCAAACTACTGCTAGCCCCTGGTGGCCCTGATGGCCCCTAGAACTTCTCTGAAGACAAAACCTGCACAAAATTCCTCTGGTTGCTCTTCAACCCTCACCAATGCATCTAGAATGTCCAAGAAATTCTAAATTCACTATTCACACTCTTAGAATGAACGAATATAGCTCAAGATAGAGCCTAAACAGTTTTTGTCTAGTGACCCCTAAAAACCCTCCACTAAAAATGGAGGAACTTCACTTAACTGAAGTTAAACTGGAAAAATACCCTAAATTTGGGGTGCACTCCACATTTACCACTAGCCTTGACTGCAACATTAAATATGGCGGTTAGAGTGGGCACATGTCCCTGAAAACTCCGTGATGACATAAGAGTTAGCAGAACCATCGACTTAACGTAATGAAAAATGTTGCATGTGACAACCTCCTGGTTTGATGGTGGGTTTGTGGCTACCCGTTAAATTTTAGCCCTTGGTCCATGGAGTTACAACCATATGGGGAGGGTCTGGCCAGAGGGGCTGGCCCCTCCACACCCCCAAACGTATTTTCATTCCACGTTAAGTATAAGCTGAACACTATTGTTGTTAAGAACTTCTCGTAGCACAGTTGGTGGTGGTCTATGCACGCGGGCTGGAGGTCATTCGATCGATCTCACTAAGTCCCTATCAGAAGTTTAAAATGTAGTCCTGGGGACACGTGGGAGCCTTAGGGCTTGCCACGTGTCACCCTCTCATTGGCCAAAAACAACAAGTACAACCCAGATAGCAAATAGGATCGCGCCACTTGTCAAAATATGAATGGATCAGAGGGAATATTCAGGGGAATATTTTGAGGAATATTCCAATAATATTCCACGAATATTCCAATAATATTCCAGGAATATTCCTTGGAATATTCTTTTTTTTAATATTCAAAACCCAATCAAACTTGGTGAAAGGCAAAAAATTGTAGTTTACTGTACTTTTCAAATTGCGATAACTTCTTCATACAGTGTCAGTTTTTTGAATCATTCATGGCACCAGAATTTGGAAGACGAGATCTATTCAATCGCTCAGGTTCAACATACTTCTAAACACTTTTAATTTTGAGCTATCACTTAGGTCCATGATCCAAATCTGATCAGAATGGGTCTCATATTTTGGCAAAAAAGAATGGCATCAGACCATGTATCGATATGATGTTCAACAATGCTAGTCATCTCAGAATAATACCAAGAGAAAACATCATGAAATTATTTAAATAGCTTAGTGTAAAGGTCAATTTATTCTAGAGTGCATTTTCCCCCCAAGGTGATATTTTCTTCGATCCTTGGTTTATTCTAAATGTTAGTATTTATCGTAGGGAAGATGTTGGCCATATTTCCTTCTCCAAAAGCATCTGGTGTAGTAATGGGGTTTCTAAACCAATCGAATTCACCATGAATGAAGTCTTTAAACTCCACAACACATTGATCATGGGTTTTCTGTGGAAGGAAATACGCACGATGGTGCTTATCATTGCAAGGATAATCAGAGGTGTTCATTGCTTCCATGATGTATAATTGTGAATGAAATATGGGAGGATGGGAGGAGGAGATACCACATGATGTGGAGGAGCTACCTGAAGCATATTCATGAGAGACAAGGTTCACATGCACATCTACAACATGAGGGGATGAATGAATAGTACATGAGACATCTATCGATGTCGAGACTAGGGTATATGATGAAGAAGGTTTGACGGAATCACAATAGGGAACTCCATGAGAGTCCCAATACATCGATTATGTTATCACTCTATAATTTTGATGTTGAATCAAAACTACAGAGGTAACACCAAAACTGCTTTGGGCCTAGGATCTAGCCCTTCTAGACCCAGAGAGGGATCTCTCTTTTAGATATAGCTTTGTTTGAGTTGGAATTTTAGGCTAGCTATTAGCACATAGAGGTTTTTTTGAAAATATGTGGTTGATACAGAAAAAGAGGGACATTGGGTTATGGAGTCAAATAGGGGTAACATATTCAAATGGATGAGTTACTGAAAACATGTGAGACCAGGAAAGATAGCCATGTCAATGGATATTTACAGCTTGTGAAATGGAAAAGAGGAGGAGATTAAGGTTCATTGTGAATGTAAAGCAAACCGTCTTTTAATTCTGCATTCAAATCTCAGAGGAAAACATAAATTACTGTTTCAAGACTGAAGAGGGTGCCCGATGGAAAATCCTACACAAAAATTTCTTATCGACAGTAAAGAAAGAAAACAATATGCAAAACAACAAAATAAAAAATTACATGGAGAAAACACTTCACCATAGATCATAACACAAGAATCTAGAAAAAAATGTGTCCCTTCATTCATCAAAAAGAGTGTTTACAACCAAATGATCCTTTACAATGGTCTTTCCCTTCAAGGGCCTCTTCCCTCTCAATATTGCTAACGCATGAAGTATTTAACTAAAACTTAAGTCGGTTACTCTATCTACCATAGTGATTGTCATTAATTACATTCAAGGAGATGTTTGACAAGTGGAACCATGTAACGACGGTGACAAGATAAATCTGGCCAAGACGGTGTCTGTAGAAGTCCTTTATTAATTTTGAAATGATCAGAATACGACTTTGTCTGATGTCGAAGAAGAAATGATGGCTTTGGCAAATTAGCTCTACCTTGGTGTAAAACAGTTGTTGAGCAGAGTGTGTTGGCTGTAATGATGGCCACTTTATGTTAAACGGCCTTTGTCTTTACTGTGTTGGTTACTGCTGCAGTGGAATTCAAAACAATAAACTCGCTTTCCATTTATAGACGGTAACTTATACCATAGTCTGAAATCCACTGTACTCTTTGGATGGTGTTATCTCCAAATTGAATCCTCTTGGGCTGCTTCAATGGTCAATATGGTGTAGCTGTTTCAAACCAGCTTTTGACTGAAGCTTAGCCTCTTCAGTCTGAGAGGGATCTCTCAAAGGGGTTTATGATATTGGTTAATGATAAAAATAGATGGCTAACTCTATGAATTGTGTTTTGTTTTTGTATGTTTGCAGGTTGAAAAGATGAATACTTACTATCATTGGGCTATGGAGTCAGTGAAATGGCTCTCAATAACAAGGATTTCCTTGTGGAAAATGAGGCTTGTATATATTTCAATGAAAGAATAACACATTTAGGTTAATCCAAATAACTTGAGGTTCAAAGGAACTCAGAGCATGTGACACATGAATTATGAGTAATGAGACATCAAGGTACTGAAAGAAAAATACTCAAAGGCTATATAGGACAATACTTAATAATTAAATCATGTCAAAGCATGAAAAATCATGAATTCTGAGTAATAAGAATTAAGGCATTAAAAGAAAACATTTCAAAAGATAGGACAAAAACTCATTTGACCATATCTTAATACTTAAAGGAAGTCAGAGAATGAAAAATCATGAATTCTGAGTAATAAGCATTAAGGCATTGGAAGAAAACATTCAAAAGATAGGACAAAAACTCATTGAAATATAATAAGAATCTCAGGTGAAGAAAAGTTGTATTGTTACTGTATATATCAGAAACTCCAAAAGCTTTACAATAAAATATTCTTCTGAGATAACATTTCCAACCCTTCATACATCGAAGTACTCACTACTTATAGGCATCTGGCCTTTACATCCAATCTTCCAAGTGGCTAGATCATTAAACTCTATTACTGACACCAAATCTTACCACTAACTAGACATTTACAACTATAAATTGACATCTTTCGAATTAGGAGTTAGAGTCCTACTAAGACTCCAACACCTACTTATTACATTTTAATCTAATGATGATCCAAAACTTCCTCAAAATGAATCATGTCTTTCAACCATAATAGCCACAAATAAAACATTAATACTCTAACTATCTTCATGGAACTGCTCTGCCTACTATTAAGGAACTATCAGTTTGATGATATGACAACATAGTGAGATGGTATCTTTGAACTATATCCATAACAAAATATCTCCACTTAGCAATCTTCTGATCTGATACTATTTATCATTTCCTTGATACTCTTTGTCATTTCTCATGGAGAATAGCTTTGAAATAGTTATTTACCCTTCAACTTCTTCAAAAAATGGACCTTACTATCAAAACAGAGTTTTGAGCTACTTTAGTGGAAAAATTTCGTAGCAAAATAAAAAAGGTCATCTGTGATAATCCTCTGCTACTATTGACCATTGGAGGGTATTAGGTTATCAAAAATATTTAAACACAACCCTAAAAGTTCCTTAACCATGTCAATTTAAGTGGTTTAAAACCAAAAATAATTCTTCATAAATTCCGCAGCAAAAACTGGGCTTCAAGCCTGGCACACGCTGCAGAATTTCCTACTTTCTCAGAGACTTGACAAAATTTAAGAATTGAGCCTAGAACAGATCCATGGATATACCTACATGTGAAGTATGATAATATAAGACAAAAAAGGTCTGTTTATCACTGTTACCCTCTTATTTACCAGCAGTTTCTTCATGATCAACTTTAGTAGTTCCTTCCGTAGCTCCTCTTTCCAAACCTTTCTTCTCTAATTCTGTCTTCATCATCTCCATATGTTCTTTCAAATCTTTGACTTATCTCTGAAGAATTTTCCTCTCTGCCTATAACCATAAATTTCTCTACCTTGTGTGCTTCATCATGATGCGCAAAGGTTGTGATCTCTTCAGCAAGTTTTTGGCCTTTCCAATGGATTTTTCAAAATGAGTAACTTGATCATTCACTTTCTTTTCCACCTCATCTATCATTTGTCTATCATGCTTGTATCTTTCCACCTCTCTCTTTTTTTTAGACAAATCTTCCCTAGATTCTTTTAACTGTTATTCAAGAAGCTCTTTATCAGTTTGCTCTATGACTTTCTCCTTTCCCTTTCTCTGTTTGACTGTTTCTTCCTTATATTTGAGTTGTTCCTTTGGAAAATCAGCCTCAGACTCCTTCTCAATATTTCTTTTGGATTGACCTTTCTTTTTGGATTGACCTTTCTTTTCTTTAGTAACCTATGTCTCAGTAGGAGGTATAACTATGATTTCTTGCACTGTTGCCTCTTTTTATTTATGTTCCCTCTGCTGCTTATTTCCAATTGTGATAGTCTCAGAAATCTATGATCTAGTGAAAGGATTTCTAGTTTTAAAAAGAAAACCTAAATCCTCTGATGAAAAATCTAATTTCTTGGCCATAAGCCCCTTGCTTTTAATCTTGGATCCTTCTACCTCAGTTTCTTTGACTACAGGGGTCTCTGCAATGTCTATAGCCTATAAGATGTCTTCAAGCCTGCCTTTACCTCCAATAGTTTCCTTTGTACTTATTTTAGACCTTTTTGCTGTAGGTTTAGTCTTGCTAATTGTGACATGTTTTTTAGCATGCTTACTAGTTGTTGGATGTGGTGATGCCTCTTGGATGAATTTAGCTTCTACCTCCATGTTTTCAGATATAGATTGTAAAACTTCTTGTTGATTCCCTTCTACTTCTGCAATAGTATTCATCTCTTGTCTAGGAGAAGGGTTTTTTTAGTTTGGAGGCTTTCCTTTGAGATAAAGCATCCATTTCATACCCATTCATAAATAAGAAAGATTCCCAGTCTCTGTCTAATTTATTCAATTCTTCTAGTACTAGTAATTTTATCAATCCATGGTGAAAGATGGAATTTTCGCTTCTTTTAGGTCTACCTTGCACTTTATCTTCCATTTTTCCAAGGCTTCTAAAAAGTTAAAAAGGAATATCTATCATCTTTTTTCCTGTAAAATGAAGCAGCAGCTTGAAATGATACATGTAGATTGTATGGAATTTGCCTTCACAGGTAAAGTATTTATGTATGAATGTCAATGGCTTAGAGTAGTTATCTTTAAGGAAAGTCATAGGAATCCCTACACTCATATTTATCCCTACATGTTCAGGCTTTAGATAATCATCAAAAATATTTAAATCAAACTTTGTAGCTAGCTTTAAACCATTCTTCTTCGGTCCTAGGGATCTGTGTTGCTTGAGAAATACTATCAGGAGAAATAGGCACATGAAGAAAACCAACCTTTGTAGATGTTCCTTTGAAATTGAGTGCAAAGTATTGTGATACCTATTTGTGATGACCTTGCAACCTTTGACAGAACTGAATGCACCCTTCTCTTGTAAAAATTTCCATGAAATTGGGATCTTCCATGATTAGTCTTGGACTTGTAGGCTCATACCTAAATGGTAGGCCTCCTTTATTTGCTTTCTTTGGTGCAGCCATTTCTTTTTGTTTTGCAGCGGTGTCCTCTTTTGATATTTACACCTGTTCAGTAAAAAAATTTGACGACATTGAGCTGTTATGGTAAAATAGGACTGACATGACAAAGGAATTCTAAGGGAAATGAAAATGATAACAAGCTGCTTTGGTAGCAGCTTACAAGAACGAAAAAGAAAATGTGAGGAATGAGGTATGGATTTGAAAAATGAGATGATATTTATTAAGAAAATGGTAGTTGATGCCAAAACGTGCCTAAGACTTTCAATGATGACCCTACTCTGAGAGCATGACCTTGAAACCCTCAAAGTTTAACAAATCATAATTATGTAGAAAACCGTTACAGGAAGACATGCTTTCGTATCGAATTTAGCTTTACAAGTGTCAATTTCACTACGGAACTACTAGGTGTTTTCACAGCGAATTTGTTAGTTTAGTACTAAAATTGCCGCGGACTCAGAAATTTTTTGACAACTAGCCATATTTGACACGTTAGGTTGATCTAAAGTATCTACTTCAGATTTTTTCCTTTGATATGCCTTGAAATAATCCCCTAACAACTTAAAACCATCATAGAAGCTTATCCTAATCATAAAATTTATCATTTCATGATGCTATGCTCCTAACCAAGGTAATTACAAACTTGACATATTTCAAGTTATAATTTTGAAAATTTTCGGTGTGATAACAGATGGAAAAGGTGTGGAATGACTATGTGAAGAAATGGTGGTGGAATTTGGTTTGTTGAAAAGGAGCAGCAGTGGCGGGAGACAACGTGGTAGGGCAATGGATTGGTGAGTGGATGTGAAGAAGAGGTGGCAGGAGTCGACGTGGAGCAACGTGAATCAATGGAAAATTGAATAGGCGCGACACTTTTGACAATGGTGAAAACCACTTTTCGAAGGGGGTCGAAGGTGGTAGGTGGTATCGAGGGGGTTGGGGGGGTGAGAAATTCCCTAGTGTTGTCACGTAAGGGTAGGGCCCGAGCCAGGAAACTGGCCATTTCAGACCCCACCCCCAGGTTAAAACTCAAAGGCTGAGGGGGGGCCGAAAAGAGATGATGACTGTTGGATGCAGGGCGAGGTGAGGCAGATGAGTGGTGTATGAGTGGGTAAGGGACTTGATTTTAACACAATGATTTGACGTGGCATTACAAGCGGGCCATATTGATATCGCATCACAACATCCAATGCTTACCCTGCGACAACTTAACACTAAACATAAAAATTCTCAATTGTGATATGCGATGACGATATCGTATTGCAACATAGCAACCCAAAACTCATCGCAAATCGACATTTCACAAGTTTAAGTCTCTAATGCTAACTACTATATCATATCGCATGTGATGTGCGATGGGTGGTGGAGAAAGGGTGATGTGGCAGGGAAACAGGTCACACCAATGTCGGAGTTTATAACTTATTCCTTTCGCACTTATCTTCCAGAACTTGCGATCTGCGATCCAGTCCCACCATTATCACATTGGGGAGTTTATAAGGTTTGGAAATGGTGTTACAAGTGGATTTTGTGGAATTGTGATGCAAAAAAGGTGATGAAAGTCCAAGGATTTAACATGGTTGAGTGTGGGCAATGATAAATACTATATCCCATAGGTAGTATATAAATATATAAGGTTTTCTGTGGTGCGGTTAAAGCTACAATAAAAGGGATATAGGGTAAGTTTAAAGAGAAATATGATATGGTTGTTAGTGGGTGGCTGGAGCTACCTTTTTTAACTATAAAAATTAGATTTTAATAGTGAAAAAGGGGTTTTGAAAGGAATGAAGAATGGGAATTTAGAGTTTGGGAAAATGAAGATTAAAAGAGGGTAAATGAAATGAATGAGGGAAAAAATGAAGTCTTCTCATCATTACACCTTATCATCAATGGTTTCCTCTTTCCACTGAACTGAAAAATTCCAATTGATACCTTTGAAGTCCTTGACAGTTGGGATTTCCCTTCATTTTCTGGAAATAAATGACAACCATGGAATATTATTTCCAATGTACAAGATCTAAAAAGAATAATCAGTCACCTTGTGATACTATATATTATAGGATGCCAACAGATGCTCCAGCTGGGGATGGTAGTCTTATAGGTCAATTTGGGCACCATTCCCATTAACCTAGTTAACTGGGCATCATCTCCAGTACCAATGGTCAAGGGTCTATCATTCCCTAACATCTCATTTTCTATATGCCCTAAGACAGGAAACAACATAAATCAAACAAGACTTTCATCAAGCAAGGGTTTCCATGGTTTGAATCTTATTATTTAACATATGAGAGCTCACTAACATAGGCTCTAAGGGGCCTAAGTGCATTGCATATGCAGGTAGCCGCATTCAAGGCTGCTCTGTAGAGCACTTCCCGACATTCACAAGTGCATTGGTCACATTGGGAGAAAAATTATCATTGTTCCGGAATCTCCACTTGGCCAGTGTCTTCTAGAAGGGTTCACATGTGTCAAGCTTCGGATCCAAGTGTCCATTTGACATCTACATGACTGGAAACATGTCTTGCCTATTTTTGGAATGCTATTTACTACAAAACAACCTACATTTCATCTATAAATTGAACACAGATCTAATTGTTTGAAGAGGAAGAATTTGAGTAGAGAAATGCTGGATAATTTTCAATAGAGAGTTTGATTTGTGGAGCTGCTGCTAGAGAGATTTATGCAGTGATGAGACTTGGGAACTCTACTGGAAGGTCACTTCAAATCAGTCACTAGATTACAATTCTGGCCCAACTAACTGGTGACTCCACTGGGTAGAACTTCTCTTTTTTCTAGGTGTTTTTAGTCTCTAATTTGCTTTCTAAATCTACCCAGTAGTTGTTTCACATAAAGATTAGAATTTTTCATAGCTTAATTTCCAAAGTTAGTGAGCCAAATAGTAGCTTTTTCTTTGTTTACTTCGCCCAACGCACCCTTAGTCAGGGCACAGTGCTTTGCAGAGCACTGTCTCCCTTCCAAGCCTGTGTTGCAGAGCACTGTCTCCCCTTGGAGACTATGTTGGCTCATGAAAGGGACCGAATCCCCTTGAATCTGACTACGTACTTTGCTTCAGTTTTGTTTGCTGATTTGTTATGAAAATTTTGATGCTCAATTGACCAGTAACCCTATATATTTCTTCTCCTTTGATTGAAAATTTGTTCAATGTTGTTTTAAAAACGTTTTTCATTATCATTGACAAGTTGATTTCAAAGTACTTTTTATGGTCGCATTAAGAATCATCTGCTTTTGAAATAGGAAATTGTCGTAAAATCTTCATTTCATTGATAGGAGAAATTGTTGAAGTCCTCATTTTTCCTTCAAAAGAGAAACTGTTGTTTGTATTCTTCGTTTCTCGAAAGTAAAAAGCATTTTGATTATTAATCTAGTGCACCTAGTTTCTTTTCTGCATTCATAACATTAAATAAACTGAAAAGAAAAACTTGCATTTGCATGTAGAATTGTGTTTTTTTTGCAAAAGGAACATTAGGAAATCTGCATTTAGTTTGTGATTCATTGATTTTGTTTTTTCTCATTGATTTGTTTTCTCACAAATTATTTGCTCTCTTTCCAAAAAACTAGCGTTCTCTTACCTTAGTATGTAGGTTCTTCATTGAAAAAGCTGAAAGTGAAAGTTTGTTTATCATTCTTAGCTGAATTTTAGGAATTTTATATACATCATCGTGGTGAACTTGAAAGGAAAATTTTTAAGCAAGATCAACATAAAATAAATCTCAATTTACTTAACAATGCATTGGAACATTAACGATAACATTTAGAAGGTCTAGGCTAGAGATGTGTTCCGACATCATAAAACATAGTAGTTGTCATTAACTTGTTTGCGATACATTTTGAGTGTGATACCTCAATCCATGTACCTAAGTATATCATAGCTCGTCCACGTAATTTAGGGTACATCGGGTGGTGTTACAGTGCGATAAGTATAAAGGGGTTCTCTCACTGTTTGGTTTCGCATCAGAGAGCGCTAATACAGACTTGGGCCTCCACGTACCTTCGGGTATATTTGGGAGGAAAAATTTTAGGTGTTATCCATCCATAGTGAACCGAGTTGGCTGCCCTGAAATTTTGATACACCGAACACAACATTCAGGGAGATTGCCTTCCCGTACTTCTTGGTTCACCAGGAGGTATTCTGTAGTTCACAGGTTCTTGGTAAACCCTTTTGCCTAGAATTACCCTCTTTTTGTTTATTTGTTTTTGGATAAAATAAATCAGTAATCGCGGAAGAACACAATCTTACCCCTCATAATTCGTGTAGAATAGATTTAAAACCACCTTTACCACCGGAAGTTACTTCTGGTAGGCAAAGGCAATCACGATCTGCCAAATCAAGTATAATTCGTACCTCTGGCGAAACATCATCATTTAAGGTAGAGTTAGCTCAAATTGTTTCCACACATCCCGGTTCGTCTACTGTTGTTAAAATGAAGTATTCACAGCTACCTGTGGTCATGATCCATTCAATGGTTGATACCATACCTCCTTGACCCGAAGTTGTTCAATCACAAATTGATCCAGATCCTGTCTCTTCTTTGCCAGAAAATCTGAATCCTGAACAACCAGAATTTGTTCCTACCTTGTTCACTCCACAAATATCTGTAGCCATTGAAACTCCTATATCACACAGTCAACCGTCTGAAATATATTTTGGGCCTTGACGGTGAAGTTCTTCCTCCTAGTTTAATCATGATTGAAGAAATCCCACAACCTGATACACCTTTAATTCAAACCCACTTTGGGGGAGACCTTTAATTGTACCAGTCTTTTCCTCAATCATTTCCATCTGCTTTTGTTGATCCCATTTCCATTCAATCTCCCATTGATTTCAGAGAGTATAAATTGGGTCATACAACCATGCCTGAACCAACATCTTCAGTTGGTTCTGCTGTTCCAATTACGTCAGCTCCTACCCTCACCACTCTGGCGATGTTCACAACCTCACCAGAGTCATATTTTCACAGTGGTCCTTTGGTCCCAAGCTACAAATCATTGTCTAGCACTTTCTCCAATCAATATTCAAGACCATGGTCGTTACCAATGTCATCATCTGGTGTTTTAACTGGTAGTCGTATAGTTAGTACTGAATGACTTGAATCATTACATCCATCATTAGGGAAATATCAAGTTGGTCCTTATGGGTCAATTCCTTTAAGTACCATATCAACTGGACTCCCAACATTTGGGGAACAATATTTTCCGTCTTATTATCCTCCCTATGCTCGGGGCAACCTATGGTCACCCAATATGACAGTAATTAGTCACATTTTGGTCAAACTAATGTTGACATGAATGTTTGTCAATGGCAACCCACTCTACCTATCCAACCACAAACGGTTGTCCAATCGTATTAACCAATTCAACCTATTACACCTACTTCAATACCACTTGTTAATACATCTATACCCCTGTTACATAATCAAAATCTTTTACATCAACCTTATCAGGCGAGTTCTTCAACTCAATATCATCAAATGTTGGGTCCACAAAATCAAAAATCCTTTGGTCAATTTACAACAACCTGTATCAGGAATTATTTATTCACAAGCTGGTGTACCATTTTATGGGGTGTCACAAATGCAATCTGGTTATACATATCAACCGAATCCAACTTATACTAATTTGGGTTATAACATTGGTGGATAGAATCCTTGGCAGCCACAGGCGCAAATTCCTCAAACTTCATATCAACAAGTACCATACCCAGGTTTTGGTTAACAGAAATCTCAAGCGTTTGCCATGCAAAACGACCCCTATATGGGTTACTAGCATCAAATTCCATATGCTGGTGCTCAAAGACCTGTTGCCCAAGCAATTCCATCTTATCCTGGCTATGCTCAACCTGACCTTAATAGACAGTTGCCTTTTGTTGCAACCTTGGAATTACTAGATTTAAACCGGTTAACCAATGATCCTATCAATTATGATCCTTGGTGGTCGGTGATACCACTTAAATTACCCTCCGATATACCTAAATTCAATGGAAACCCTGGAGAATATCCATCAACTCATATCATGACTTATCATTTATGGTTTTCATCAAATTCCCTAAATGATGATTCTGTTAGATTACATCTTTTCTAGCGAACGCTCACAAGTTTGGCAGCTAAATGGTACATTGAATTACCTAGAGCTTCTTTCAACAATTTCACTACCTTGGCTACTGTCTTTTTGACCCATTTCTAGTTACTGATCAGATACGAAACTTTAACAGAAATCTTGACCAACTTCAAAAAGAGTAAGCTACTCACATTTCAGATCATATTCATGAGTGGCATCACCGTCGACGAATGGTTAAGACATTTTTTCCTGATCATCTCCTTGTTGAATGGTTCATAAAATCCCTCTTACCATCTATAACAGAAGATGTGGCTAAAGGTGGCGTCGTCACAAAAGAGCAAGTTATTTCTCGTGCCCAGTATTTAGACTTGATTTATACTTAGGCTGGCATGCTCTATGAGAAAATCCCAAATGCACCGCGATCTAATTTTAATGTTCCTCCTCAAATAAAGGACTCTCATGCCAGAGATGGCTTGATAGGCATTGAAAACACACACAACACTACTGCATCTGATCCTGCTCCTACTTTCAAAATTAATGGCGTCTCATTTGACAAAGGCAAAAGTGAAAAACATCAAGGAAGTAAGAAAAAGGGGAAATAAAAGAAAAAGAAAAATTATAACTTGCAGGAACGATCATCTGATCAAACATCAGGACCACGAAAACCTCGTTATCCATGCATAATCTGTAACGAGGAACATTTTTTTAGGGATTTTCCTCACTGTGCTGAAGTCTCAAAAATCATCAAGACTTCTCATGCATCAGCTGTGTTGATAGACCCATTTCCAAATCTAGACACAAATTTGGTTGCTACAGATCCAGCTCCTAGCTCCCAAGTGTTAATGTTATCCACTACAAAACCTTCACAAGATATTTTGGTGTCGACGCAGAATAAATACTATGGTAGTCTGGCCACTGATCAACCTACTACCTTGACAACGAATCCATCTAATGAATCAGTGCCACCTCCTGTTATTCCTGAATTGACAATTAAGCCACCTGTTGGGTCATAAAATGTATCTTTTGAACACCTAATTAGCCTACATTAATCATCAATCCGAGAGCATCTTTTTATCTCAAGAGTGTACTCTGTCTGAGGCTGCAATTGTCTAAGAGCAATGCTGTGAAGATGTAGTATAAAATATCAAATGCAGAAGTAACAAATGTTCGAAAAGAAACCTAATTACAATAACAAGAATGGAAATATTAAACTACTTCAATCTTGCAGAACATCGATCAGGGATG
Source organism: Pinus albicaulis (assembly GCA_034641835.2). NCBI lineage: Eukaryota > Viridiplantae > Streptophyta > Pinopsida > Pinales > Pinaceae > Pinus > Pinus albicaulis. The sequence goes on along the minus strand of CM076584.1, from coordinate 244,205,337 downwards.
CAGTAACAGTAACTCTTTCCCTTAGAAATCGATGCAAGATCACCAATTCTGGGGACCTGGAAGCAAAAGCCTCTATCCTCTACAGTTGGAAATCTTAAGGCAATTGAAACACAAGCAGGTTAAACGAAAGCAACTTAAAAGAAATGCAATCTAAAAAGGAATAGCAGGATGTAACTGTAACTCGTCTGTTTACCAATCAAAGACTATGAACAGAAACGAAACAACAATGTAAAATGAACAGCAATTACGATCCTAACATATTCAAGCCACTAGATTCCTATGCTTCAATTATGTCGACAGCTTCTCACCATGCAACAATCAATTACAACAAATTAGAAACTAATGCAACAACAACTCAAAGCAAATATAGGTCAGTAAAGCAACAGGAGAATTGAACAGTGACTCGTGCTTCTTGTAAAGAAATGAAACAACAATGACTCTGTATTTGATTCGATCAACAATAGATCAATCCTGTAATTAAAACAAACATTAAGCGCACTCCACACAACATAAGAAAAATTAAAATACAAACAGCGAAGTGATTCCACCAGAGCCGAGCCCTTAGCGCCAGTGAAATACTGCTGGGCTAATTCAGAACTGTAGAATGTAGATAAAACGCCTATCTTGTATTAAATCAACATAAAGTTTTACAAAAAGGTTTCTCTCAAAACAGAGAGTTAATAAAAAATTACATTACAGAGAAAATGTAAAGTCTTTCGACTAATTCCCAAATTCAACAACGATCGACCCCCTGTCATTAAAGGACACGGCTTTATATATCCAATCTCAACGGACCATCCAAGGAATGAGATGAGTTTTGAATAGCGATCCTCTATGTTTAGTCTTCATCATGTTTACTATGACTGAGGCTGAGCTATCCCCTGCCTTTTCTGGGGTATCCGTTCAGATCTCCTTGCCTTTGGCTGTATATCGTTCAACGCTGATGGAGTAGTAGTTAGACTATTCTCAGCCCCGCCTTTGGTACAGCTGTTCACCTCTTTGAATTCCTGTTTGTCAGTCAAAAAGTAACCTTTAGTCATCTTTTCGTGCTAGACATAAACCTTTCCAATTCTATTGTAATCCTTATGATAAATTACCTTTTCAAGGCAAACAGGAGTATATCTATGGTAAAAGAATGAGTAAATGCATAGTAATTTCATACCTCTTTCACTACCCAACATACCCCCCTGCTTAATCTTTTTCATGTCCTCATGAAAACTATAGTTCACATGGAGAGCAGTCAAAGAATAAGCCAGATAAGGTTTGTCATTGAGAGGCCTAAAACCATGTAGTGCAGCTAATTCCTCAAAAACATGTTCTGTCTGCCCTTCAGGGAGTTCATAAATAGCTTTGTATTCCAAAGCAGGGTACCATGCAATAGGGCTCCGGAACCTACATCCTAACCAATATGGCCCTTCTTTAAAAACAAGATGGCTATAGGAAATCAAACGATCTGCATCTAGCCCAAAATTTCTATAATTAAATGGTTCCCTATTTTGCACATTCTGATTCGAGGTTCTCCACCAGACCTTGGCTGCTACATAAGCTTGGTTTCTAGTGGATGAGAAACAGTCTGTTCCATTCAAAAATATTGATTTGTGGACAGGCCCCAGGGTTTGGGTAACGCCTTCCTTTGTCATCAGACTTTTCTGTCTAGCCCAAAATTGAAGTGGGTCCTGAGGTTCACTTCTGACCCACAGATCTAATTCATTTTCCTGCCTTTGAAAGGCATTATAGGCTTTGAGCCACTTTAATTGATTTACAGCAAAGGAAATGAATGCCTAAAACTGAACATCTCCAATAAAATGGCTAGGGTTTGATTCACTGTCATTTTCAAGTATTAGATTATGCAAGTAAAATTCACATAACAGGCGCTGTACTTTGATCCCATAAAGTTTGCAGCATGATACCAAGTCATCTATGGTTTTTAGCTCTATGTATTTCTCTGCCCTAACTACCTTGATATTTAATTGTAAATATCTTTCTAGTAAAAACAAAGCATATTTTTTGGTGGGGCACCTACAGGCTAAGACATCAGTATACAAGGAGCAGAGAAGGTTCATTAGATTGTAGGCTAGTTTTAGTTGGTTCATTACCTTATCTGCCTTTTCTTCTGCTTTCTGGCATTTTTCATGAGCCTCAGCTTCTGCTTCATGAATAACCTTCATTTTTTACTGCAATTCCTGATATTTCTTTCTTGGGACAGTATCTTACTCCAATATTTGCCTTTCTATTCGGGCCTGAGTCAATTCTTCTTGAAGTCTGACCAATGTCGGATCACTAAAAGTGTGATGACTGCTAGATTGCACATTTTCACTTAAAACAGGGCCTTCTGGAATAGCTTGTGTTGGAACAGCCGTTTGCTGCTCGACATCCTCATAGTTAGGCTCATGTATGGTTTCTTCTACTACTTGGGGGTTCTTATTAGCGGTCACCCTTCTCTTTTTCAAACTTCTTTTGATAGAAATGCTTCTTCTTTTGGGGGCTCACTTAGGCATCTGTTTGATTTTCATAATCCTAATGGTTTGCCTGAGCTTTTCTATCAGTTTATGAAGCTTTATTTGTTCCCTGCGAAGCTTCTCAACCTCATTTGTTTTCTTCCTCTTTCTTAATGGAACAACGACTTCTTCATTTGAACTTGTTTGCTCAACAGCGTTTTGATTTGTATCAACCATGCCTTCAGTTAAATCTTCTTGTTCTTCTCCTTGGGGCTCTTCTTCTACATTCATATGCCCTTGGCCCAATTCTCTTGGAATCATATTTTCAGTTAACTCTGCAGTCTCCTGGGGAGTTCTAGCTTCAGTGTTTTCTTTCTCCTGCTCACACCCCTCAGGAGAAGCAACCCTAGCTTCGCTAGGGTTTTCTATTTCATTTAATTTTTCTCCAGCTGTTTCTTTATCAATAGCAGAGTACTCTGGTAATTGATTAATATCTATATTTAGGTCAAAAGGGCTATGAGGTCGTGCATAATTACTCATATTGGCTAAAATCTGGGCCAATTGATCTTCCTGTAAAGGGCTTACGATAACATTTTCGGGCAGCTCTATTTCATCCTTGTTTCTGCTATGATTTTCCTCATCCTCCTCACAGGTGTGATAACTTCCTTTCTCTTCATCTGAATACCAAATTTCTCCTTCAACTTCTTCTTCCTCAGTGTTTCCTTCGATTCCATCTTCCTCATTCTCTCCTTCCTCTGCACTGGATTGTTTTTCACTACTGGTTTGGTGACTTATTTCCTCTTCGTCCGAGTAGCGAATTTATTCTTCCAGTCATTCTCCCTCATTAGTACAAGGCCTTACTCCCTCCAATTGTTCTTCCTCATCAGTACGAGGTCTTACTCCCTCCAATTGTGGAGGCTGTTCCTCGTCTGAGCTGTGCAATTCCAGGGGCTGGCTGATACTGCCCGAAAGTCTTTCCACCATCCTCCTACTTTGTTTCGATCGGAGGGACTGTCTATGAGTAGAAGGCTCAGCTATTGAGCCGTCCATCCTCTTCCTTTTTGGAGCGGGTAGAGCTAACCCTCCGTCAATGGAAAATATTAATTCCTCCCAACTAGTCTGTTGCTAGGCGAGGCTACGACTCACTATCAATTGTATTAGACAATGGTGGCTGACCACCATATCTGCATGCTAGGATTTTCTTATACCACGAGTAGTATCATGCAACAAATAATTTAAAAATGCAGGCAAATTAATGGTGCATTTCTGTTTTAATACAGCTAGTAGCTTAAGGTGGTGGGGTCTTACCACATCCTTTCTTCCATCGCACATTATGTAAGCCTACACAATCTTGGCCAACTCTGTCCATGGTTCTCCTAGTGACGCTGGCTGGACTCCTCTACCTTTGATGACTAACGTCTGTCCATCATCTTGAAAAAAAATTATGGCTTCTCGAATCCTAATCTTCTTCTGATTCTAGATAGTCCCTTGCACGGGAATGCCAGACACTTCTACAATTATCTCATCGGATACAACTATCTGCCTCCCTCTGCCATGGAGGATCCTTCCTGTAGGTTCAGTAAAAATTCAGTGGCCACTGCTTCATGGGGTTGCTGCATTCTCATGAAATATGCAATCCACCCCAGTCTTTCTAAAATTTCTCGTGCAACATCAGAGACGATCAACACTTGAGGTTCACTGTGAATTGGTCGTCCTCCCATCCCTGCACTCTATTAATTTCTCAACACACAGTAATCACAATGGAACAGCACAGCAGAGTTCGTTGAAAATTTGTTATTTCCTAAAATGCAGGGGTTTAGTTCATATACAAAAAAGGAATCTCGGGGTTTGATCTACATGCAGACATCCACGCCTCCCGAATGAGTGAAAGGTCGCCCTTGACCGTCAATTGAGAGGAGCAACTGTGGCATAGCAACCATACAACAGTAAAAAACAGGCGTAATTATGATACATTCAATCAAATTACAACAATTATTGAAATCAATGCGTGTGATGAATTGTTAATAAATAGAAAATCGTTTTGTAATGATTCAAATATGAGGAGAAGGGACAGCATAGGATAAACATAAGTATAATTGCGTTATTTACCACTCTGAATTAATATGATCAATTTGTAATGTTTTTCATGTATAATAGGTTCAGAGGTAAAGATAAGGGATTCATATTTTCTTTTGGCATTCAAATAAAGATATAGGAGAAGGGTTAAATATAATTATTGATGTGTATAAATGTGACTCCAATACCATCAGTAGAGCTCTATTGCCCACAAGTGTCCATAACCTTGACAGAGTTGCTTTCTTACCCATGGAACCATTGTCCCTTATTTATGCTGAGGAAGTTCTTTTTTTTCTTTTTATTGAATATCATGACGGAGGCCATTCTGCTGGCTTGGTAACCAGATAAACCACAATGCCGTTCATCGGAAAGAACTGAAAGGTGGGCAGGCCAGCTCGTGATGAGACCTCCTGTTCCAAGGACTTCTTGATTTTTTTCATTGTCTATTGGACCATTTCCCTGGTTTGGTGGCCATAATGGGAATGCCACTTCACTTCCTTCCTTATGATCACGGTAGGCTGGCTCTTGATGAGACCCCCTATCCTCCATCTGCAAAATCATTAAAATATGTAAATATTTTTCTTTTCATGCAGCACTTTTCCTCAATGATTCATAAGGGATGGATCAAAACTCCTTAAGAGTAGGTATGATGGAAGAAGTCTGAACATCTCAATAGAAAAACAATATGCCCTTATTCCTATAAATATCAAAGAAAATTATAGCATATGGGAAAGAACCAATCATGATAAAAATAATCGATCAGATTAATTCACTGGTAAAAATAGAAAAATTATGTTATTGATCATGCCCCTTTTCTTTTTCTTATCATTACTAGACAATTTCCTTAAAAAATGACAATTTCTTTTGATTTGTTGATTACAGTAAGCTTTAATTTGTATGCTTGTATAAATGATATATTTGCCTTTATAAAAGTAATAAAAAAAAAAATTCAAAAATGCTGGCTTAAAACAAAAACAATCCATTCAAAAAGTGATGTTTCTTTAAAAAGAACAGCAAAAACAATCTACGGAACTGTTGTTCCTTTCGAAAGGAACAACAAAAAATACTCTGCGGAAGTGTTGTTCCTTTGGAAAGGAACAACAAGAGCACTTCTGTGAAATTGTTGTGCAAAACTGTTGTTCCTTTCTAAAGGAACAATAGAAGTGTTGTTCCTTTAGAAAGGAACAACAAAACAAATGAAATAAATAGAAATTTTTTTCTCTTTTTTTCTTTAAAGAAACAGAATTTCTTAAAGAAAATGACAAATGAATAAAGCAATCTAAGGAACGAATTTTATAAAAGAACAATCAAAAAAAGGAAAAATGCTTTATGTACAGAATTTTGAAAAAAAGAAATGAATTAGCAAACTGGTGCCCAGGAGGATTTCTCCCCTTCAGCGAGAATTTCCATGGTAGTGTCTTCCTGTAACTGTTGGTAAAAGGATTCCCGGGTAAGTGGTTTATGATACAATCGCACTCGATGACCATTTACCTTAAAGGAATATCCAGATCTGTCAATGGTAGCTAAGGTAATAGTGCCATTATTATGCACTTTTTGTATTTGATAAGGTCCGAGCCATCGTGTCTGGAGTTTCCCTGGGAAATCCTGAAACCGAGAATCATATAGGAGTGCCCAGTCTCCTTCGTGGAAGATCTTCTCTTTGATATGGGTGTCATGCAATTTGGCTCTCTATTGCTGAATTAATGTTGTGTGATGAAGAGCAGAGAGCCTAATTTTTATCTAACTCATTAATTTGCTGTAGTCTTTTAGCCTGGGCTTCGTTCAAATTTAGACCTACCTCTTGAGCTGTTCTCAATGTTTGAATTTTGAATTCTATAGGAAAGACGTGTTCTTTCCCAAATACCAATTGATATGGTGAATATCCTGTAGTGGGTCTCCACGTTGTTCGATAGGCCCATAATGCTTTTGGCAGTTTGTAGGCCCAATCTTGTCTGTGAGAGGCAGCGGTTTTTGTTAATATAGGCTCAATTACTTTGTTCGTGCTCTCTACTTGGCCATTGGCCTGAGGGTGATATGGAGTTGTAATTCTGTGTTGAATGTGGTAATTTTGCAATGTTTCAGCTAATTTGTTACCCACGAATTGTGGTCCTCCATCTGTGATTATGTCCCTTGGGAGACCATAGCACACAAAAATTTGGAAAAGAAATTTTATCACAGAATCCTCTGTAGCGTTTTAAAATGCTTTTGCTTCGACCCATTTAGTGACATATTCGGTTGCAACTAAAATGTATGTTTTTTGGTTTGATGGGGGGCTAATAGGACCCACAAAGTCAATTGCCCAATGTTCAAATGGTTCAATCACTAGTTGGGGATTTAAAGTCATTTCATTAGACTGCCCAGGGTGACCTGCCCTTTGACAGCTATCACAGGCCTGCACGAATTTTTTAGCATCTTTAAAAATAGTAGGCCAATAATAGCATGTTCGTAAACTTTATGGGTAGTTCTACGATCTGCAAAATTTCCACCACACTGTCCGTCATGGCATGCCATCAAGATGTCAAATACCTCATCCTCCCTAACGCATCTCCTTATTTGCATATCTGCACCTGTATGAAATAGATAGCCTCCAATCCAGGAGAAGCGGGTACTACGATGTATTATTTGCTTATGTTCATTAAGGGATAGATGTTTAGGTAATTTACCTATTGCCAAATAGTTCGCTATATCAGCATACCATGGTGTTCTGATAGTAACAATGAAGAGATGTTCATCCAGAAAGTGGTCTTCAACTGCTTCTATATCTGTTGGCTTTGGCATTCTTGACAGGAAGTCACCTACAGGGTTCTCTTTCCCAGGTCGATCTCTGATTGTAATGTCAAATTCCTGCAATAAAATCAACCATCTTGTCACTCTTCCATTTGTAACAGGCTTATTTGCTAAAAATTTAGTGGCAGAGTGATCAATATATAGTACTACAGGATACCCAGTTATATAATGTCTAAATTTGTTTATAGCATGAGCTACAGCTAAAAATTCTATCTCAATCACAGTATAATTTAATTCAGCAAGGGATAGATTTTTGCTAATATAGTAAATTGCATATGGATTCTTGTCTTCCTCCTACCCAAGTACTGCTCCAATTGCTGTGTCTGAGGCATCAGATGAAATTTAAAATGACAAATTCCAATTTGGGCCCCTCAGCACTAGGGCTATTGAAACAAGCTTTTTCAGATCATTAAAGGCATTGTGACATTTATCTGTCCAAATGAAATCAACATTTCCAGTCAGTGCATATAAAGGTGCAGATATTCTAGAATAATGTTCTATAAATCTTCTATAGTAACCAGAAAATCCAAGAAAGCTACGTACCTCTATTTGTGTAGTGGGTGTGGGAATTAACAAGATTATTTGAATTTTAGCTGGGTCCACTTGAATTCCATCTACTGAAATATAATGCCCTAAGATAACTCCTTCGGTCACCATCGTAAGACATTTTTCGTGGCTTAGGCAAAGCCTGGTGTCAATACATATTTGCAATACCTTTTCTAGGTTTTTCAATGCAGGCTCAAAGTCATCCCCATTGGGTGTGAATTCATCCATATATACTTCGAGACCTTCATTTATTAAGTCTGCAAAAATGATGAGAATTGCCCTTTGGAATGTAGCAGGGGCATTGCATAGGCCAAAAGGTAGGACTCGGTAGGCAAATGTCCACCATGGACAGGTAAAAGTAGTTTTGTCCTAGTCTTCAGGGGCAATCTGGATTTGGTTGTACCCACTGAAGCCGTCAAGGAAAGGAAAGAATTTCTTTCCTGCCAATGTGTCTAATACCTGGTCAATGAAAGGAAGAGGAATTTGGTCTTTCTGTGTTGCTTTATTAAGTTCATGGTAATCTGCACATATCCTCCACTTTTCGTTCTTTTTTGGTACCACCACTAATGGAGAGACCCACTTGCTATCAGATATTGGGTAGATGAAATTAACATCTAATAGTTTTGTAATTCAACTTTCACAATATCTTTAAGGTGAGGATTAAGTCTCCTTTGAGGTTGGCGAATGGGTCTTGCATCTTTTTCAATATAAATGTGGTGGGTGTACAATTGAGGATCAATTCCTTTCATATCGGGGTAACCCCATGCAAAGGCTGCTTTGTATTTTTGTAATAATTGGACCAATTTCTCTTCTTGTTCAGCAGTGAGATTTTTATTAATATTTAAAGTTTTTCCTAGCTCAATTTCTACAACCTTGCTATTGCTCACAGAAGTAGTAGGTATTGTTTGATCAGGAATACCTTTGAAAGGATCTTCTTCTTCTTTATTATCGAATTCTGCTTTGATCATGTGACATTGCAAATGAGATCTGGTTTGTGATTTAGTAATAAAATTGTTAATGACATCATCCTCTATTTGATCTTTAAATTCAAGAGCATTTTCAATAGTTAGAGGTGATCTCATATTTTCCATAAGATATGATGCATGTGGTTTTCTTGTTTTGATTATTGATAAACTTGGCTGGGTTGGGGGATATAGAGCTAAATTCTTGACATAATTTCCCCTTGTAATTGTCATGTTGCCTTATCGACATCCAATATAAGCATCAGCAGTTGCCAACCAAAGTCTACCTAGGATTAACGGATGTCCATCTAGTCGATTCTTTGGATTGATAACCAGGAAGTCGGTGGGGTATTCCTAGGAATCTACAGATACCATCACATCTTGTAGTATGCCTTCTGGTTTGACTACTGATCGGTCAGCCAATTCCAACAAGGTTGTTGTTGGTTCAAGTGATGTAATGCCAAGTTTTTGATAGGTGGTGGTTGTTAAAATGTTGATTTCTGCCCCCAAATCAACTAAGGCATTTGGAAATAATTGGCAATTGATCTGTACTGTCACTATAGGATTTCCTGGATCTTCATATTTGATAGGTGTTTCCATTCCTGATAATAAGTCAGATAAGGTACCAACTATTTGGACAGTAGGATTGGTTTTTGTTCTCCTCTTTGGCTTCTTTATACATAATTCCTTAATTGTTTTTGCATATATAGGAATATCTTGAATATCTTGGAGGAGAGGGATTTTTATACACAATTTTTTAAATTCTCCCAGAAGATCAAAATTAGGTTGTTCTAATGGACGAGGTATCATTAATCTTTCTGGGAATGGTGGAGAGGAAGTTGTTACTTGTTGTTGGCTTCTTTGTTGATTTGGTTGTTGATTTTGTTGTTGAACTTCTTCCTCATTTTGTTTTGTTTGTTCTACATATAACGGATCTTCAATATGAGCATCATTGTTTCTCTCTATTTGTACTATACAACCAGACCTTAATTGAATATCATTGCACTCCCTCAGTTTAGTTTCTACTTCTGGGGGTTCCATTATTTGGACATACTGAACTGGCCTATTGTTTGGGTTTGGGTTGGGCTGGGCTGGGAGTTGCAGTCTTAAGTTAGTCTAGGGGTTTGGATAGGGAGCTGGTAGTGTAGGTTGAGAGAGAGGAATTGATCCAGCTGGATGATTTGGAGGTTTCTTCCAGTTTGGCTGCCAGGCTTGATTCTGAGAAGTCGAGGGGGACCATTGTGTAGGATAATTATTTTGCCAAAATTGTGGGTAGAAAGGAAAGTTAGGCCAATTTTTTTGGTTTGTTTGATTTGGCCAAGATGTGGGAGGAAATGATTGTTGAGAAAAATTAGGGAAAGGTGGTTGATTTTTCCACATCCCACTATATTGTTGAGCATTATATTGAGAAGGCTGAAAAGAAAATGGATCATTTGGCATACCTAATTGTCGCGGTTGCCATTGTCGGCGCTAATTCAGCAGGCATACCACTTCTAATTCTTCTTCTGCCTCCTTATAAACTGCTTTTAGGCCAGGAAGCGGAGGAAATCCCTCTGTAGTGTGATCTTTTGTGCAAATGGCACAGACTTTAATCACATCCAACGGGAATTCTTTGTGGCTGTGCTTCTTTCTACATCTGGGACAGAATATTGCCAAGTTTTGCTCTGCTTTTGCCTGTTTCTATTTGGCTTGCATAATATCGAACTGTGTTGTCAGAGTCCCAAGTATGTCTATCTTAAAGTCTTCTAGCAGGTTTCCAATATCTGCACGAGTCACACCTTCATTAGAGGTCTTATTTTCCCTTGTAATTATATCACGTTCTGCTAATTTCAACCTTGTATTTCCCCTTGAACTCCTGATACACAAATCAATGATATTAGGATAACTTTCCTGATATATATCACATTTTCCCATAATATTCAGTGTTTCAACCCATTGATCTTTCATTCCCCTAATTAATGTGGTTTTCAGAACATTATCAGGTAAGGGTAAGGATGCATAAGCGGATCTTTGAAGATTATATTGGAACCGTTCCACATATTCTTCCAAGGTTTCAGTTGGTTTTGTTGTCATTTGGAATATTTCATCTTTTAATTCTCGAGACCTATAATAATCTTGATACTTCTTTAAAAATGCAACCTTCATATGATCCCAATCAGTTATGAAACCCCCACCTAATCCCATAAACCATCGTAAGGCTGCCCCTTTTAATGTAGAAGCAAATAGTTTTAGTTTTTGGGCATCAATGGTGTAATCATATCCCCTACACAGCACATCAAATTTGAATAAAAAATCATCTGGATCCTCTGATGTTAAGCCATGAAATGTGGGAATATGTTGAAGGTAAATAGCTTTCATAGGTGCGTTGACTGCAGTATCCACTATAGGATATTTCAGCGTAGAGGTCTACTGGTTCTGATTTTGGTTTTGAGCCATTTGATCAAAGATATGCCAATACCCCTCTGGGATTTCCAAGGAATTTCTAGGTTGACAAGCAGGGGCAGGAATAGCTTTGACAACACTCCCTTTGTCTGGGATAATAAGTATTCCCTATTGACCTACTGTTTGAGGTGATTCAGGACCTTGGTTCTGAATAAGTTGAAAAACACTTCCCTTATCTGGGCTGCTTATTGTTTGGGTAATTCTAATAGGAGACTTTGAATCTCTGGTTTCTCCTGTTTCCCCTTCTCCTTCTCGGAGATTGCTCGAGTTCCCTTCTTGAAGGAAACTTATGCAAGGATTCTCAATTTCTTGGGAATCTTGCTCAATTCCCTCTGTTTGACTGTGTATCTCAGCTAAGGCTTCAGATGGTGACTCTGTAGCCTAAAGGGAACTAGTAGGCTGTCTAGAAGTAGTTCTTTTAAATCCTACTGATGGTTGAGATTCAGTTCTTTTAAGGATTTCATTTATAAAGGTTGTGCGCCCAAGGGTCACTGGTCCCTTAGGTTTTTCAGTTTTAGGAGGAATTTTGTTTCTCTTAGTTGATTTATTAATTCAAAGAAACAAACCTTCATTCCTACCTAGAAAAAGAAGCTTACCTACTTTTGCTGTGAAGCGGGCTGCGAGAAAGTGTGTTTCTTGCCCAGTGTGCAGGTTCTTACCTTCCGTCTTTAATACCCAATTCTCCACAAGCAAAAGAAAATCAACTGTGCATTACTCCTTAAAAATGGCATACACTCTCCCCAGAAACGGCGCTAAAATGTTGGGTCATAAAAAGGTATCTTTTGAACACCTAATTAGCCTGCATTAATCATCAATCTGGGAGCATCTTTTTATCTCAAGAGTGTACTCTGTCTAATGCTGCAATTGTCTAAGAGCAATGCTGTGAAGATGTAGTATAAAATATCAAATGTAGAAGTAAAAAATGTTCGAAAAGAAACCTAATTACAGTAACAAGAATGGAAAGATTAAACTACTTCAATCTTGCAGAACATCGATCAGGGTTGCAGTAACAGTAACTCTTTCCCTTATAAATCGATGCAAGATCACCAATTCTGGGGACTTGGAAGAAAAAGCCTCTATCCTCTACAGTTGGAAATCTTAAAGCAATTGAAACAAAAGCAGGTTAAACAAAAGAAACTTAAAAGAAACACAATATGAAAAGGAACAGTAGCATGTAACTGTAACTCGTCTGTTTACCAATCAAAGACTATGAACAGAAACGGAACAACAATGTAAAATGAACATCAATTACGATCCTAACATATTCAAGCCACTAGATTCCTATGCTTCAATTCTGTCGATAACTTCTCACCATGCAACAATCAATTACAACAAATTAGAAACTAATGGAACAACAACTCAAAGTAGATACAGGTCAGTAAAGCAACAGGAGAATCGAACAGTGAATCGTGTTTCTTGTGAGGAAATGAAACAACAATGACTCTGTATTTGATCTGATCAACAATAGGTAAATCCTGTAATTAAAACAAACATTAAGCGCACTCCACACAACATAAGCAAAGATTAAAATACAAACAACGAAGTGATTCCACCAGAGTCGAGCCCTTAGCGCCAGTGAAATACTGCTGGGCTAATTCAGAACTCTAGAATGTAGATAAAACGTGTGTCTTGTATTAAATCAACATAAAGTTTTACAGAAAGGTTTCTCTCAAAACAGAGAGTTAATAAAACATTACATTACAGAGAAAATGTAAAGTCTTTTGACCAATTCCCAAATTCAACAACGATCAACTCCCTGTCATTAAAGGACATGGCTTTATATATCCAATCTCGACAGACCATCCAAGGAATGAGATGAGTTTTGAACAGCGATCCCTCAGGATCAAAAGATCCTGAGGGATTCACTCCTCTGCTTTTAGTCTTCATTCTGTTTACTTTGTCTGAGGCCGAGCTGTCCCATGCCTTTTCTAGGCTATCCATTCAGATCTCCTTGCCTTTGGCTGGATATGGTTCAACGCTGATGGAGCAATAGTTAGACTATTCTCATCCCCACCTTTGGTACAACTGTTCACCTCTTCGAATTCCTGTTTGTTAGTCAAAAAGTAACCTTTAGTCATATTTTCGTGCTAAACATAAACCTTTCCAATTCTATTGTAATCCTTATGATAAATTACCTTTTCAAGGCAAACAGGAGTATATCTATGGTAAAAGAATGAGTAAATGCATAGTAATTTAATACCTCTTTCACTGCCCAACACCACCGAAGGGAGTAATTCATAAATCAACATATAATCCTCGAGCAAGATCTGCACAAAATTATAATATAGTTGAAGATTTGGCTCAATCCCCTTCAGCTATGTCTGCTCTTGAGGTATTACAAAATTGTCCCTCCCAGAAGCAGGCTTTATTGTCAGCCATTGGTGGAATTTATCCGACTGATTATAATCTTGTCGTCTTTAATCATACGGGCTATGTGCCACACCTACCAGCAGAATTGGCATTCTCCATCCAAGTAAATGTTCTCAATCACCTTGTTCATCGCACTATTATTGATGAGGGAGCATCTACGTGCATTATGTCTCTAAACTGTTGGAAGTCACTTGGCTCACCGCTATTATCAAAATCATCAACGACATTGAAGGCTTTTGATGGAAGAACATATAAACCTTGTGGTATTATCAATAACCCGCAAGTTGAATTAGGGGGCAAAACAGTAAGTATTGATGTTGAGGTTGTTGACGGACCCCTTGACTATAATATTTTACTCGGAATACCATGGGTATATGCAATGACTGCTATTGTTTCTACATATTTTATAATGGTTTCCTTTCCTCATAAAGGTACTATTACAGTCATTAATAAATTATCCTTTTTTGCCTCCGCTTCGCAGGTAACTAGAAGCGTTCCGTATATTCACTTACCCCAACTAGAAATCCAGAACATTGGTGTAGGACTCTTAAAGGATTCCACTCTTATGGGAACCTTTGCATTACCACCACCCACAACGTCAGCAGAAATTGCAAGCATAGAGAGCTGCTACATGATCTCTTCCACTCTATCTGGCTTAAGGCAGAGTACGGGTGTTTCTGATATTTCTATGTTGGCTGATATTTTACCGCTCAACCCCATTGAGATACAATAGCAATCAATCTATTCGGCTTGAGCGAAAAATCTGAAATCAGTGTCACTGAGTGTATGGGTTGATCGTTCATTAGATTTTGGTACTCCATCTAATCCATTTTCAGGGAAAATTTTAGGGATGGAAAATTAGCTTGAAGTTTAAAAAATTGGCGAATCTCACTAGTCCCTAATATGAAAACTATAAAATGTTTATGGATGTATTTGTAAAATTATTCAAATTTATAATAATTTTATATATACTCTCTATATTATGTTGGCGATTTTTAAGGTAAAATAATTTTATATTGTAAAATTTGGGCGAATCATTTTTATAAAAAATGGAAATTGGCGAATATTTGTCTTGGAAAAATCATGGAAAATTAGCCCACCTATGAATATTAGCCCCTAAAATTTTCCATGTCCATTTTCCTCAAAAATTTTGACAAATGAAAATATTTTGGAAGCTATGATGGCAAAAGGAGAACCATGGGAATATTATCATCATCATTCCCATCTTCGAGATTATGAAGAAAATAATCTTAGTGAACTATATCACCCATCCATTCACAATTTATTTTCGAATTCTTTTCTGATTAATGCAGTTGAATCTGAGCGAAATTTATCAAATATTGAAGAAACGATTACTATCAATATTTCAGCTAAACCTGGAATTGTAGAAATTATTCATGTCAGTGTATCTTTTTCTCCATCAGAACTTGATTCATATCACTCTCTTTTTCATGAATTTTGTGACGTATTCGCTTGGTCTTACGAAGAAATGCCAGGCATAGATACTAGTATAGTTGAACACACTATTAATATGTATCCTGATGTCAAACCGGTGTGTCAACGGCTTCAACCTGTTCATCCGAAGAAAGCTGCTGCCATTAAAGCAGAAGTTGAAAAAATTTTGCTTGCTGGTTTCATTTACCCTGTTCTGCTAACTGAGTGGGTTTCCAATATCGTTGCTATTATGAAAAAACAAGGAACCATTAGAGTGTGTGTCGATTATCGGGATGTTAATCATGCTTGTCCAAATGACAACTATCCTACTCCCTTTATTGACCAGATCATTGACGATTGTGCTGGATGTGAAATATTTTTGTTCATGGATGGATTTTCCGGCTACAATCAAATCAATATCTGCCCAGATGACCAACATAAGGCAACATTCATCTGTCCCTGGGGCATATTCGCATATAGGAAACTTCCTTTTGGTTTAAAGAACGCTGGGGAAACTTTTCAAAGAGCAATGGACTATGCTTTCAACAACATCAAGCACAATGTTCAACCATATCTAGATGATTTACCAGTGCATTCACGAAAACAGACTGATCACCTGATACATTTGAGAGCCATTTTCTTACGTTGCCGACACTACAAGATACGCCTCAATCTGCACAAATGTGTGTTTTGTGTTGGTTCTTTTTGATTTCTCGGATTCGTAGTCTCAAAAGAAGGAATTTGAATAGACCCACTGAAGGTACATGCCATTCTTGATTTTCCTGCACCATCAAACTTACTTCAGATACAAAAACTTCAAGGAAAGGCTAACTTCCTAAGAAGGTTCATTCCAAACTACGCCGAAATGGCTAAAAGATTTACTCGATTACTGAAAAAGGGGGTTCCTTTCCATTGGGACCAAGTTGCGCAAGCTTCTTTTGATGTTGTCAAGGACCATCTTGTCCGAGCGTCATTAATGTATCCTCCAAATTATCAAAACGATTATTTCCTATATATCACCACGACTGAAACGACCATCACTATGGTTTTGGTCCAAGTAGAAGAAGGAGTTGAACATCCGATCTATTATTTGAGTCGTAATCTCAATGATATGGAAGTTAAGTACTCGTACGTAGAAAAGCTTGCCTTAGTAGTTGTTCAAGCTATCCAAAGATTTTGCCATTATATCCTACTCTGAAAAACAACAATAGTTTCGGATTGCAACCCCATGACTTACATCTTATCACATCAATTTCTAGGGGGAAAATATTCAAAATGGATTTTCATTTTGTAGGAATTTGATTTGGAATTCATCAAATCCAAGTCAAAGAAGTCTTTAGTTTTGGCTGAGCTTCTCTGTGACCTTCCCTGTGATAGTACTGCAACTACGTCAGAACCATCTATCCCAGACAAGTCTTTGTTTCTGATCGGATCATCTGATCCCTGGTATGGATATTTCATCATTTATCTCCAAAGCCAAACTTTTTGACCTAATAACTCTTGCTCTGAACATCGACGTATTTGATACCAAGCCAAATATTATCTGATCGTCGGCGATACACTTTATCGTCATGGTGTCGATACCATTTTAAGAAGGTGCCTCACCCATGAGGAGGCTGAAAACGTATTAAATGATTGCCATGTTGGGGCTTGTGGTGGACATTTATCTGGTTATGCTACCATGTAGAAGATACTCCGCGCCGATTACTTTTGGCCTACTATTTTTTGAGATTTTATCCTCGCAGTTTGAAGTTGTCATGCATGCCAGATTTAGGACCATAAAATCCACAAACTGCTAGTGCCAATTCATCTTGTTGTCTCTGCTATACCATTTACAAAATGGGGTATCAATTTCATGACCTGTAACCCTCCTTCGTCCGGGGGGCATGGTTATATTATTGTTGCAGTCGACTATTTTACCAAATGGGCTGAAGCGATGCCTACATTCAATAACACAGGACAAACAGCTGCATTGTTTTTCTTCAATCACATCATTGCATGGTTTGGGGTCCCACAGGCTATAGTTACAGATCATGGGAAGAATTTTCACAACCATATGATGTCTGAATTGACAACCAAGTTAGGATTGTCACATGATAATTCTACTCCTTATTATCCACAATCAAATGGACAATTTGAGGCTATTAAAAAAATTCTTAAACGAATTCTTCAATGAATGATAGGAGTCTGTAAAAGGAACTGGCACTTGATCCTGTACTCCACCTTGTGGGCGTATCGAACCTCGGTGAGAAACGCGACCAGATTCATTCCTTTTCAATTGGTGTATGGTCTGGAAGATATCTTACTAATCCAATGTGAAATATCATCGTTAAAACTCAGGATAGACTTGTTACTTGACACCTCAGAAGAAGAAGTGTGTCTCCTTAACGTCATCCATCTAGATGAAATGTGTCATGAAGCCCAATCGGCCAACAAAGCACATAAGAGATGTATAAAGGCGCAATACGACAAAAATGTCTAGCCTCGCATCTTCTCATAGGGCGACTTGGTCCTTCTTTATGACCAAGAAGCTAATGTAATAGGTACAAGGAAATTCGAGCCAGTATGGCATGGCCCATGTATTGTCAAAAGAGTTCTTGCTAAGGGTGCCTACAAGTTAGTTGATTGCAACCTAGAAATGGGTTGTATTTGAAACATTACTATGCTTAATCATGAGCGTAGTAATTTTTGTATTATATTGTTTATATGTTGTTGATTTGCATTCACTATCTTAATTTATTTTTTAGATTTTTCTTGACGTTAGTAATCTGCTTTACATTTCATCGCAGATGATTGAATCTTCGGAACTATTTGTTGGATATGCTAATGGTGCTAGCTGTAGTATGCAAAGTATATCCTCTGCAGCGTGGGCCATTTTCGCTCCGAACGACGAGTTAGTGAGTTTTCAAGCGATTTGTATTGGTAGATCAATGAATAATATCGCTGAGTATAGCGCGTTGATCGAACTTATCTTTGATGCCATTTCATTTGGTATTAACCGCATAATCATAAGGTTAGACTCACAACTTGTGGTACTACAACTTACTAGTATTTATACTATTAGAAATCCGACACTTCTTAGATTGTTCCTAAGAGTTTGACTTTTGGAGAGACATTTTGATTTCATTCAATATCAACACATTTCCAGAAATCTAAACACTTTAACTGATTCATTATCTAATCAATTTTTAGACATACATTTACGACATAGGTAAAGAAAACATTCACATCATTGAATTGGATTGCGCATTAAACATAGGAAAAACTCTGAAAACATATAGATAGATAGTTATAGGTTTTTTACAAAATTTGTGCCCAAGACACATTGGTCATCTAACCTCAAAATGTATGCAAAAAGTCATAAGTAAACTAGTGGTGCTCATGGTAGCACGCTATAGATCTAGCAATCCTACAGAGCAACCACATCCAACGGTTAGGAACCCCAATTGTGTGTCATTACAATCGCATGGGAAGTTCCTCGATCTGGCAATCTGAAATCTCGAAGATCAACCCCTCTATGTGTTGCTAGAGCTCAGCAAGAGTCTCAGCCATATCAAGGTCCTGAAGGACTTCTCCCCCGACAGCCCTCTCTGCTGGCGCATCTACTTCGTGCTCTGGTTCCTCTACTGGTTGAATGCGATCAATATCTGCATTACATTAAACATTTAGTTTAGTCTTTGAAATTAATCAAAACACAAAAAAAATTGTATAAACCTTATAAAAATAAAAAAACCTGGTCAAATAATTCTTACCTATTGCACCCCACTGAGCACCTTCTAGTAAAACTAGATCTGGATCTCCTCGGAAGTCGACGCCTGTGTATGCATACTCATCGATGGCAACGATCTGTCACCGGAATCAGGCAAAGAATTTAGTCGAGAACACAATGGTCGATTGGCCTGCATGCTGACCCATGAGTTCTACCCATCTCTGCATTAGAGGATCTCTAGGACTAGATATATCCAATGTTACATGTTGTGGTTGCATCAGTGGAATTTGTTCCAAAGCGAAGGAGATAAGAATAGAACCATAACTGAAATTTTTCTTCCTTCCTCCCTTTTCTTTATTCAGTTATTCCTTTATCTAAGATAGAACAGATTTAGACCAATTGAATACTGTTGGCTCTAAACACTCTAGCGCATACTGCATATATGATCTGTTCGCTACATGGAGTGTAACGGTACCAGCTAGTTTAGCGATCATGAATAGGATGGTTCTCAAAGGAAAATCCTTGACATCATAGATGTTTATTTTTCCATATTTGCTAGGTTCTGACCCCAGATAGCAATACTGTATAACATAACTCCTCACTATTTCTCCTCCAACGGTAGATCCTGTGAGTGAAATGGGCAAACCTCTCCTCGACAAACCTATGAGAAAATCCACATCCTCAATCGTTATGGAAAACACTTGATTTTTTTATGTGAAATTCATCTATCGCCGGATCCCATGCTCGAACAAGGAATTCTAGGAGTTCTATTTGTTGCCTCATTCCTGACAATTTGAAGTACTTAACCAGCCCACAATCTCTTAAAGCTCTTACAGTACCTGGATCATTCAAGGCAATCATATCGTGTTCTTCATGTTATCTTTCTCTCCATTTAATCGTCATTATAATCCAATGGAATCCTGAAAATCAACCATAAGATCCATTAGATACCATTCATTGCAAAAAACTAGACAAATTTTGGACACAGCATGAAAACCAAAAACTTCAACTGTGCCCAACGCACTCCCTGGGCTGAGACAGTGCATTGCACATGTAGGTACACTTCACTGTACCTGCTATGCAATGCATGTTTCGACATTTAGGGGTGTGTTGCCCTCAATTTGGGTAGAATTTACCCAAGGGGCCTCAAAAACCTAAAAAATGCAAGGAATGGTAATCATAATGAATACTAAAAGAAAGAGGAGGTTCATGCTACTAACCTGGATCAAACGATGATGAAATCTATCCACAGAAATGACCGCAATCGATGACTGAAGTTCGGGGGAAAAATTAGGTTCAGAGCTCCAAAATACAAATGGTAACTATGGAATGGTAAAAATGAAAAGTGAAACTGCTTTATATAGTCATTTAATTACTTGCAAGATAAATTTATTGCTCTGAATATGGTTTTATTATGTTTTTTTATCATGAAATAGGTATTTTTAATCCATTTCATGTTGTTTTGAACAGGAAATACAACTGATGAACAGGTTAGTTGTGTATATTTATTTCAAGAAAAACTTGACCACAAAGCATGCTTTTTCTCCTTATTTTTCAAGCTTTGTTAAAAACGAAAAAGGATTTGAAGCACACTTTTATCTCTTTTTCGAGCTTCGATAACAGTGAAAAAGGAACCCCTGGAGTCTTCTTTTAGCTCTTTTTAGACTCTGATAATGTGAAAAGATTGCCGAGCACTTGTCATTTCGAGCTCGTTAAAGTAAATGAATTTATATCTACTCAGTGTAAGTTTAACCCTTTTCCGAACTGAGATAGATTATTTACGAAAAAGGAATACCTTGGTTAAACATGACCAAAGAGGTTCTTTCAGATATTATATTACACTTTTTCGGATCTGAGAGGCAAATTTATGAAAAATTAATTTTGGAGTCCTCTTTCGTCCTCTTTTTCAGACTCTCTAAACATGAAAAAGGACCGAGCTATCACTGTCGTTAAGCTCGTTAAAACATAAAATAGCGATGGGTTTGTCAATCATGGCAAGAATCGAGTTTCATTCATCGCTAGACTCATTAAATTATTAAATAGCGATACTTTATTCGCCCGAAGGGTTGAATTATAGATCAAGAAAATGTTATCCTCCTCAATCTTGTCAAAAAATAAAGAGGTACTGGTCGACAAATGACTGGAGAAAATTTGAGAAAAGCAAGTAAAGTTTCTTTTTGGTAGCAAGTCGCTCTTGAACATGACACTTCTTTCACTCCATGTCCATGATTGTTTAGGTTGGGTAATCATCTTGATGGTTCATTCACACCTAGGGTTCATCATACCTTCACTTCGGTTTTGGTTCAATGCTTCCAACTCATCACAGTGTCACCGATATGTTCAAGAGAAGTCATCCAGTGATTAAGAACTCATCCTTCTGTAATACTCATAAACCTTCATTTTCATGACCGTCATCCCTAAAAATTACTATATCAAGTCATACCCTCGTCTCCGAAATCAATAAGGTAACTTTCTATCGACAACAAATCGATTTCCAGGAAGTTCACTTAGAAACATCAGATTCCAGTACCATGAGGCTTATTAGAGCATCGACAAGATCCTCGCTTCCAGACTTTTGACCGAAAGATTTTGTTTGGAGTTCGACATCAAATCATCTATTCACGCCTTATGAAATGTACTGTATTACCTTGAGGGCCATTGATATTGTTAGCCTCCTATATCAATAGGTTTCATATTTCATGATTGTCTTGATGGAAGTATGGAATATGTTCAAACCTTCTTACTTGAGCAAAGTTGTTCCATATTCTTGAAAACCAAAAAAAATCAAAAAATTTAAAAAATGTAAAGAGGGTATACCCTAAAAGAAAGATCAAAGGGTAAAAAGAATAAAAATGGTCAAAAAGAGAAAAAAATGAACCCCAAGCAAAAAATAGACCAAGGAAAGTGTGCAAATCCAAATGCCACTACTTTTTACTCTGTTGTAATAAATCAATTGTGTGCAGCTTGAGAAATTTTTGCCACAATTCATGAATAAGTCAAACTGTTTAAACTTGACTTACTCATATTTCAATTTCATGTTATAGATTAGAGAATAAATATCTAGCCAAACAGTTTAATCTTGGCAGATAAGTAGCTAGGTAGAGTGAATAAAAGGTGCTCAACAGTTTAATCTGATCCCTTGGATGTAATAAGGGTAGAAATAGATAGATTCATCATGTAAAAAGAAAAGATTGATCAGGGTTTGCAAGTCTAAATGCACCCTAATAAAGAAGAAAAAATGGTAGTGTTAAGTAGATAGGGTAGGTAGATGGTGCTGCAAAGTGTTATCTGATGAATGGTGCTGCTACATGTTGGTTAATCATTTACTTTCATCACAAGTACTAAAGCAGGAAATACACTAGAAAATCACAGCAAGCAAAGTCAAATTCATTAACCTCCCTCATCATTTTTCCCCCCTCAAGAGTTTTACTAATTTCCCCAAAAAATTACTAAGGTATTTGGAGATCAAAAGGGCTCAAGGCATTTCCTTGACTTCTGGAGGGACCGGACCCTCGGCCTAATGATCAAAAAGACCTAAGCACTTGAAATAATTCATCATTGTTATCTTCCATCTTTAACTTTTTCCTAAGTAAAATCCTATTTTACTTAGGAAACTGATGCAAAATTCCATAAAAATTCCTCAAAATAATTTGTTATTCTAAGTTTAAGTGTTGAAGATAAAATGTTGCAATTTACTTCACAAGTTATCACTTTCTTAGATGTACAAAGATGTTTTGATTTTCCTTGTCCTTTGCCATATTAACATTTAATTCTACTATATTAAATCCCTAGTGAAATCCCTTTCCCTAAGTATATAACTCCCTTTTCTATAAATATCCCCAAAACCCATTTATTATAATGTTTACCAAAGTATATATTCCCGCACATTGGAAATAAGCACCCCGCTTTATAAGCCCTTTGGTTAAAACTATAGCATTATACATAAATCCCGCCCCTATGATGAATTAATTGTATTAATTCATTCATCATATAATAAAAATATATACAAAAACTTTGGACATACGACAATTATGTTTAATACCAAAACATATCAATAAAATTTGCGAAAAGTCTTGTGCCACCGTGGTCTGTCCACGTGGCATTCCACCTAGCCCACTCCGCCGCAACCCATTTCATTATATACCTGGGATTAATTAGTCATTCGGACTAATTAACAACCTTCTCCGCCTATTAACATTTCCCCGGGGTGATTAGATTATGCATTAAAAACCTTTTAAAACCCGACGGGCCCACCTATCAACCCTCCGCATGTTCCCCATCCCTTCAACCGTTGGATCGCTCATTCGTTGATCAACGGTTATTGTTAATCCCGCTGCCCATCCCTTGCCAGCATGTTAACCAGCGGGGGATGGGCGGTTTTTGAAAAGTCAGACTTCCACGTGGCAACTGCTCTGTGGAATTGCTCCCCCCGTGATTAATACCGCCCTCAACCAAAAGCGGTGCGGGCACTTCCCGCTTACCACTTACCGCTTGACGCTGCACACGTCATCCCATACTACCATGACGTCACATCTCGAAAAAAACAAAAAACCTTTTAACTTGTGAATAAGCCATTTTTTCGTGTTTTTTTAGTTATTTTCATTATTCTGAGAAGAACGTTGCTCCCGCTGCGATTTTCGGAATTACCGTGATTGACCATTTCGCCTGTACTGGCCGCGGCCGTACAAGAACGTCCCTGCCATTGCTCATTACCTGTCAAAGAACCAGTTTCCGTCTAAAAACAGGTATTTATCATTTTACGCCCCGACTGCACGTAAAACTCAGTTTCCTTTGTTTTTTTCGCTAAAAAGTGGTTAAAAATCATCGCTGAGTTCTCCTTGAAGATTTTGAACCCGTGAAATTGCCCCCCAAACCTGCAAATTGTTCCAATTTCCTCCGTTTCAGATATCCCGTCCGGTCTGTAAGAAAAACGAAAACCTCCATTTTGAATCCACAAGAACCAAAATGGAGATCCCAGCAGCTCTAAATATCACTCCATTGAATGCTCCTCATCGGGAATTGGACTATCTACCTCTGATAGATGAAGATTTTCAAATAAAAGACCTGGGTTTCGATGAAAGTCCCCGATTGAGCTTCTGTCGCTGCAGAGACGAATTTTCAAAAGGGCAAGACCTTATAGGGTTATGGGAATCCAATCTCCCAAGGTATCTTATTCCTTTAGTCCACATTTTCCCTGGAATCATTCATTACTGTCATGCAAACTATGATCCTGCACAGAGAGCTGTCTTAACTTCTGATCAAAGTGTTCTATTTCCTATCACACCTCAGGCTATCAATGCTATGTTACACTTTGAGCCAGAGCAAGAATTAGCACCATTATCCATGGAGGGATTGATTGAGAAAACCAGACAGTTAACCCCAGAGAAATTAAAGTCCATGTGTCAGTATTTCATGCTACCTGAGCATCATCCAAAAGGGGCTCCCCCCTATGGTTTTTACTATTTCAATACATTGGGAAGGCTAGTTGTAAACATAATATCCTTTGTCTTAGGATTCAATACCAGTGAGTATGTAGACGAGATAACTTTGGCTTTGCTATCCATCTTTACCCCTGGGCAGCCTCCTGAGATTAAGTATGATTATGCTTCCTTCATTGCCAACAAAATCCATGATCAATTTTTAAGGCTAGATACTGAAAAGGTTTTTAAGTACTCCTCAGTTATCTATCATCTCATGATCTATTATCAGTCAGACAGGTTCCCTTTCCCTGTTCAGAAACTTGATGCTAAGGGAAATCCCAGGTCTGTCATTTTTTGGTCCCCCATCATTCATTCTTCCTCTAATTCCCCCTACTCCTATTCAGAATTCATTGATGAGTTTGTACATCCTGCTACAACTTTGTTAACAGGGATTTCTCCCCCCAGACTCAGTACTGAAATTAGAAAGACCTTGCAATTGTCAAAGAGTTATAAAGTTGGGGATTGGTACTTGTACCAAAACCATACAGTCATTAGGATTTATGGATGTGAATTACGTCCATTCAAGTTACCCAGATATGTACCAATGAGAATTTTTGCTTTGGAATACTTTAGACAGATGAATAATTCGGATGTGATCCATTTCTGCAATGTAAAGAAGAAAGCACAGTTAAGGATCAAAAGCCAGTTAGGTCCTTTCATTTGCAATTCTAGGGAAGCTGAGAGAGAAGCAGAACTTCTATTAGAGAGAAAGTTCCAGACATCTTTCCGTTGGATCCCTTATGATCCCTTTGGTTTCATTTGTGAAAAGAGATTAAAAAACAAATCATCTCCCTATGTACATCACAGGATTCCTGATTTAGGACAGTATGCAAATCAAGATGAATGGGTTAAAGGAACACTTGTTGAAGAGGAAAGTGGAGCTGACAAATTGAATAAACTTATGAAAGATGTTGAGAAGAATTTTGACCTAGAAACATATGATCAAATGCAGGTACCCTACATTGGCACATCTTCAGCAACCACTCTACAGCAAGCATTACAGGAAAACAGTCCATCAGTAGCAGCAGAACCCAAGGGTAAAGGAAAAGAACCTGTAGTTCAGGTTATTGAAACCTTGGTCATGGCAGAAAAACCACAGAGTTCCAAAACACCAGAACCATCTCAGGCTTCTCCCACGCCAGCAAAACAAATCCAAGTTCCAGAGATGCAAACTCCACCGAATGTGGAAATAGGGAAAAAGAGGCTAGCTCCAGATACCACACCTTCAAAAGGAGCCCCACAAGTTTATCAAGCTAAAAAACACAAGTCTGATCCACCTCCAGATGTAGAAATTATAGATGAAGTATTTGATGATGGTAGGGAAGATAGTCAACAAACAGGCACAGCAAGTGAAATAAACATAAGCCAGAAAGGGATACAAAAGCAATTAAGCACTGAAGTATCTTCTTTCAGACCGCCAAAGAAAGATACTGGAGACATCAAAGGAACCTTCATTAATATCAAAACAAAGAATGATCCATTGAAAATGAAGGTATACGATCAGTATATGAAGATGGCTCCTCATAATCAGCAAAGGCTGATGTCTGCATTTGATCTTTCACAAGGTAAAATGCTAATGAGCCACTTCAAAGCAAAGGTGCCAAAGCCAACTTCAGCAGCAGATTACATCAAATAAAATTTTGAAGTTTTAGCAAAAGATATCCATCCCCTGGATCAGATAGAGCTTCATAGACAAACAGGGGAAATGGTTTATTCTACTCTCACCAACAAAGCCATGGCAGCTTTAACGCTGCAAGATTCCTTGAATAATACTACTGCACAATTGAAGATTGAGAGAGCCTCTTCACAGGCCAAGGACAATAGGATAAAGTCTCTAGAAGATATCATCATTGGTTTGGGTCACAATCCCAAAGACATTAAAGGTATTGAGGCATTGGTAAAAAAGAAAGAGGATGATATAGCTGCACTCAGAAAACAGCTGAAACTACCAGCCTCGAGGCACCCTCAGACACAGGAAGTTATAAAAGGAAATTCACAGGAAGAAATGATGGAGTTGCTCTTGAATATGACAGAGCGACTAAATGAAACAGAGAAAGAGTTGGAAAAAGCATTGCAGGAGCAGAAAATTATCAAGCAGACTTCAACAACATGTACTACAACTACAGGACAGCAGGAACAATCATCTCAGGTGAATATTTCTAATTTGAATTCTGAGGATTTAATTAAACAGATGGAGAGTTTGCAGCTAAGGGTCACAGAGCTCCAAGAAACAAAATTGCAATTAACAAAATTGGAGGAAAAATATGACACATCCAAAAAGACAGCTGCTGACAACCTCAGGGAAATAAAAAGATTGGAAAAATTGGTTGAGGCTTTACAAAAAGATCTTTCACTGGAAAAGCCTCTGAACGAAATAAATGATATTCTTTGGAGCAACATCATTGAATTAATAAGAGATATTTGGCCTTCCATTCAAGCTATTTTTGAGCAAAATGAGTTAGTCAAGATAGCACAAGAAGAAATAAATAAAACCAGACATGAATTAAGAGGCAGGCCTGAGCAGGCCCAGCAGCTCATTCAATTTTTGAATTCCAGAACAAAACAACAGCTTGCATTGTTAGGAATTGATGACAGGACAGGTGCAGTTTTGGAAGCAAAGAGAGTTTTCACCAAGAGGACTTTCATGAAAAATCTAGAAAGAAAGTGTACAGACATTTTGGTTGATATCAACGTTTTCAGAGAGAAGTTTCAAGCTTTGCTGGACAGTGGATTGCCAAGTCCCATGCTCACAGAGGATCAAATAGTAGACTTGGAAACCTATGATAAAAGAATAAAAGCTCATGCTAAAAATACAGCTGTAGGTTCTACTAGCTCATCAGAACCTGCATTACCAACTGGGAAAAGTATTTATGATAAAGTGAGGAATCTATTTCATCTGGAGCATGAAATAAAGTATCTATTTCCGAACGAGCCCACTTTTTATAAACTTACTGAAGCAGATGAAACTTTAAGGAAACTCAGAAGAACTATGATACCAGATGACCAATGGTGGAAGGAAATGCTGGAAGTTCTGTAAAAGTTGTTTTCAGGATGAGATTTTATCTTTACTATCAAGTAAATGGTAAAAACAGAAAGACAGATGAAAGAGTATCAGATGAAAGGTTAAAGAGTATCCGTGAGAAGAAAGAGTATTCAACAAGTCAAAGAAATACGCAAGGGACAGCACAGAGTCCTATTTTAAGCACTTATCTCTAGCACTTCCATGAAGAAAGGAACAACACATCAACCGTTACCCATTATTCTATTTACGAGACCATGTGTCTCTTGTTTGTTTGTAAATATGCTTTAAGTCAGCCTGGATTATTGGCTAAGATAGTGTAAGATTGTTAGGATTATTTTGTGTATAAATAAACCCTCAAAGAGAGTGTTGAGGGTGGATTCTATTACTCTGCTGTAACACTAAGATTTTCGGAATAAAAACTTTTGGAGAAATTTATTCGTGGCTTACTGGATGACGATTTGAAGCTCAGGACTTTTTGCAAGATTCATGTGTTGGACTGCAGTTCAATAAGTCTTTCTACCCTTTGTCTTAAGTTTTATATCAGTTTATAATATCATTATGTCCATCTTTGAATAATTTACATAAAGGATTGAAAACAAGAATTGCTTAATTGTACCGTTTTCAAATGTGATTGTTCAAATGTTTTCTTCTAAATTAGCTATGTACATGAATTCTTAAATGCTCCGTTTCGCTAATTTAAGTAATCGCGTGATTGCTATAATAAAGAATCCTTTATTTCTTTTTTGTTTGTAGTCAATTCACTTCCTTCCTTTGAACATGGTGAAAGATTCTTAGTTGCCTTTCATCCCTTCAAGATCATCCCACCCACTTTAAATTTTAAGGATTGTTCTCTGTCTAGCTATGTTGCCCTGTAATACCATCTTGTGCATAGAATAGAAATCCAGTAAAGCCATCCTTTGACTCCATAGCCCAATGGACTGAAAGATCTTAGCCTTGCCCTTAGTTTGTGGATTCCACCATTTTCCCAAAACAAACTTTGAATCTATAACTAGCCTAAAACCTTTCAAGAACAAAGATAAATCATAAAGAGAGAGCCCTTTCTGGATGCAGATTGGCTAGATTCTGCATCTAAAAGGTTGGTTTGTGGTTACCTCGGGTATACTTTTCTCTTACACAACTTCTAGGAAAACCTGAGTGATAACATAGTGGCGACTCCACTCGGGAACTGAATCAATTTTACTTGTTAGTATTGTTCAAATATAAGCTATAGACAGAGTCTGAAGATCAGCCAAGTAGCCTTTGAAATTGCTTTTGCTCTGCAAATGCAAAAGTAAATAAATGTTGTTTCAGTCTATCTCTGATTTAGCTTATATGTTGAATCTTAGTTTCAAATTTTTCAATCAGATTCTCTAGTTTAAACAAATCTTTGAGGAAATCTTAATCACATATCATTATTTCTTAAAGAATTTGTAGAAGTTGTATTTATTTTTCAAGTAAAACCCAAAATCCAAAAACACATAGTCTAAGAAAACTGGCTTCAGAAAGGATTCGACATACTAGGTCAAACCCTGACCCCAATCCACCACCAATATTTGAAAATCCAAATCTGATCCCTAGGATTCTTAGAAGACAAGGAAGTCAAGAAAGTTCTGAAAGAGGAAGTCAGGAGAGTACAAGTAGTTCTAGACCACTCTCTAGATCTGCATCCTGTCCTGTGAAAATTATTTATATTGATGACATTCCTTTTGATGCACGATTTGAAACATCTTTGTTTGTGAATTTTTCTGAGACTGAATTATCTAGATTAATTCCATATCCTTTGTTCTTTGAAGATTTGCAATACAGATTTGTTTCACATCATCTTGACAGAGAATTGCATAACTCCATTCAGTCTGAGCAAACCTTTGAAGAAAGCTCAAACATTTCTGTGATAACTGAAGCATCTCCGAGCTCAGCCACTTTTCAAACACCTGTTAGACCTCCATCTCCTCCTGTTAGACCTCCATCTCCTCCCGTGAGACCACCTTCTCCTCCTACTAGACCGGCTACTCCTGTCACTCCACTTTATCTTCCAATGGCTAATCGATATGCCCCTTTACAGTTACCAGCCAACCCTCCAGCTTTACCACAAGACTACCAAAGTAAGATCACACCTTTTGACGGATCAGGAACCTACACAGCTCAACAACACACCAAAAGAATGACAGATTATTTTGAGTTTTATGAGATTGATACTGATAATATCCGTATGAGAATTTTTGTACAGAGTCTTACTGGAGAAGTTAGAACTTGGTTTAGGGCTCTCACCCCGAACAGTATTGCTGATCTAGAAGCTTTGTATAGGGCATTTTTGAACAGATGGGAAAAAAAGAAGGATCCTCTCCAGATCCTTTCAGAATTTGAAAAATTAAGAAGAAGACCAAATGAAACCGTACAAGATTACATCATAAGATTCAATGAATCATATAATGCAGTTCCTCAAAACCTAAGACCCCCACCCAACAACGTGTTGGTTAAATTTCCAGATGGTTTTGACTCCGATATAGCTTATTCCCTCAGGGAAAGAGCTCCTCAAACACTAGAGGAAATGCAAAGTATAGTGGTGAGTGTAGAAGCAAATCTGATAGAAAAACGGGCCAGAGCTAGGGAAGAGAGAAGAATGCCTATGAATGAAGAACCTTCAGCTTTTGAAAAGAAGCTGGATGTAATCATTAAAGGTATGGAAAGATTAGGTGACAGAGTGGAAACCATTGAAAGAAAGTCTTCTACTGATAACCAGAATGTTGCAAGAAACCCAAACTTTAGGAGGAATCTGAATCAAAATATTGGAAAGAATGTCCCTGATCAAAACATTAGACCACCTTTCCAAGAAAACTTTGTTGAAGGTTCAACCTCAGAAGAACCTACAGAAGATGTAGAAATAAACAATGTCAATGAGGACAAAGATGAACCAGAAGTCTTCCTATCCCATGATGATCAAGAGAATCATATCCTTGAAACATTCCAAACTCATTCAGGTGAGACTTTTGATTTCAAAGAAGGCTATGACACAACAATCTACGAGGTTCATAAACAGTACAACTTGAGAAGTAGACGGATAGATGTACCAGAGAAAAATAAACAGAAAACCACAAAACAAAATGTCAAAGGTAGACAAAACATTCCCCCTGTATAAAATATTCCCCCTGTACAAAACATTCCCCAAATACAAATTTTGCCTAGGATAACTCCCAGTTTTTCAAATCCAATAATTGAAGATGTCTCTGACAACCAACCAATCAACAAACAACAATCCAATACATCTCCTCATGTAGGAACTGTAGAAGAAATAGTAGAAGTTAGTCCTGAAACATCTTCAAAACAAAACTTCATTCAAGAAAAAGAGAAAAACATTGAAGACCCAATAAACAGAGAAAACCCAACTGTGCAAAACACTAAAGCTCAAACAGAAAAACCTTTTAATCTAGAGGCTGAAATAGGCAAACTCAAGATAGTTGTTTCTTTATCAGAATTGGCTAAACATGATGTCTATAGGAGTCAGATTTCCAAGTCTTTAAACATTAACATTACTGGATTGGATGATTCAGTAAACATTCTTGATGATCAACCCAAACTTCTTTTTGGCCCTGAGGTTAATGGCAAACCACAAAGTGGAGGAACTCCTCCATTTTATGTAAGCCTGAATGTTCACGACAAGATACTCCATAATGCAATGCTTGATTCTGGAGCATCTCACAATTTGATGCCAAAAGCGGTAATGGAAATATTGAATCTAGATATTACCAGACCGTACAAAGATTTGTTTTCATTTGATTCCAGTCAGGTAAAATGTTTAGGTTTAATTAAAGATCTGTGTGTCACTTTGGTCCAATACCCTGCTAAGTCTGTTTTAATGGACATAGTAGTTGCCGATATTCCACCCAAATATGGTATGTTATTGTCTAGGTCTTGGGGTGCTAAACTTGGAGGATCTATTCAATTAGACATGTCTTATGCAACTATTTCAGTATTTGGTCAGCCTAAAAGATTATATAGAGAAACTTTGATGAAGTACTTAGTGAGTAGCCATGAGAAGCCTGAAAACTTCCCTGTTTATTCTGTACATTCTGATATGGATTCTTTTATTTTATACAATGTTGAGTCAGATCTTCCTACTGAAATAGAAGCTCCAGAAATGGAAATCATAAACAAAACCACTGTTAAAATTGAAGAAATCTCTGAAAACAAAGAAACACCAGATGACCAAGAAATACCTGAAAAAACTAAACAACTAGCTCCTGTCAAAAAATACGTTAAAACAATTGATGAAGATTATGAACATGAAATTCTATGGCATTTAGAGTTTGATGGCTCAGTAAACAGACTAGGGGCAGGAGCTAGGATTTGGTTACACAATGTGGAGAACAATCATGCAGAGGGTCATGCTTATAGGTTAAATTTCAAATGCACTAACAACATGGCAGAGTATGAAGCTCTTTTATTCGGGCTTAAACATGTCAAGAAGTTAGGAGGCATTAGGGTATCAATCATAGGTGACTCTGAACTAATCATCCAACAGATTAAAGGAGAATGTGCAACAAAAGACATGAGACTGAAACAATACCGAGAGACAGTTGTAGAGATTCTCAACACATTTTTACAAGCCCAACTTGCCAAGATTCCCAGGAAACAAAACTTGCATGCTCACAATTTAGCAATGTTTGCTAGTACATGCAAGTTTCCTTTTGATCCTAATCATCAGTTTTCAGCTGAGATTAGGCACAGGCCTGCAATACCAGACAATCTTTTGAATTGGCAAGTATTTGTGAATAACAATCAAATCAATAATTTTTTGACACTTTAGAATGAGTTTTCTAACTGTAATATAGATGAAGACATAACTGTTGATGAATTTAATCAAGAAAAAGAACAAAAAATAGAAATTTCAAGAGAAAATGCAATTCATATGCTGCATCCAACCACATTCACTGAAAAAGACATGCAAAATTTGAAACAAATGGAATTTGATGAGATCATAGATGAAACAGAAATCATCAATTTAAAAGATAATCAATTACCCAAAGGACTAACACCTTTGGAAGATCTATTCGACTCAAATGATATTCCATTCAGACCTAAAATGGAACCTGTTAAGGCTGATATGGAAGAATGCAACTTAGGAACACCAGAACATCCCAAAATAGTTAAGTTGTCCAAATCCCTCCCAAAAGAACAAAAGGTGAAATATGTTGAACTATTAAAAGAATTTCAGGATGTTTCTGCCTGGAGTTATGAAGACCTCAAATCTTATGATACATCCATCATTCAACATACTATACCTTTGAAACCAGACCAGAAACCTTTTAAACAAAAGCTTAGGAGAATTAATCATGTTTTATTACCCTCAATTGAAAAGGAAATCAAAAGAATGTTTGAAGCAGGGATTATAGCTCCTATCAGATTTTCAGAATGGGTTTCTAACCTGGTACCAACAAGAAAAAGACAGGAGAAATTAGACTGTGTGTCGACTTAAGAAATTTGAATAAAGTTTCTTTAAAAGACAACTATCTTCTGCCGAAAATGGACCACATTCTGCAAAGGGTAGTAGGATCTTCGAGAATATCATTACTGGATGGATTTTCAGGGTACAACCAGATTCTGGTTCATCCTGATGATCAGGATAAAACAGCATTTACCACACCATGGGGTACGTTTAAATATGTCAAAATGCCATTTGGGCTCAAGAATGCAGGAGCTACATTTCAAAGAGAAATGGACATTGCTTTTGCTAAAGAGATACATGATTTTCTGGTTATTTACTTAGATGATTTGACCGTTTTTTCTAAAACAGATCAAGAACATTTAGATCACCTAAGGCAAGTATTTATAAAATGCAGAAAATATGGAATTTCTTTAAACCCTAAGAAGTCATTTTTTGGTTTGGAAGAAGGAAAGCTTTTAGGGCATATCATTTCTAAAGATGGCATTAGGATTGATCCAGAAAGAATTCAAGCAATTTTGCAAATACCCCACCCCAGAAACATAAAAGAATTACAAGCATTTATAGGAAAAATCAACTTCTTGAGAAGATTTATTTCTAGTCTAGCAGAGTTACTTAGATTACTGACTAACATGTTGAGGAAAGATTCAAGCATTGACTGGACTGTAGAAGCCAAACAATCATTCGAGGAAATTAAAATGGCTTTAACAAGGACACCAGTTCTGACCAGTCCTAAATTTGATAGAGACTTTATTATTTTTTCATTTGCTTCTGAACATACTGTCGCAGCTGTTTTACTTCAAAAAGATGACCAAGGGTGTGAAAAGCCAATAGCATTTTTTAGTAAAGCACTGAGGGATGCATCTCTAAAATACAATATTATGGAAAAACAGGCTTTTGCATTGGCAAAAGCAATCAAAGATTTCAGAGTTTACATATTATATTCTCATGTGATAGCATATGTGCCTAATGCAGTAGTTAAAGATATTTTGACTCAAGATGGCATTGAAGGTAAATGAGGTAAGTGGATAGCTACCATTTTAGAATATGATATTGAGATTAAGCCAACAAAACTGATAAAAGGCCAAGGTTTAGCACAACTCATGACAGAAACCAATTTCCAAGCCTTAGACATCAATGAACTGGATAACGAGCAGGAGATGGCGACTCCTCAGATCAGTCAATCTTTCTTAGATTCACCCTGGTACACTGATATAATTCATGTTTTATTAAACCTGCAAGCTCCTCCAGGGTTGTCCAGAACCAAGCAAAGATTTTTAAAAATGACATCTTTGAAATATTGTATTTTAGACAGTACTTTATTTTGGAAAAATCATGAAGGAATCTTGTTGAATTGTCTCTTAAAAGATGAAGCTGATAAAGTGCTTAATGAATTTCATGCAGGGGATTGTGGAGGACATCTCTACTGGAAATCTACTGCAGACAAGATCTTAAGGGCTGGTTTTTACTGGCCCACATTATTTTCTGATGTAAAGAAATTTGTAACAAGCTGTCACAAATGTCAGATATTTGAGGGTAAAAGAAAGTTGTTACCTCTGCCTTTAAAACCAATTTCCACAGAAAGACCTTTTCAACAATGGGGATTAGATTTTATTGGAGAAATTCATCCCCCTTCTTCAGGGCAACATAGATGGATTTTAACTGCCACAGACTACTTCAGTAAATGGATTGAAGCTATCCCATGTAGACAGTCCAATGATTCTGTGATTATAGGGTTTTTAGAAACCAACATACTTTCAAGATTTGGTTGTCCAGAAAATATTATAACAGACAATGCTGCTGCATTTAAATCAAAGAAAATGATTAATTTCTGCCATAAATATCATATTACTTTAGGCCATTCAACAGCCTATTACCCCCAGGGTAATGGACTAGCAGAATCTTCTAATAAAAGCCTTATCAATATCATCAAAAAATTATTAGAAGAAAACAAAAAGAATTGGCACAAGAAACTGACCAATGCATTATGGGCAGACAGACTTACAACTAAGAAATCCATTGGGACTAGTCCATATGAGTTAGTTTATGGCATTGAAGCAAGATTACCCTCATCTTTAGGAATCCCTGTCATGAAATTACTTCAGGAGGCTCAAGTGGAGCCAAATGACATTCAAAGAAGAATTAATCAAACAATCCACCTGCAACAAACCAGAGAAGAGGTATACCAAAGATCACAAGTCTTACAGGAAAAGCTAAAGAAAATGTTTGATAAAAGGACTAAAGTAGAGGATTTTCAGTTAGGGGACAAGGTCCTAAGATGGGATTCTAGAAGAGAAGAAAAAGGGAAACATGGAAAGTTTGATTTCTTGTGGAAAGGGCCTTATATCATTCATGCCTTGCAGGGAAATAACACTTAATTTCTGAAGGACTTGGACAATTCAGAAGTTGAAGAAGGACCAGTCAATGGTCGAATGCTTAAGCATTATTTTGATCCAATTTACTAGAATGTTTTAATGTTTCTAACTTGTACATAATATATTGTTTTCTTGTTTTATTTTTGTTAATGCAGTTTGGATTGGATGGTGACTTCTTGGAATTGAAGCCCGAAGTGAATGCCCTAAGTTCCAAAAGTTTCACTATCATATGTAAAATAAAGCTACCAGAAGGAGGAAGATTTCATACTTTCAGTTTGAAGACATTTTGAGGCATCTGACCTGCTGTTCTTGACTTTCCACAAGGAAAAGCCATCCCCAAGTGGAGCCAGTGTTAGCCTCCTATATCAATAGGTTTCATCTTTCATGATTGTCTTGATTGAATTATGGAATATGTTCAAACCTTCTTTCTTGAGCAAAGGTGTTCCATATTCTTAAAAACCAAAAAAATCAAAAAATTTAAAAAATGTAAAGAGGGTATACCCTAAAAGAAAGATCAAAGGGTAAAAAGAATAAAAATGGTCAAAAAGAGAAAGAAATGAACCCCAAGCAAAAAATAGACCAAGGAAAGTGTGCAAATCCAAATGCCACTACTTTTTACTCTGTTGTAATAAATCAATTGTGTGCGGCTTGTGAAATTTTGCCACAATTCATGAATAAGTCAAACTGTTTAAACTTGACTTACTCATATTTCAATTTCATGTTATAGATTAGAGAATAAATATCTAGCCAAACAGTTTAATCTTGGCAGATAAGTAGCTAGGTAGAGTGAATAAAAGGTGCTCAACAGTTTAATCTGAGCCCTTTGATGTAATAAGGGTAGAAATAGATAGATTCATCATGTAAAAAGAAAAGATTGATCAGGGTTTGCAAGTCTAAATGCACCCTAATAAAGAAGAGAAAATGGTAGTGTTAAGTAGATAGGGTAGGTAGATGGTGCTGCAAAGTGTTATCTGATGAATGGTGATGCTACAAGTTGGTTAATCATTTACTTTCATCACAAGTGAAACCCAGAAATACACCTAAAATCACAAATAAGCAAAGTCAAATTCATTAACCTCCTCATCATTTTTGCCCCTCAAGAGTTTTACTACCTTCTAAAAGTACTAAGGTAATTTGAGATCAAAGTGGGCCCATGCATTTCCTTGACTTCTGGAGGGACCGGGACCCTCGGCCTAATGATCAAAAAGACCTAAGCACTTGAAATAATTCATCATTGTTATTTTCCATCTTTAACTTTTTCCTAAGTAAAATCCTATTTTACTTAGGGAACTGATGCAAAATTCCATAAAAATTCCTCAAAATAACTTGTTATTCTAAGTTGAAGTGCTGAAGATAAAATGTTGCAATTTACTTCATAAGTTATCACTTTCTTAGATGTACAAAGATGTTTTGATTATCCTTGTCCTTGGCCATATTAACATGTAACTCTATTGTATTAAATCCCTAGTGAAATCCCTTTTCCTAAGTATATAACTCCCTTTTCTATAAATAACCCAAAAAACCCATTTATTATAATGTTTACCAAAGTATATATTCCCGCACATTGAAAAATCACCCCGCTTTATAAACCCTTTGGTTAAAACTATACCTTTATAATATAAATCCCGCCCCTATGGTGGATTAATTGTATTAATTCATTCATCATATAATAAAAATACATATAAAAACTTTAGACATACTATATGTATGTTTAATACCAAAACATATCAATAAAATCGCAACCGTGGTCCGTCCACGTGGCATTCCACCTAGCCAACTCCGCCGCAACCCCTGTCATTATATTCTTGGAGTTAATTAGTCATTTGGACTAATTAACAACCTTCTCCGCCTATTAACATTTCCCCGGGGTGATTAGATTTCGCATTAAAACCTTTTAAAAACCCGAAGGGCCCACCTTTGAAATCGTCGCATGTTCCCCGTCCCTTCAGCAGTTGGATCGCCCATTCGTTGATCAACGGTTATCGTTAATCCCGCTGCCCATCCCTTGCCGAAATATATCGTACTACGGGATGGCTGGGTTGAAAAGGTAAATTCCACGTGGCAATCGCCCGTGGAATCGCTGCCCCTCCGATAAAAACCACCCTCGACCAAAAGCGGTGCGGGCACTTCCCGCTTACCACTTACCGCTTGACGATGCACACGTCATCCCGTACTACCCTGACGTCACACCTCGGAAAAAACAAAAAACCTTTTAAATTGTAAAAAAGCCATTTTTTCGTGTTTTTTAGTTATTTTCATTATTCAGAGAAGAACATTGCTCCCGCTGCGATTTTCGAAATTCTGCTGTAATTAACCATTTCGCCCCAAAATTCTGCTACGCCTGTGTTGAAGACGTCCCTGCCATTGCTCATTACCTGTCAGAGAACCAGTTTCCGTCTAAAAGCAGGTATTTATCTTTTTACGCCCCGACTGCACGAAAAACTCAGTTTCCTTTGTTTTTTCGCTTAGAAAGTGGTTAAAAATCATTGCTGAAGTTCTCCCTGAAGATTTTAAACCTGTGAAATTGCCCCCAAAACCTGCAAATTGTTCCAATTTCCTCTTTTGTCAGATATCCCGACCGGTCTGTAAGAAAAAAAAGAAAACCTCCATTTTGAATCCACAAGAACCAAAATGGAGGTCCCGACAGCTCTAAATATCACTCCATTGAATGCTCCTCATCGGGAATTGGACTATCTACCTCTGATAGATGAAGATTTCCAAATAAAAGACCTGGGTTTCGATGAAAGTCCCCGATTGAGCTCGTCATCGTTATAGGACGACCCTCAAAAGGGCGAAGACCTTATAGGGTTATGTCCAATCTCCTGGTCAGTATCTTATTCTTCAAATTAACATTTTCCCCGAAATCATTCATTACTGTCATGCAAACTATGATCCCGCACAGAGAGCTGTATTAGCTCCTGATCAAAGTGTTCTATTCCCCATCACACCTCAGGCTATCAATGATATGTTACACTTTGAGCCAGAGCAAGAATTAGCACCATTATCCATGGAGGGATTGATTGAGAAAACTAGACAGTTAACCCCAGAGAAATTAAAATCCATGTGTCAGTATTTCATGCTACCTGAGCATCAGCCAAAAGGGGCTCCCCCCTATGGTTTTTACTATTTCAATACATTGGGAAGGCTAGTTGTTAACATAATATCCCTTTGTCCTAGGATTCAATACCAGTGAGTATGTAGACCAGATAACTTTGGCTTTGCTATCCATCTTTACCCCTGGGCAGCCTCCTGAGATTAAGTATGATTATGCTTCCTTCATTGCCAAAAAAATCCATGATCAATTCTTAAAGCTAGATACTGAAAAAGTTTTCAAGTACTCCTCAGTTATCTATCATCTCATGATTCATTATCACCGGTAGAGGTTCCCTTTTCCCTATCTTAAACTTGATGCTAAGGGTAATCCCAGGTCTGTCATTTTTTGGTCCCCCATAATTCATTTTTCCTCTGATTCTCCCTACTCCTATTCAGAATTCATTGATCAGTTTGTACAACCTGCCACAACTCTGTTAACAGGAATTTCTCCCCCCAGACTCAGTACTGAAATTAGAAAGACCTTGCAATTGTCAAAGAGTTATAAAGTTGGGGATTGGTATTTGTACCAAAACCATACAGTCATCAGGATTTATGGATGCGAATTACATCCATTCAAGTTACCCAGATATGTACCAATGAGAATTTTTGCCTTGGAATACTTTGTACGTACGAATAATTCGTAGGTGATCCATTTCTTTTACAATGTAAAGAAGAAAGCATGCTTAAGGATCAAAAGCCAATTAGGTCCTTTCATCTGCAATTCTAGGGAGGCTGAGAGAGAAGCAGAAAATCTATTACAGAGAAAGTTCCAAACATCTTTCCGTTGGGTTCCTTATGATCCCTTTGGTTTTATTTGTGAAAAAAGATTAAAGAATAAATCATCTCCTTATATACACCACAAGATTCCTGATCTAGAACAGTATGCAAATCAAGATGAATGGGTTGAAGGAACACTTGTTGAGGAAGAAAGTGAAGCTGACAAAATGAATAAAATTATGAAAGATGTTGAGAAGAATTTTGACCTAGAAACATATGATCAAAGGTACCCCACATTGGCACATCTTCAAATAACCACTCTGTTGCCAAACAAGCTGCCATGTGAAAACACCATCAAGAGCAAGAACCCAAGGGTAAAGGAAAAGAACCTATAGTTCAGCATGTTGGAACCTTGTCATGTATGAAGAAATCACATGGTAGTTCCAAACACTGTAACCATCTCTTAAAGCTCTACACTCCTAAAGAAAGCAAATCCAAATTCCAGAGATGCAAACTCCACTGAATGTGGAAATAGGGAAAAAGAGACTAGCTCCGGATACCACACCTTCAAAAGGAGCATCACAGGTTTATCAAGCTAAAAAACACAAGTCTGATCCACCTCCAGATGTAGAAATTATAGATGAAGTATTCGATGATGGTAGAGAGGATAGTCAGCAAACAGGTACAGCAAGTGAAACCACCATGAGCCAGAAAGGGATACAAAAACAACTAAGCACTGAAGTATCTTCTTTCAGACCGCCAAAGACAGATACTGGAGACATTAAAAGAACCTTCATTGATATCAAAACAAAGAATGATCCATTGAAAAGGAAGGTATAGGATCAGTATATGAAGATGGCTCCTCACAATCAAGAAAGGCTGATGTCTGCATTTGACCTTTCACAAGGTAAAATGCAAATGAGCCACTTCAAAGCAAAAGTGCCAAAGCCAACTTCAGCAACAGATTACATCAGAACTAATTTTGAAGTTTTAGCAAAAGATATCCATCCCCTGGATCAGATAGAGCTTCATAGGGAAACAGGGGAAATGATTTATTCTACTCTCACTAACAAAGCCATGACAGCTTTAACACTGCAAGATTCCTTGAATAACACTTCTGCACAATTGAAGATTGAGAGGGCCTCTTCACAGGCCAAGGATAATAGAATAAAGTCTCTAGAAAAGATCATCATTGGTTTGGGTCACAATCCCAAAGACATTAAAGGTATTGAGGCATTGGTAAAAAAGAAAGAGGATGATATAACAGCACTCAGAAAACAGCTGAAACTACCTGCTTCGAGGCACCCTCAGACACAGGAAGTTATAAAAGGAAATTCACAGGAAGAAATGATGGAGTTGCTCTTGAATATGACAGTAGCGACTAAATGAAACAGAGAAAGAGTTGGAAAAGTATTGCAGAACAATGGAAATTACTGGCGTACTTCAACAATGTACTACAACCACAGACAAACAGGAACAACCATCTCAAAGAATACTTTGGTTTGAATTTCGAGGATTTAATTAAAAGATATGGAGAGTTTGCAACCAAGGGTCAGCGTAGCTCCAGGAAACAAAATTGCAATTAACAAAATTGGAGGAAAAATATGACACATCCAAAAAGACAGCTGCTGACAACCTCAGGGAAATAAAAAGATTGGAAAAATTTGTTGAGGTTTTGCAAAAAGATCTTTCACTGGAAAAGCCTCTGAACGAAATAAATGATATTCTTTGGTGCAACATCATTGAATTAATAAGAGATATTTGGCCCTCCATTCAAGCTATTTTTGAGCAAAATGAGTTAGGCAAGATAGCACAAGAAGAAATAAATAAAACCGTACATGAATTAAGAGACAGCACCTCACAAAGCCCAAGACCATTCATCTATGAATTCCGTAACAAAACAAGAAACTTACTGTTATGTAATTGATGACAGATGTGTGCGCTTTTGGGCGGAAGAGAGTTTTCACCAAGAGGACTTTCATGCAAACTAGAAAGAAAGTGTGTCAGTATATTTTGGTTGATATCAACGTTTTCGTAGAGAAGTTTCAAGCTTTGTCGGGATTGTATGATTGCCAAGTCCCATGCTCAGAGAGGATCAAATAGTAGACTTGGAAACCTATGAGAAAAGAATAAAAGCTCATGCTAAAAATACAGCTGTAGGCTCTACTAGCTCATCAGAACCTGCATTACCAACTGGGAAAAGTATTTATGATAAAGTGAGGAATCTATTTCATCTGGAGCATGAAATAAAGTATCTATTTCCCAAC
Organism: Pinus albicaulis; assembly: GCA_034641835.2. Classification (NCBI taxonomy): domain Eukaryota; kingdom Viridiplantae; phylum Streptophyta; class Pinopsida; order Pinales; family Pinaceae; genus Pinus; species Pinus albicaulis. The sequence continues at coordinate 244,164,179 of CM076584.1, read as the reverse complement.
GAGCCCACTTTTTATAAACTTACTGAAGCAAATGAAACTTTAAGGAAACTCAGAAGAACTATGATACCAGATGATCAATGGTGGAAGGAAATGCTGGAAGTTCTGTAAAAGTTGTTTTCAGGATGAGATTTTATCTTTACTATCAAGTAAATGGTAAAAACAGAAAGACAGATGAAAGAGTATCAGATGAAAGGTTAAAGAGTATCCGTGAGAAAAAAGAGTATTCAACAAGTCAAAGAAATACGCAAGGGACAGCACAGAGTCCTATTTTAAGCACTTATCTCTAGCACGTCCATGAAGAAAGGAACAACACATCAGCCGTTACCCATTATTCTATTTACGAGACCATTTGTCTCTTGTTTATTTGTAAATATGCTTTAAGTCAGCCTAGATTATTGGCTAAGATAGTGTAAGATTGTTAGGATTATTTTGTGTAGAAATAAACCCTCAAAGAGAGTGTTGAGGGTGGATTCTGTTACTCTACTGTAACATTGAGATTTTCGGAATAAAAACTTTTGGAGAGATTTACTTGTGGCTTTCATCGGGATGACGTACTTGAAGTAATCGGACTTGTTTGGTGATTCATGTCTTGGACTACAACAATAAGTGCTAAGTGTTTCTACCCTTGTCCGAAATTTTATATTAGTTTATAATACCATCATATCCATTTCCGAATAATTTACATAAAGGATTGAAACAATTTTGCTTAATTGTACCTCGTTTTCAAATGTGATTGTTCCTAAATGTTTTCTTCTAAATTAGCTCTAAGCATGAATTCTTAAATGCTCCTGCTTCGCTACTTTAAGCACTGTTGATTGCTATAATAAAGAATCCTTTATTGCTCTTTGTTTGTAGTCAATTCACTTCCTTCCTTTGAACATGGTGAAAGATTCTTAGTTGCCTTTCATCCCTTCAAGATCATCCCACCCACTTTAAATTTTGAGGATTGTTCTCTGTCTAGCTATCTTGCCCTGTAATACCATCTTGTGCTTAGAATAGAAATCCAGTAAAGCCATCCTTTGACTCCATAGCCCAATGGACTGAAAGCCCTCAACCTTGCCCTTAGTTTGTGGATTCCACCATTTTCCCAAAACAAACTTTGCATCTATAACTAGCCTAAAATCATTCAAAAACAAAGATAAATCATAAAGAGAGAGCCCTCTCTGGATGCATATTGGCTAGATTCTGCATCTAAAAGGTTGGTTTGTGGTTACCTTGGGTATACTTTCCTCTTACACAACTTCTAGGAAAACTTGAGTGATAACATAGTGGCGACCATACAGGGGATATGAATCATTTATTGATACTATTGTTTGATTTATGAGCTATAGACAGAGTCTGAAGATCAGCTAGGTAGCCTTTGAAATTGCTTTTGCTCTGCAATTGCAAAAGTAAATAAATGTTGCTTCAGTCTATCTCTGATTTAGCTTATATATTGAATCTTAGTTTCACATTTTTCAATCAGATTCTCTAGTTTAAACAGATCTTTGAGGAAATCTTAATCACATATCATTATTTCTTAAAGAATTTGTAGAAGTTGTATTTATTTTTCAAGTAAAACCCAAAATTCAAAAACACATATTCTAAGAAAACTGGCTTCAGAAAGGATTCGACAAACTAGGTCAAACCCTGACCCAAATCCACCACCAATTTTTGAAAATCCAAACCTGATCCCTAGGATTCTTAGAAGACAAGGAAGTCAAGAAAGTTCTGCAAGAGGAAGTCAGGAAAGTACAGGTAGTTCTAGACCACTCTCTAGATCCGCATCTTGTCCTGTGAAAATTATTTACATGATGATATTCTTGATGTACGATTTGAAACATCTTTGTCCCGTGAATTTTTTCCGAGACCGAATTATCTAGATTAATTCCGTATCCTTTTGTTCTTTAATAGAGGCTTCACTACAAGACGAGCCACATCATCAACACAAAGAATTGGTATAATCTCCATTCACCAGAGCAAACCTTTTAAGAAAGCTCAAACATTTCTGTGATAACTGAAGCATCTCCGAGCTCAGTCACTCTTCAAACACCTGTTAGACCTCCATCTCCTCCTGTTAGACCTCCATCTCCTCCCGTGAGACCACCTTCTCCTCCTACTAGACCGACTACTCCTGTCACTCCACTTTATCTTCCAATGGCTAATCGGTATGCCCCTTTACAGTTACCAGCCAATCCTCCAGCTTTACCTCAGGATTACCAAAGTAAGATCACACCTTTTGATGGATCAGGTACCTACACAGCTCAACAACACACCAAAAGGATGACAGATTACTTTGAGTTTTATGAGATTGATACTGATGATATCCGTATGAGAATTTTCGTACAAAGTCTTACTGGAGAAGTTAGAACTTGGTTTAGGGCTCTCACCCCGAACAGTATTGCTGATCTAGAAGCTTTTGCATAGGGGTATTTTTGAATGATGGGAAAAAAGAAGGATCCCTCCGTATCCTTTCAGAATTTGAAAAATTAAGAAGAAGACCAAATGAAACCGTACAAGATTACATCATAAGATTCAATGAATCATATAATGCAGTTCCTCTAAACCTAAGGCCCCCACCTAATAATGTGTTGGTCAAATTTCAAGATGGTTTTGACTCCGATATAGCTTATTCCCTTAGGGAAAGAGCTCCACAAACACTAGAGGAAATGAAAAGCATATTTGTGAGTGTAGAAGCAAATCTGATAGAAAAACGAGCCAGAGCTAGGGCAGAGAGAAGAATGCCTATGAATGAAGAACCTTCAGCTTTTGAAAAGAAGCTGGATGTAATCATTAAAGGTATGGAAAGATTAGGTGACAGAGTGGAAACCATTGAAAGAAAGTCTTCTACTGATAACCAGAATGTTGCAAGGAACCCAAACTTTAGGAGGAATTTGAACCAAAATATTGGAAAGAATGTCCCTGATCAAAACATTAGACCACCTTTCCAAGAAAACTTTGTTGAAGGTTCAACCTCAGAAGAACCTACAGAAGATGTAGAAATAAACAATGTCAATGAGGACAAAGATGAACCAGAAGTCTTCCTATCCCAGGATGATCAAGAGAATCATATCCTTGAAACATTCCAAACTCGTTCAGGTGAGACTTTTGATTTCAAAGAAGGCTATGACACAGCAATCTACGAGGTTCATAAACAGTACAACTTGAGAAGTAGGCGGATAGATGTACCAGAGAAAAATAAACAGAAAACTACAAAACAAAATGTCAAAGGTAAACAAAACATTCCCCCTGTACAAAACAGTCCCCAAATACAAATTTTGTCTAGGATAAATCCCAATTCTTCAAATCCAATAATTGAGGATGTCTCTGATGACCAACCAATCAACAAACAACAATTCAATACATCTCCTAATGTAGGAAATGTAGAAGAAACAGCAGAAGTTAGTCTTGAAACATCTTCAAAACAAAACTTCATTCCTGAAAAAGAGAAAAACATTGAAGACCCAAAAAACAGAGAAAACTCAACTGTACAAAACACTAAAACTCAAACAGAAAAACCTTTTAATCTAGAGGCTGAAATAGGCAAACTCAAGATAGCTGTTCCTTTATCAGAATTGGCTAAACATGATGTCTATAGGAGTCAGATTTCCAAGTCTTTAAACATTAACATTACTGGATTGGATGATTCAGTAAACATTCTTGATGATCAACCCAAACTTCTTTTTGGCCCCGAGGTTAATGGCAAACCAGAAAGTGGAGGAACTCCTCCATTTTATGTAAGCTTGAATGTTCATGACAAGATACTCCATAATGCAATGCTTGATTCTGGAGCATCTCACAATTTGATGCCAAAAGCAGTAATGGAAAGATTGAATCTAGATATTACCAGACCGTACAAAGATTTGTTTTCATTCGATTCAATTCAGGTAAAATGTTTAGGTTTGATTAAAGATCTGTGTGTCACTTTGTTACAATACCCCGCTAAGTCTGTTTTAATGGATATAGTAGTTGCTGATATTCCACCTAAATATGGTATGTTATTATCTAGATCTTGGGGTGCTAAACTTGGAGGATCTATTCAACTAGACATGTCATATGCAACTATTTCAGTATTTGGTCAGCCTAAAAGATTATATAGAGAAACTTTGATGAAGTACTTAGTGAGTAGCCATGAGAAGCCTAAAAACTTCCCTGTTTATTCTGTACATTCTGACATGGATTCTTTTATTTTATACAATGCTGAGTCAGATCTTCCTACTGAAATAGAAGCTCCTGAAATGGAAATCATAAACAAAACCACTGTTAAAATTGAAGAAATCTTTGAAAACAAAGAAACACCAGATGACCAAGAAATACCTGAAAAAACTAAACAACTAGCTCCTGTCAGAAAATATGTTAAAACAATTGATGAAGATTATGAACATGAAATTCTATGGCATTTAGAGTTTGATGGCTCAGTAAACAGACTAGGGGCAGGAGCTGGGATTTGGTTACACAATGTGGAGAACAATCATGCAGAGGGTCATGCTTATAGGTTAAATTTCAAATGCACTAACAACATGGCAGAGTATGAAGCTCTTTTATTAGGGCTTAAACATGTCAAGAAGTTAGGAGGCATTAGAGTATCAATTATAGGCGACTCTGAATTAATCATCCAACAGATTAAAGGAGAATGTGCAACAAAAGACATGAGACTGAAACAATACCGAGAGACAGTTGTAGAGATTCTCAACACATTTCTACAAGCCCAACTTGCCAAGATTCCCAGGAAACAAAACTTGCATGCTCATAGTTTAGCAATGTTTGCTAGTACATGTAAGTTGCCTTTTGATCCTAATCATCAGTTTTCAGCTGAGATGAAACACAGGCCTGCAATACCCGACAATGTTTTGAATTGGCAAGTATTTGTGAATAACCATCAAATCAATAGTTTTTTGACACTTCAGAATGAGTTTTCTAACTGTAATATAGATGAAGACATGACTGCTGATAAATTTGATCAAGAAAAATAACAAAAAATGGAAATTTCAAGAGAAAATGCAATTCATATGCTGCATCCAACCACATTCACTGAAAAAGACATGCAAAATTTGAAACACATGGAATTTGATGAGATCATAGATGAAACAGAAATCATCAATTTAAAAGATAATCAATTACCCAAAGGATTAACACCTTTGGAAGATCTATTCGACTCAAATGATATTCCATTCAGACCTAAAATGGAACCTGTTAAGGCTGATATGGAAGAATGTAACTTAGGAACACCAGAACATCCCAAAATAGTTAAGTTGTCCAAATCCCTCCCAAAAGAACAAAAGGTGAAATATGTTGAACTATTAAAAGAATTTCAGGATGTTTTTGCCTGGAGTTATGAAGACCTCAAATCTTATGATACATCCATCATTCAACACACTATACCTTTGAAACCAGACCAGAAACCTTTTAAACAAAAGCTTAGAAGAATAAATCCTGTTTTATTACCCTCAATTGAAAATGAAATCAAAAGGATGTTTGAAGCAGGGATTATAGCTCCTATCAGATTCTCAGAATGGGTTTCTAACTTGGTACCAACAAGAAAGAAGACAGGAGAAATTAGACTGTGTGTCGACTTAAGAAATTTGAATAAAGTTTCTTTAAAAGACAACTATCCTCTGCCGAAAATGGACCACATTCTGCAAAGGGTAGTAGGATCTTCAAGAATATCATTACTGGATGGATTTTCAGGGTACAACCAGATTCTGGTTCATCCTGATGATCAGGATAAAACAGCATTTACCACACCATGGGGTACGTTTAAATATGTCAAAATGCCATTTGGGCTCAAGAATGTAGGAGCTACATTTCAAAGAGCAATGGACATTGCTTTTGCTAAAGAGATACATGATTTTCTGGTTATTTACTTAGATGATTTGACTGTTTTTTCTAAAACAGATCAAGAACATTTAGATCACCTAATGCAAGTATTTATAAAATGCAGAAAATATGGAATTTCTTTAAACCCTAAGAAATCATTGTTTGGTTTGGAAGAAGGAAAGCTTTTAGGGCATATCATTTCTAAAGATGGCATTAGGATTGATCCAGAAAGAATTCAAGAAATTTTGCAAATACCCCACCCCAGAAACATAAAAGAATTACAAGCATTTATAGGAAAAATCAACTTCTTGAGAAGATTTATTTCTAGTCTAGCAGAGTTGCTTAGGTTACTAACTAACATGTTGAGGAAAGATTCAAGCATTGACTGGACTGTGGAAGCCAAAAAATCATTTGAGGAAATTAAAATGGCTTTAACAAGGACACCAGTTCTGACCAGTCCTAAATTTGATAGAGACTTTATTATTTTTTCATTTGCTTCTGAACATACTGTTGCAACTGTTTTACTTCAAAAATATGACCAAGGGTGTGAAAAGCCAATAGCATTTTTTTAGTAAAGCACTGAGGGATGCATTTCTAAAATACAATATTATGGAAAAACAGGCTTTTGCATTGGTAAAAGCAATCAAAGATTTCAGAGTTTACATATTATATTCTCATGTGATAGAATATGTGCCTAATGCAGTAGTTAAAGATATTTTGACTCAAGATGGCATTGAAGGTAAACGAGGTAAGTGGATAGCTACCATTTTGGAATATGATATTGAGATTAAGCCAACCAAACTGATAAAAGGCCAAGGTTTAGCACAACTTATGACAGAAACCAATTGCCAAGCCTTAGACATCAATGAACTGGATAACGAGCAGGAGACGGCGACTCCTCAGATCAGTCAAGCTTTCTTAGATTCACCCTGGTACACTGATATAATTCATGTTTTATTAAACCTGCAAGCTCCTCCAGGGTTGTCCAGAACCAAGCAAAGATTTTTAAAAATGACATCTTTGAAATATTGTATTTTAGACAGTACTTTATTTTGGAAAAATCATGAAGGAATCTTGTTGAATTGTCTCTTAAAAGACGAAGCTGATAAAGTGCTTAATGAATTTCATGCAGGAGATTGTGGAGGACATCTCTACTGGAAATCTACTGCAGACAAGATCTTAAGGGCTGGCTTTTACTGGCCAACATTATTTTCTGATGTAAAGAAATTTGTAACAAGTTGTCACAAATGTCAGATATTTGAGGGTAAAAGAAATTGGTTACCTCTGCCTTTAAAACCAGTTTCCAGAGAAAGACCCTTTCAACAATGGGGATTAGATTTTATTGGAGAAATTCACCCCCCTTCTTCAGGGCAACATAGATGGATTTTAACTGCTACAGACTATTTCACCAAATGGATTGAAGCCATCCCATGTAGACAGTCCAATGATTCTGTAATCATAGGATTTCTAGAAACCAACATACTTTCAAGATTTGGATGTCCAGAAAAGATTATAACAGACAATGCTGCTGCATTTAAATCAAAGAAAATGATTAGTTTCTGCCATAAATATCATATTACTTTAGGCCATTCAACAGCCTATTACCCCCAGGGTAATGGACTAGCAGGATCCTCCAATAAGAGTTTGATCAATATCATTAAGAAATTGTTGGAGGAAAATAAAAAGAACTGGCATAAGAAACTGACCTATGCATTATGGGCGGACAGACTCACAACCAAGAAATCCATTGGGACTAGTCCATATGAGTTAGTTTATGGTCTGGAAGCAAGATTCCCATCATCTTTAGGAATCCCTGTCATGAAATTACTTCAGGAGGCTCAAGTGGAGCCAAATGACATTCAAAGAAGAATTAATCAAACAATCCACCTGCAACAAACCAGAGAAGAGGTATACAAAAGATCACAAGTCTTACAGGAAAAGCTAAAGAAAATGTTTGATAAAAGGACTAAAGCAGAGGATTTTCAGTTAGGGGACAAGGTCCTAAGATGGGATTCTAGAAGAGAAGAAAAAGGGAAACATGGAAAGTTTGATTTCTTGTGGAAAGGGCCTTATATCATTCATGCCTTGCAGGGAAATAACACTTACTTTTTGAAGGACTTGGACAATTCATAAGTTGAAGAAGGACCAGTCAATGGTCGAATGCTTAAGCATTATTTTGATCCAATTTACTAGAATGTTTTAATGTTTCTAACTTGTACATAATATATTGTTTTCTTGTTTTATTTTTGTTAATGCAGTTTGGATTGGATGGTGACTTTTTGGAATTGAAGCCCGAAGTGAAGGCCCTAAGTTCCAAAAGTTTCACTATCATATGTAAAATAAAGCTACCAGAAGGAGGAAGATTTCATACTTTCAGTTTGAAGACATTTTGAGGCATCTGACCTGCTGTTCTTGACTTTCCACAAGGAAAAGCCATCCCCAAGTGGAGCCAGTGTTAGCCTCCTATATCAATAGGTTTCATCTTTCATGATTGTCTTGATGGAAGTATGGAATATGTTCAAACCTTCTTACTTGAGCAAAGTTGTTCCATATTCTTGAAAACCAAAAAAAATCAAAAAATTTAAAAAATGTAAAGAGGGTATACCCTAAAAGAAAGATCAAAGGGTAAAAAGAATAAAAATGGTCAAAAAGAGAAAAAATGAACCCCAAGCAAAAAATAGACCAAGGAAAGTGTGCACATCCAAATGCCACTAATTTTTACTCTGTTGTAATAAATCAATTGTGTGCAGCTTGTGAAACTTTTGCCACAATTCATGAATAAGTCAAACTGTTTAAACTTGGCTTAGTCATATTTCAATTTCATGTTACAGATTAGAGAATAAATATCTAGCCAAACAGTTTAATCTTGGCAGATAAGTAGCTAGGTAGAGTGAATAAAAGGTGCTCAACAGTTTAATCTGAGCCCTTGGATGTAATAAGGGTAGAAATAGATAGATTTATCATGTAAAAAGGAAAAGATTGAAAAGGGTTTGCAAGTCTAAATGCACCCTAATAAAGAAGAGAAAATGGTAGTGTTAAGTAGATAGGGTAGGTAGATGGTGCTGCAAAGTGTTATCCGATGAATGGTGCTGCTACATGTTGGTTAATCATTTACTTTCATCACAAGTACTAAAGCAGGAAATACACTGGAAAATCACAGCAAGCAAAGTCAAATTCATTAACCTCCCTCATCATTTTTCCCCTCAAGAGTTTTACTAATTTCCCCAAAAGTACTAAGGTAATTTGAGATCAAAGGGGCTCAAGGCATTTCCTTGACTTCTGGAGGGACCGGACCCTCGGACTAATGATCAAAAAGACCTAAGCACTTGAAATAATTCATCATTGTTATCTTCCATCTTTAACTTTTTCCTAAGTAAAATCCTATTTTACTTAGGAAACTGATGCAAAATTCCATAAAAAATTCCTCAAAATAATTTGCTATTCTAAGTTTAAGTGTTGAAGATAAAATGTTGCAATTTACTTCATAATTTATCACTTTCTTAGATGTACAAAGATGTTTTGATTTTCCTTGTCCTTTACCATATTAACATTTAATTCTACTATATTAAATCCCTAGTAAAATCCCTTTTCCTAAGTATATAACTCCCTTTTCTATAAATATCCCCAAAACCCATTTATTATAATGTTTACCAAAGTATATATTCCCGCACATTAAAAATAAACACCCTGCTTTATAAGCCCTTTGGTTAAAACTATAGCATTATACATAAATCCCGCCCCTATGATGAATAAATTGTATTAATTCATTCATCATATAATAAAAATATATACAAAAACTTTAGACATACTATAAGTATGTTTAATACCAAAACATATCAATAAACTTTGCGAAAAGTCTTGTGCCACCGTGGTCCGTCCACGTGGCATTCCACCTAGCCAACTCCGCCGCAACCCCTTTCTTTGCATATAGAATTAATTATGTCATCTGGACTAATTAATAACTATTTCCGCCAGTTAAAAAGCCCCCGGAGCGATTAAAAACATTTAAAAGTGTTTAAAAGTACGACGGGGACCACGCGAAACCTCCGCCCATCTTCCCATCGCGCTAGCCGTTGGATCAGCCTCCCGCAGATCAACGGCCAGTGTTGATCCCGCTGCCCATCCCTTGTCAGCAATTTAACCAGCGGGGGATGGGTGGTTTCTGAATAGTCAACCATCCACGTGGCGATTATCCTATGGAATCGCTCCCCCCGCGATCAATACCGCCCTCGACCAAAAGCGGTGCGGGCACTTCCCGCTTACCACTTACCGCCTGACGCTGCACACGTCATCCCGTACTACCATGACGTCACACCTCGAAAAAAACAAAAAACCTTTTAACTTGTGAATAAGCCATTTTTTCGTGTTTTTTTAGTTATTTTCATTATTCTGAGAAGAACGTTGCTCCCGCTGCGATTTTCGAAATTTCTGCTGTGATTGACCATTTCGCCCCAAAATTCTGCTGCGCCCGTATTGAAGAACGTCCCTGCCATTGCTCATTACCTGTCAAAGAACCAGTTTCCGTCTAAAAACATGTATTTATCATTTTACGCCCCGACTGCACGAAAAACTCAGTTTCCTTTGTTTTTTCGCTTAGAAAGTGGTTAAAAATCATTGCTGGGTCCTCCCTGAAGATTTTAAACCTGTGAAATTGCCCCCAAAACCTGCAAATTATTCCAATTTCCTCCTTTGTCAGATATCCCGTCCGGTCTGTTAGAAAAAAACGAAAACCTCCATTTTGAATCCACAAGAACCAAAATGGAGGTCACGACAGCTCTAAATATCACTCCATTGAATGCTCCTCATCAGGAATTGGACTATCTACCTCTGATAGATGAAGATTTCCAAATAAAAGACCTGGGTTTCGATGAAAGTCCCCGATTGAGCTTCTGTCGCTGCAGAGACAAATTCTCAAAAGGGCAAGACCTTATAGGGTTATGGGAATCCAATCTCCCAAGGTATCTTATTCCTTCAGTCCACATTTTCCCTGAAATCATTCATTACTGTCATGCAAACTATGATCCTGCACAGAGAGTTGTCTTAACTCCTGATCAAAGTGTTCTATTTCCCATCACACCTCAAGCTATCAATGCTATGTTACACTTTGAGCCAGAGCAAGAATTAGCACCATTATCCATGGAGGGATTGATTGAGAAAACCAGACAGTTAACCCCAGAGAAATTAAAATCCATGTGTCAGTATTTCATGCTACCTGATCATCAGCCAAAAGGGGCTCCCCCCTATGGTTTTTACTATTTCAATACATTGGGAAGGCTAGTTGTTAACATAATATCCTTTGTCCTAGGATTCAATACCAGTGAGTATGTAGACCAGATAACTTTGGCTTTACTATCCATCTTTACCCCTGGGCAACCTCCTGAGATTAAGTATGATTATGCTTCCTTAAGTATGATTATGCTTCCTTCATTGCCAACAAAATCCATGATCAATTTTTAAGGCTAGATACTGAAAAGGTTTTTAATTACTCCTCAGTTATCTATCGTCTCATGATCTTTTATCAGTCAGACAGATTCCCTTTCCCTGTTCAGAAACTTGATGTTAAAGGTAATCCCAGGTCTGTCATTTTTTGGTCCCCCATCATTCCTTTTTCCTCTGATTCTCCCTACTCCTATTCAGAATTCATTGATCAGTTTGTACATCCTGCTACAACTTTGTTAAAAGGAGTTTCTCCCCCCAGGCTTAGTACCGAAATTAGAAAGACCTTGCAATTGTCAAAGAGTTATAAAGTTGGGGATTGGTACTTGTACCAAAACCATACAGTCATCAGGATTTATGGATGTGAATTACGTCCATTCAAGTTACCCAGATATGTACCAATGAGAATTTTTGCTTTGGAATATTTTAGACAGATGAATAACTCAGATGTGATCCATTTCTGCAATGTAAAGAAGAAAGCACAGTTAAGGATCAAAAGCCAGTTAGGTCCTTTCATTTGCAATTCTAGGGAAGCTGAGAGAGAAGCAGAACTTTTATTAGAGAGAAAGTTCCAGACATCTTTCCGTTGGGTCCCTTATGACCCCTTTGGTTTCATTTGTGAAAAAAAATTAAAGAATAAGTCATCTCCCTATATACACCACAAAATTCCTGGTTTAGAACAATATGCAAATCAAGATGAATGGGTTGAAGGAACTCTTGTTGAAGAGGAAAGTGGAGCTGACAAATTGAATAAACTTATGAAAGATGTTGAGAAAATTTTTGACCTAGAAACATATGATCAAATGCAGGTACCCTACATTGGCACATCTTCAGCAACCACTCTACAGCAAGCGTTACAGGAAAACAGTCGTCGGTAAGCGGCGAACCCAAGGGTAAAGGAAAGAACTTGTGGATTGAGTTATTGAAACAGTCATGGCGAGAGCCATGAGAACACGAGAAACACCGGGGCATCTCGAGGCTTCTGCCCACACCGACGAAAGCAAATCCCGAGTTCCGGAGATGCAATCTCCCGAATGTGGAAATGAGGAAAAGGCTAGCTCCGGATACACACCTTCCAAGGAGCCACACTGAAGTTGTGACCTAAAAAACACAAATTGATCCACACCTCGGTCTTAGAAATTATAAAATCAAGTATTTGATAGTGGTAGGGAAGATAGTCAGCAAACAGGCACAGCAAGTGAAACAAACATAAGCCAGAAAGGGATACAAAAGAAATTGAGCACTGAAGTATCTTCTTTCAGACCGCCTAAGACAGATACTAGAGACATTAAAAGAACCTTCATTAGTATCAAAACAAAGAATGATCCATTGAAAATGAAGGTATATGATCAGTATATAAAGATGGCTCCTCATAATCAAGAAAGACTGATGTCAGCATTTGATCTTTCACAAGGTAAAATGCTGATGAGCCACTTCAAAGCAAAGGTACCAAAGCCAACTTCAGCAGCAGATTACATCAGATCAAATTTTGAAGTTTTAGTAAAAGATATCCATCCCCTGGATCAGATAGAGCTTCATAGACAAACAGGGGAAATGGTTTATTCTACTCTCACCAACAAAGCCATGGCAGCTTTAACGCTGCAAGATTCCTTGAATAATACTACTGCACAATTAAAGATTGAGAGGGCCTCCTCACAGGCCAAGGATAATAGAATAAAGTCTCTAGAAGAGATCATCATTGGTTTGGGTCACAATCCCAAAGACATTAAAGGTATTGAGGCATTGGTAAAAGAGAAAGAGGATGATATAGCTGCACTCGGAAAACAGCTGAAACTACCAGCCTCGAGGCACCCTCAGACACAGGAAGTTATAAAAGGAAATTCACAGGAAGAAATGATGGAGTTGCTCTTGAATATGACAGAGCGACTAAATGAAACAGAGAAGGAGTTGGAAAAAGCATTGCAGGAACAGGAAATTATCAAGCAGACTTCAACAACAGGTACTACAACTACAGGACAGCAGGAACAACCATCTCAGGTGAACATTTCTAATTTGAATTCTGAGGATTTAATTAAACAGATGGAGAGTTTGCAGCTAAGGGTCACAGAGCTCCAAGAAACAAAATTGCAATTAACAAAATTGGAGGAAAAATATGACACATCCAAAAAGACAGCTGCTGACAACCTCAGGGAAATAAAAAGATTGGAAAAATTGGTTGAGGCTTTGCAAAAAGATCTTTCACTGGAAAAGCCTCCGAACGAAATAAATGATATTCTTTGGTGCAACATCATTGAATTAATAAGAGGTATTTGGCCCTCCATTCAAACTATTTTGAAGCAAAATGATTGGTCAAGATAGCACAGAAGGAATGAATAAACGGTTATGAATTAAAGAAGTAGAGGCCGAAGCGAGCCCGGCCGGCTCATTCAATTTTGAATTCAGAACAAAACAACGACTCGCATTGTTTAGGAATTGATGATGACGGAGACAGTGCGATTTTGGAAGCAAAGAGAGTTTTCACAAGAGGACTTTCATGCAAAATATGAAGTGAAAGTGCTCTGAGACAATGCAGGTTGAGAGAGAAGTATCAACAATTTCAGAGAAAAATTTCAAGCTTTGCTGGATAGTGGGTTACCAAGTCCCATGCTCACTGAAGATCAAATAGTAGACTTGGAAACTTATGAGAAGAGAATAAAAGCTCATGCTAAAAATACATCTATAGATTCTACTAGCTCATCAGAACCTGCATTACCAACTGGGAAAAGTATTTATGATAAAGTGAGGAATTTATTTCATCTGGAGCATGAAATAAAGTATCTATTTCCGAATGATCCCACTTTCTATAAACTTACTGAAGCAGATGAAACTTTAAGGAAGCTCAGAAGAACTATGATACCAGATGATCAATGGTGGCAGGAAATGTTGGAGATTCTGTAAAAATTGTTTTCGGGATGAGATTTTATCTTTACTATCAAGAAAATGGTGAAAACAGGAAGACAGATGAAAGAGTATCAGGTGGAAAGGTTAAAGAGTATCCGTGGGAATAAAGAGTGTCCAACAAGCCAAAGAAATACTGCAAGGGACAACACAGAGCCCTATTTCAGCACTTAGCTCCAGCACATCCACGAAGAAAGGAACAGCACATCGGTAGTTGCCCATTATTCTATCCACGAGACCATTGTCTCTTGTTTGTTTGTAAATATGTACCATTAATTTGTTCTTAGCTAAGATAGTGTAAGATTGTTAGGATTATTTTGTGTATAAATAAACCCTCAAAGAGAGTGTTGAGGGTGGATTCTATTACTCTGCTGTAACATTGAGATTTTCGAAATAAAAGCTTTTGGAGAAATTTACTTGTGGCTTGCTGGATGACGATTTGAAAGCCTTTGGACACATTGCGGGATTCATGTGTTGGACTACGAGTTCAATAAGTGCTTCTACCTTTGTACGAAAATTATATTAGTTTATGGCCATCATATCCATGTCTGAATAATTTACATAAAGGTTTAAAACAGAATTTGCTTAATTGTACTCTGTTTTCAAATGTGATTGTTCTTAATTTTTTCTTCTAAATTAGCTATAAGCATGAATTCTTAAATGCTCCTGCTTTGCTAATTTAAACATTGTTTGATTACTATAACACGGAATTCTTCATCGCTCTTTGTTTGTAGTCATTTCACTTCTTTCTTTTGAACATGGTGAAAGATTCTTAATTGCCTTTCATCCCTTCAAGATCATCCCACACTTTAAATTTTAAGGATTGTTCTTTTGTCTAGCTATCTTTCCCTGTAATACCATCTTGTGCTTAGAATAGAAATCCGGTAAAGCCATCCTTTGACTCCATAGCCCAATGGACTAAAAACTCTCCATCAAGCCCTTAGTTTGTGGATTCCACCATTTTTCCAAAACAAACTTTGAATAGAGGTCTGATATCCTTGGGGTAAGGCAGCTAATTGAGCAAGTAGGACTAGGGGGTCATAC